>BGNK01000524.1:114844-203129 GCA_003297005.1 Symbiodinium sp. clade A Y106
ATATGTATATATGTATGTATGCATGCGCCTTATGTGTATGATTCGGACTGCTGCACGTCGGGCAAAGGACCGTCCTGGCCTACGTTGAAGAGATTTTCTACATCATGGGCAAACCCACGGATGAGTTGCGCACCTACAGAGAAATGCGTGTGGCAATTTCAGCATGTCGGGTTTCCAGCATCTATCTAGCCTTAGGGACCGAAGCCCAAGGGTGACGCAAACCCGTGCTGAGGACGTGGCCGGGACTTTGTAAGCTACCGAACTACCGAACCTACGTGTCCGGCAAGGCAACGGGAGTTAGATCTGCCCAGAGCTTTGCTGCAAAGCACTGACTGACGGCGTGATGCCATATATGTTATGTAAATATGTACACACATAGACCTGCAGTATGTGTGTATACCTTTCCTTGTGTAGTTGCTTATTATCTCGTCTTTTAATTTATTGAGCCAGCTTGCGCCATTCCTTGTCGCAGATTTCCAGCGCCAAAGCGCACAAAGAGCAGGGGGATGAGCAAGGGCCCAAGCACTGGGCGTGCGTGCATTCGAGGTGACCTCAAGTAAGACGTTTGTAGTGCTTTACAGGGGATAGGAGCCTGCAGATTAGCAATGCTATTCTTAGGATTCGTGCATGTGTCGTTACAGTAGACACGCCCCCAAAAACCCCAGTCAAAACCTTCAGGCCACAATGATATGCATGGTTGGCAGCATGATGGGGTTAGTATGAAGGGATTTACAGGAGCCTTAATGGTTCGTTGTCTTGGGATCCTCGCGTCCGACGCTGCATAATCAGAGGCCAAAGCAACAGAAAGCCGAAACCTCTACCGGTTACGAATGCGCCTATCAACCCCTGCCTGCCTGAAGCTCCGCACCAAGAAGAACCTTCTGATCACGACCATAAGCACGAGATCCGGAAAGTTCGCTTCCTTGCAATCCAAGAAGAAAGCGGGGACCCTGAAAAAGTTGATCTCCTGCTTTTCCCCCTTTCCATCTCCCTCTGAAAGCTTGTTAACAACCCAAACTAAACCCCAAACCCCTAAACCCCGTAAACCCTAAACCCCTAAACCCCCTAAACCCCCTAAACCCCCTAAACCCCCTAAACCCTAAACCCCTAAACCCCCTAAACCCTAAACCCTAAACTGCGCCCGCCTCAACTCCTCAGACGCGGCTTCCTCCGACGCTTCTTCCGCAACGGAATCGGCAAGCCTGCGGACTCCAAGTGAGCCTTCCGGGGCTACAAGTTAGTGTTTAGGGTTTTTAAAGTTTAGTGCTGAGGGGTGACAGAGTTTAGTGCTTGGTTTTGATAGAGTTTAGAGTGTTTAGGGTAATTTATAGAGGTTAGGGTTTAGGGTTTATAGACATTTATAGAGTTTAGCGTTTAGGGGTTTATCGAGTCTAGTGTTGCGGGCTAGCAGAGGTTCCGTATCCCAGAGTTGTTTTCATGGAGAAAGCCGCTGCTATGTTTTAAGTCGGGCGCGGCACGTTGCCTGCGCAAGTCTTGTACAACACCCTAAACCCTAAACAATAAACCGAGCTTTCGGCAAACCAGCCAACTAGGTCGCACCTGGAAGCCGACCTACGCATGGCCTCTTGCTTTTCATGTGGAACGGTTGAGGGATCACTGTTGCGCCGACATTGATTCGACAATGCTTTCTGAGCGCCTAAGGTCCCTGAGAGCCCAATACACTCCAAGCGAAACCTCAAAGCCCTGAACCCAATCACGAAGATCCAACACTACGAAAGTCGAAGCTCTTTCAGCCTCGAGCCCTTAACCTTGACCCCTGATCCCTAAACTGCAAAGCTTAAACTGTCGAACAGGTACTGCTTGACAGAGAGCTTCTTCGAGATGCTGGGCGGTTTGCTCTCGCCAAATTCCCAGTTCTTGCCTGGGTTGTATAGGGATTCCATATGGGTTGGAGGGGATTCAGGTGTTTCTGGCTCAGGATTTCAATTTTTGGAATAGGGGTGAACCATCGTCTATCCGGAACCCGTCTGCGATGGCCGTGTCGGAAGCAGACTAGTAACTTGCAGCACCGCTTGCCGTGGTTCCTTGTTTCTGGATGACAGTCACTAGATGTTCAGTACTGTGATTGCTGCTAAATTAAGAGGTTCGTTGTTGGTACCGTACGTGCGCACCATGATTTAATCTCCTTGATATCCTCAATCACCATGATCTAAACCCTAAATCCTAAAGCCTAAATATCTCGTGAAACATCGGACATGAGACCCAAGCGAGGCTTTGCCCAAAGCATCGCGTGACAGCGGCCGCGAGCTTGGTGGGCTTAGGGTGTTGCAGGTTTAAGGTTTTGGGGGGGCTTGGGGAGCTCGGGGTTGAAGACGTTTTGGGCTGCTTTTGAGATCTCGCGGTTTGGTTTCTGGTAGCCTACGGCCCCTCAACCCAAAGCCCCTAAACCCAAAGCCTCTAAACCCTAAACCTTGAACCCAAAGCCCCGTTTACCTTTCTCCCTAAACCCCTAAACCTAAACCCAAAGCGCCGCTAAACCCAAAGCCTCTAAACTCTAAGCCCTAAGCCCTAACGGCGGGTTAGGCGGTTAGGGTCCACAGTTGACGCTTATGGAGAGCCAGTCCACCGAGTAAGAGAATGCGGGCGAACCACTACTGAGGGCACAGGGTTGTAAGTGTCGCTTTCCACAATGTGGATTCTGCTAACCGACAAACAGGCTAGGCGGAAAAAGGCGTTCAAAAAAAAACCTAACGGCAGTCCCACGTCCGATTTGCGATGAGGCGGAGGCCCTGCAGCACCCGTTCTTCACCAAGGCGCCCCGGCTCGAAGCTCGCAGCCTGAGCATTCTGGGCTCGAAAAGGGCTTAGGGCTTAGGGTTTAGGGGTTTAGGGTTTCGGGTTTAGGGTTTTGAGTTTGGGGTTTCGGGTTTTGGGTTTAGGGTATAAGGTTCAGGGCTCGTTTAGGGTTGTGAGGCTCTTTATGGGGCTCTTTTGGGTATATGTTGAGCACCGCTAGAATTTGAAACGACCCTTGTTATCCGGTTGAACCGGTACTTCTTGTAGGTATATTATAGGGCTTTCGTAGGAGATGGCAGGGGTCTTGGTCTTAGAGTCTTATAGCGGTGTCAAAGGGCCAACTGGCGTCACGAGGCTTCGTAGAGTTTTTTTCGCGGTTCTTGCATGGCGAAGTAGCTTAAGCAAGTGGAGGAAAAGTGCTGTTTTACAAATCGTAGACTCAAAAGAATTCCCTCAGGAGCGGTGGAGCATAGTGGGGAGAGTACATGGTTGTCCCCTGGGGGCCAGGGCCAGAAGCCAACGGCGGTAGTATAAGAAAACCGTATGGGTGGTTGTCAAAATTAGGGTCCCTTTTTGGGTACCCTAAATAATAGGTGCCGTGTTAGAATAGGGGCCCAAAAAGGGACCATAATTTTGACAACCACTCGCATGTTTCGTCATTGAGAGGCTTCCTGGGCCAGTATTCACTGTGCTCAGGAATCCGGCAGGGGCCAAATACCCCGAGCCCGAGGATTCCCCCAAAGAATCCCAAACAGGAGCCTTAAGAATTACCAATACTGTTTTGGGGGCTCCTTGTTATAAGTACAGTATAATGGGCCCCAAAACCCTATTCCAATTGTTAAGGCTCCTATATAAGCCAAGCCCAAAACTAAAGTTTAGAGCCCAAGCAACCACGAGACCTTGAGGAAAAGCCGGTGCCAGAATGGCACGCTTGGCATTGGGCTTTGGCCAGCGCCGACATCCCTCGGGGGGCCTTCGTCCCAGCGTTTGTGGCTTTACCTACCTTTAGTTAGTAGGGAATAGAAGAATGGTAGTAATAGGAGTTATAATTGTACCCCATTCCTCCATTCCCTACTAGCCACAGGTAAGTTTAGGGTTTAGGGGTTTGCAGGGTCTCGCAGCTAGCAGGGGTCATTTCCCAGTTCATCTCACGCCCATACCCGGACCCCCAACCCTGCGCTGCTACCCCACTTCAACAAGAGTATCCTAAAACCACAGACCCAAATCATAACCGACAGCCAACATTTAGCCGTGTCCATTCTACACCCAACTTTCGCCCAAGACTGTTACCATAACAGTTAACCAAAGCAACCACCTAAACCCATCACCTTATCCATTGCATCGCCAAAATCATAGCCGTCATAAGCCATAACCATGTCCTTAAGCTTATCCACAATACAACTACCCTGGTCCGCAGAGTTTGAGGCTTTATGGTTTAGGTGCGTTTTTGAGACTTTGGTTTAAGGTGCTGAGCATATGTTGGGCTGGCAGGGCTTCTCTGGTTTCTTTTGGGTGCTGGTTGTGGCGAAGACGCGAAGTGCGGGGATTGAGGTTCAAGGGTTGAGGCAGGGGCCCTTCGCGGCTTTTGGATTCAGTGTTCGAGGTGTTCGAAGCGAGTGAGCGAAGATATGGCCCGGCACTCCACAATGAAACCCGAAGAATCCTTAATACAAACACGACAGACCCCGAAGCCCGAAGCGGAGCTCTAAACCCAGCTTAGCCACGCTGAAGGATGAAGCTCGGAAGAAGAACAACGACCAGGATGAGGTTTGCAAACTGTCGGATTCGGCTGAGGGAGAGGGGTTAACGGTTAGGGTGTAGTTTCGCTTTTGGTAGGGTTGTTGGGCGGCAGGGTTTCGCTGGAAGGGTTCCAGGATGTTCTGGGGATCGGAGCTTCTGAACCCCCGAACAAGGTCCACTTTAAAATAACGGCGTGATAATGAGAATGGTTGAAACAGCAAGTTTCTGTATTTTCCGTATAGTATGTATGTATGTATGTATGCCTTTTGATGTATATACATAAGTACATAGATAGATCTAAATGCAGATAGATAGATATGGACTGCGACCCGCGGCCCCAAACTCCGAAGCCTTAACCGCAGAAGCCCTGAACCGCCGAGCAGAGCATAAAATCCGAAGCAGCAAGTTCTCGGCCGTAATCGGCAAACCAGAGACCCCAAACCTCTGCGTATGCCCGCAAGCCTCAAACCCTAAACCCTAAACCCTAAAAAGCCATCCGACAAAGGCTCGGAAGCTGCTGAAGCAGCTCAGCAGAGAGGACGTCGGTGTGGGGCCCGGAGGGCCCTACGTGGATCTTTCGCTCGATGGCTCTCCCTCTCTCCCTGTCCCTCCTCTGCCTGCCCTCTCGCTCTCGCTTTTTCCCCTCCCTCCCTCTCCCTCTCCGTCTCGCTCTCGCTCTCCGTCTCGCTCTCGCTCTCGCTCTCGCTCTCTCTCTCTCTCTGACTTGCGTTCCGCCGATCAGTATACTCCTGCCACTGCCACGTTTCCGCAGTCTGACTGACATCAAACTATGCATTATGTATCCATCAGCGTCTCCATTTGTTCAGCCTTTTCGTTGTTAGGTACAGAGGAGGCTGGTGACAAGACAAACGGTGGCAAGGCCCATGCAACACGGAAAGACATGGGCCTGCTATCCTGTGCCGTATAATGGCTTGATCCCGGGCCTCCTGGCGTGTTACGGTTTGCGGGCGAAGCAGGCGAAGGCAGTGTTGGAGAAGTGGCGAGAGCAGGCGGAGAAGCGACAGCAGCAGGACTACCGAAATGCCATGTCTGGTTGTTCCCCAACCTTAGCTTCCGCGCGCATCTATCCATCACTTGGATCAACACAGATTGTCCCAAATCTGAAATGTGCAGGAAATCAAGCGTACGAACTCGATGAAGTCAGCAAAGGCCTGCTGCAAAAGTGCCGCTCTTCTTCCGCGAGCATTTACCATTTAATTTCGGACGGCGCATTGAGGAATGTAAGGTTTCACAAGGGCTTGATGAGGGTGTTGCAGGGATATTTGTGGCAGGATCTGTAAGGGTTTTATGACGGTGTGGCAGTGCCTTTACCGCCGACTTTTGGCTACCAGGCGAAACCTCCCCACGACCTTCGCAAAGCATCCGCTAGAGACGTGGCAAACGGCGAAGACGACGATTGCCAGCGGTGCAAAACCAGAGATCTGTAAACTCATAATCAGTGCTAGCTGGTGTCGGGCGGTTCCCCTTGAGACATGCTTCGACTGCGGTCATGGTTTCATGTTAATCTGAAATGAAGCAGGAGAGTGAAAAGAGGCCTCCTCCTCCATAAACAGACATCGCACAACCCCAAACTCTAATCACCCCTTTCCCCTCAAAAAACCAAAACCTAGACCCTTGAACTTAGAACTTATCATTAATTCATTGATAATAATAATAATAACCTTACTTAGGAAGTTCCCGCATTTTCCAAGTAGCCGCACAACCCTTTCTGAGAGCACATACTACCCTTACTAATTGCTTAAGTAAGTCCCGAGCATGTCTCTGGATTCCCCTCGCCAGGCTCCTGAGGAGCTCCCGGCAGGGTGGACGAAGCATTGGTCAAGTTCGAAGCAGCGGTTCTACTATCATGACGGCAAGACAGGCACGGGGTTTAGGGTTTAGGGAGTGTATCAAGGCTGCTACTATAAGAGTGTTACTATGAGGGATGCTGGGCTTGAGTTTCGGATTTCAGGTGCGGTTTGGGGCGGGGCAGCTTTTGTGTCGTGATACGAGCGCTTCTACTACCATAGCAACAACCCTATAGTTCGAAACCCAAGCCTTCAAGCGTCTTCAGTTGAAGGCGGATCTCGGAGCAAGGGTTTCAGGTTTCGGGCAAGTTCAGGTTAAAGCTGGGCACAGGTTCGACCAAGTTACAACCACACATCAGGGGAGACATTGCGCTCACATGGCCACGCAGGCAAAAACAGCTGGTCCTTCCCGTCGAAAGGCTGAGGTTCGGACCGGAAAACAGCGCGCTGGCATCGTTTGCACCATTCTTCTCTACTCTTTGCCAGTTGTCAACGAATCAATGCAAGAGTTTTGCTGGCTAATTCTTCCATGATTGCTATCTTGCCACATCCTACTTTTTGAACCACCCATATATCCTTGCAAAGCTCACCCGGCTCCACTGGAATTCAATCACGCGCCATGTTGGGGAATTTGTCAGGCGGCGCTCTAAATTTTGGTTATGATTAGAGGAGAACTGCATGTTGTTGGAAAATCTCATCTTGCACCTCATTGGTTGTTCTGTTTTTGCTGGGGCTATTGACACGAGAGCGCTCGAGAGAGAACGATTGCTGCCCATCCAGCTATGGGGTCCACAGAGTGGGTCCTTGCCCCGCCAGGCCTCCGCTTGCGAGTATTGGGGGGGNGGCACGGTTGAGCACGATGGCCCAGGTAATATGGTGGTAAGCGATTGGGGGGTGGCTCAGGCAGCGAGGCGTCGGTCGACACACCAAGCGAGTCTGTGGCTCCGGATGTGCGGCGAGGCCACGCTAGTCCGGTCTTCTGGGCCCGTCGTGTGTGGATCTGCTTGTAATTCGATTAGCCAGTGCAGTAATCGATGTTTCAGGTCACCCCAGGCATGGCAAGCTGCAGATGATTTTCATAAGGGCGAATGAAGGACCAAGGCACGCAGAAACCTGTCACTAGAGCCAGCCAGCTTGGATGCCTGCAGTGGTGCAACGCATTGTGACTTATGGTCCAACTACCTTGTTGAAGCCGCTTATCGGAGGCTCAAAACTCCCCATGTTTGCGGAATGCAGTCTTTCATGTGCATTGCACTCCAGCTATGGTTGTTGCTGGTCGTGGCTGCATCCAAGAGGCAAGGCCTATGGGCGGGGTCTATGCTTGAATCCGATCATGTTTGCAAAGGAAATTGGGGCAGCATAGGACACTAAAATGAGCATCACATTCCCGGCTTTGGCAACCGCACTGCTCCTGCTCCAGTCTCCCTTCATAGTGCTTGTTTCTCTTCTCCTGTACGAAGTCAGGAAGAAAAGTGCAATGATCCAAAGTGGTTTTCGCGCTTTTGCCGAGCCATGCTGCGGTCGGGAATCGAATGCCATCACATGATCAGTCGTTGAACAGCAGCATCGACATTCATGACCTGTAGCTGGTTTATGATACTTGTGGCCGCTGGCCGATTCCAGTAAAACAGCAGCGCCAGGCCCCCCTTCAGGTGCTGTCAGGGGTTGCCCCGACATATAAAGATGCCTGCGCTGGCAGTAAAAGGTCTGTGCTCTCTGATGCCCGCAGGAACCATGTGACTCCCCTGAACAATGGACCAGTGTTGTGCTCCTATGCAGGCCGGTCTCTTTGACCTCCCTGATCTGCAGGCGACCAGCTTGCTGCAAAGTTGTGCCACCAGGCTCCAGCAAAGCTGGATTCGCAGAGTGGAGTTACTGCTAGAAGCGTCGCATTGGCATGCAGGGTGTTCAAGTGGCACTGGCCCTTTGCCGAACTGTCCGCCCGATGCGATGTAGATATTGGATCCAGATCACATGGAAACCAGAAGCTTTCGGCGACCATTGCCATGAATTTGTCCGCGTGCTTATCGATGAAAGTGCTCTCTTCAGCTGCAGCTGTTTACCTCGTGATGTGCGGCATGCTTGTCGGTTTCAGTCCGGAGTGATGTCAACTTAAATCGTGTCGCTATTCCAAAAACCGGCAGTAGGTGTGCAGTTGAGAGTGCAGTCGGCGGCATGAAGTCAAGCTCTCGCCAGTAGCCAATAATCGTAAGGAGCCCTCGATGCACTCCCTATCGCTCCCTTCACCCTTCAGAACAGATCCGGCCTTACATGTCTTTCCATGCCATGTCGCATTTTCGCTTGGCGCAGAAGTTCACGCTGGGCACATGGGTGTTTCGGCGAGACGGCCACTGACGTTTGAGGGTTCAGCGCAGCTTTCTTGTCTTGTAGCCTCGTTGCAAGCAATCTGCCATTTGTGCCAACTACAGTCAGATCAGGGTATAGCAGAGAGCTATCGTCGGACCCCAAGACATCGCGGAGCAGAAGGGTACCAACACTGCTTGATGAGAAGGTCATCCAGATTTTCTCGACGCACGTACCATGCACACAGGGCTATATGTAGAGGATGAATATGGCGCATCTAACATCCGAGCTCAGAGCTCAGGAATTACACTAGGTCGCTAGGTTACCCTCTGGCGCTGCATTTGTGGTGTCATGGGTCTTCTTTTATTGACCATGCCAACAACATGAAATCACTACCAGAATGCGAACTACTCGGTTCGAAGGTCTTGGAGTTGACACACGGAACTAAGGACACGCTTTCAATCACAACATGCATGTAAGTTTGCAACACGTTCGTGTACGAAGTAGTGAAGGTACCAACTCAATACCTGTTAAGATGGCACAGAGACGAACGCTCTTATGTTGCGGTGAACGGGCAGATGTCGCGTTTGAAAACAGGCTCTAGCTCAAGCAGTCGTTAAGAGCCTGCAAGAAACGGTGTGTTTCACAACACATGTGTTAAGGGCCTGCTGCTTTCACATGCCCGTTGAGAATATCCCTTGATGCGTTTGAATTGAGTTTACCCTGAAATTAGCCGTGCTGCACGCAGTGTGGTAGAGCATGTCAAGTGCGTGATATGTAGAGTGTGTCTAGAGTGTGTCTTGCCAAGTTGAATCTCCCTTCCCGTAGTACTGTAAAGCAAAAGTTTCTTCGCCATGCTGAATTGAATCCTGTTTACACAAACAATTGGGGCAACGGGATTTTGACCGCTTATTTCTTGGTTCTGTTGCCGGAGAACCGGCATGCGTCTGGTTCCATAAGCCCAAGGTGACCGTGGCAGAAGATCGGCGGCGCGCCATCGGGAAGAACGTGTCCGGGACACCTGTCTCCTGGCATGCAGCAGCTTTGTGCAGCTCTAGTTCTTGGAACATGACTAGATTGTGTTGCGTCGACCCCTGCCGGCCTGACACACTTCAGCTTGTCAGCTCACGAAAGTCTTTGTTTTACTGCCTGCGCTAAAGCACTACCCTACATTCTCCGGGACTTCACTTCCAGCCCTCGAGCTGGATTTTGCCCTAGTCACATCGTCATGCAGGAGTTGGACGTGCGGTCTGCACCTTGCTACAGCAATGCATACTTAGGCATACTTGCATAGCAGTCTCCCTCCAAAAGGCTAGGAATCCTTCGGCCTTACGTTTTAGGGTTTAGGGTTTAGGGTTTAGGGTTATTCAGCCCGAACACCCTGCCGAGGCTCTAATCAGCGCGGTCTCCTCTCAAGACGGTTGGGGGACCTCAGAGTTGTCGCGAGTTTCAGGAAGTCTCAAGCTTACGGTTTAGAGTTCTAGTCAGTTCTAGTGCTTAGGCAGTTTAGGGTTTAAAGTTTCGAGTTAAGACTGAAAGTCTAGGGTTTGAGGTTCAGGGCTTAGGGTTTATTCACCCTGAGCTAGTGCTTGTCACGGCACGAGTGGGTTTGTTGCAGTCCGTGGTTGCAAGATCTCTAACTGTGTTTTGCAGACCAGATTGATATGTCATGCAATGGTAGTTCTGTGTCGGTTCCCGGAACCTTTTGCAACAACATGCAGAACTATGGACACCACAAAGAATTCTTCCCCTGCCACATGCTTGTAGCTTAGTGCTTCTGAGCCTATGCCGCCGATACTTTCCAACAATGGCAAATGACTTGTGCACTGGCTACCGACCGTGCACCGCTGTTTGAAGGAGCTTCCCTTGGCTGATGTTTGAAATACATGCAAGATGTCTTCCGACGTTTGACTGGCAGCTGCGCTGCATCGTAGAGTCGTCTTCATCCGTGTGCAACTATAGTATACTCTACCCCAGAACCCTACTCTAGCTATGAAGTCGCCTATATGGCCTATAATATTACAAGGTGCGACGATTCTGTATCCAGATCTTCTGGCTTTTGGAAGCCGTGGCTACTTCCGAGAGGAGCCCTTTGGTGGTGAGCTAGGGCTTCTGTCGATAATGTGGTGAGTAACACAGCGCATTGTAACGTAATGCACTGGGACGGAGGAGCCGCGCGTAGACAAGGAGTTTCTGAAGGTCCCCCTGGCATTGCCTCCAAGTTTAACCCAGCTTTCCTCGATTGGCGAAAAAGCTTTGAAGCCCGGCAAACCGTACAGATTTGGATGCCGGAAACAGGCGAAGGCGAATGAGAGAAACATCCCGACGTACTTTAGTTCGCAGGCTTGCCACATGCCCCCAATAACTCAGGATCGGAGCCCTATCAGCTACCCGAAATCTTTAGACATGCCAGGAGATTCGAAGGTGTGCACAACTTGAAGCTTCCGCAGTTTTCATCCTTTTCTACTTTGACATGAATACCGCGTTGCCCATCGTACTAGTGTTTTTCGTCAAACCTATCCTCCCGGCAACAAAAACAAAGGCCACCAGGCTCGTCAGCTTTCCTGTTCTGAAGTTCCGTGCTTGTACCTTGTTTTCTCCACTTTCGTTCTGTTCCCTGCGGCCGGATGCGTGCACTCGGATCTGGCCGCGGGTGTGCAGGAGAATGTGCCGCTGAGCAAGCTTCGGCACCACGAAGGGCCAGTGAAGGCCGACATTTGCAGGGCCCTCCGGGTAAGTACTTGAAATTTCTGAGTCTTCAATTCGAGACGTTGTCTTCTCAGTATTCGCCCTTGCTTGATTTGGTTGCTTAGACCTTTAAACCCTGCTATTTTGGCGGTGTTGGGTGAGGACATCAAGCTCAGACTGCAGGGCTCTGTGCCATGAACACAAGAATAGTGTCAAAAACAGCAACAGAAAGACGCGGTGGGCACTTACATCAGTGGTGGTATATGGTAGAGCGGGTAGTCTGTACATATACACACGTGGCAGCAGCTCGGCTGATGAGTTGCTTCAACGAAGAATAAGGAACTCCCGCCAGCTCAATGAGTCCAATAATTACAGGCCCTTGATAAGTTGAGTCGGGTTTTGGCGTATATGATACTAACAATATTTATAGCAACGAAACCCCCCAAATAGGGTGCCAATGAGTCTAAGGTGCCAAGTCGAGTCGTCAACTAGGTTTGCTTGCTGCTGACACTGGGTTCTAAAGCTGAATTCGTTCCTACCCCATGATGCAATGACAAGCAACACACATACGTCATATGGCGGCTTCAGTAACCCAAGTCATAGGACCATGGCAGAAATTCATCATCCTTTGTCATTACTCTCTCATCGAAGCAAATGCATCTCTGCAGCCAGATTGCAATGTCTGGTCCACAGTTGTTCAGTTCAGGGTTACCAGAATAGTTTTCCGATGGAGGGTAGGACCATGGAGGCAGCGGCTTCCATTTTGGGCCAGGGCAGGGTGCAGTTCTTGCATGCCAGGTGGTCGAGAAAAAGCTCATCCAGGCAGGCCCCGACGGGTTTAGGATACAAAAACCCTAAGCCCTAAACTCTATAGATTTGGGTAGTTGTCAAAATTATGGTCCCTTTTGGGGTACCCCAAATATTAGGTGCCGTACTATATTAGGGACCCAAAAAGGGACCATGGTTTTGACCACCCATTTGTCTGAAGGTTTCGGGGTTTGGAAACTAGAGCTTATGGAGGAACTCTCCCAGCAACCCAACCCTTTGCAGGCCCTGACATAGGAGCTGTACTAATGAGGACGTTCCTTTATAGCCCCTAGATAATTCGCCCGACATATACTCCAGAACCCTATTCTGATTTTAAGGCCCTATAGAACATCGAGCTTATCAAGGTGGCAACATGACCCTGCAATCCGGAACTTTGAAGAACGTGGATTTCAACAAGTTTGGCGTAGCTTGAATTAGGGAGCCTGACCTGATGTGATGCCAAACGAGGCGCTTCGAGAAGAGCGAAGGGACATGCAGGAGAAGAAGAACGCCATCGGCGAAGATGCTGAAAGGTGCCGTTTAGGGTTTAAGGACACCCCTCCAGCCTGCAACCCTTCTTGCATGAGTTTTAACCACTAAAGCCCTAAACGCTAGATCGCAGAGCCCAAAACCTAATCCCAAAAAACCCCAAGGCCCTAAGCCTCTGTTCAAGGCAGCTACAGCTGCAGCTGCCAGGGATGAAGCGCAAGCGCTCTCCGGAACCGGAGGCGCCGGGATATGGGCAAGCCATCTTTTCGTAGGCTACATTAGCAGTTACATATGGGATTAGGGCTTTGTAGAGGAAGAGGTTGAGGGATTTAGCAAACAGGGCAAACAATGTGCTGTGAGAAAGGCCGTGAGATTGAGAGTGCAACCACCCTGCCACTTGCTTGAGCTCTCGACCCAGCCAAGCATGTTTATCTTCGAGCTTCGCATACCCAAACCTTAAAGTCTAAACCCTAAACCCTAACTCTTGAGCCCTAGACCCTACACTCTAAACCCCTAAACCTTGAAGCATCTTTATCGGCTCCTTCAGGCACGTTGCGAGGCTCCAGCGAGGGAGTGTAACCTATCTCCTGCAACACCGATGCAGGTTGGAGTGCCGAAATAATCAAAATACTAATAGTGACAATACTAATTAATGCTAATAATATGAATAATAGTAACAATAATAACAGTCAGAACTGCAACTATGACTATAACAATAGCAATACTAATAATAATAATCATAATAATGATAATAATAATAATAATAAGGTAGGGGTTGTCGCTGGGGTTGTTGCTCGCGCATCGGTTTGGGTTCAAGGCTTTAGGAGCAGTTTGGTATTTCATCTAACCCTTTACCGATTTGGCGGGGCTCTTTGCTTGCCGACTTGCTCCAGTTTAGGGTTCAGGGTGCAAGCTTTGCCCAGACAGACCTTGAGGGCGAGCACGTGCACAGTTCGATTGATTGCGCTCTGATCATCTGATACTTCCGGGCAGACGCTTTGGAGTAAACTTAGTGCCCATCGGATTCTTGTGGGGCTTATACTCGCTCTCTCTCTATGTATATCTCTACATGTAAATAAACAAACATAAATAAATATGAATATGTGTGTATATATAAATATATGTATATACACGTATGAATCGTCTCTCGCAAGGATGAGCCCGAGGAGCGCATCACGACTCCCGAGAAGAAGGCACACTCGACGCCGCGGATCACACCGGAGAAGACACCCAGGCCGACAGAGGCGCGATTAATACGGGGCCTTATAGTGGCAGAGAGTATATAGTATTATGTTGCTACAAATATGGTATTACAGTATGGTATTATGGTATTATAGTATTGTACTACCATAGTTAGGGGCTGAAAGACTTGCCAACAAAGTTTAGGGAATCCTTACTACACTTATAATTAGTACAGGATAGTATGATAGGGGCCTAGGTGATTACCAATACTATTGATTACTATTGTTGGGTTCCCTATCGTAATATAGTGGAGCCCAAAACCCGATTCCAATAATTTCGGGCCCCTGCTTTATTCTGAGAGGGCACAGTCAGGGCGGTTTCAGGCTTCCTCTGTGCCAGAAGATTCCGGTGCTTCTAGTATTTTCCTCGTACTGTGGCATAAAACACCGTGTTGCAAAAAAGACAATGCGTTTATCGATGCGGGAACTGAGCCTGTAGCGATCGTGGAGCTTCGAAGAGGGCTCATCGTCCGCCTTAGTCCGTGTTGCCTTGTAGTGGCAGAGTATAGTATTATGGTGCCACAGTACAGCAGTAAGATAGTTTTTACAGTATTATAGTATTAGGTTTCTGCATCAAAAAACTCAAGAACTCAGCTTCGCTCTGAGCGCCGACAGGCGGATCACGCAAGTCCACTGACAGCGGAGACCACGGCGGCTAAGATGCATTTTGACAGGGTCAGATGGCTGTGTGCCGCATCCTCTGCAGAATTCCAAGCCAAAGAGTTTGCCCAAACAGTCCAAAACTCCTAATCACTTGTAAGCCTCGTAAGCCTTCAGCGAGTATTCTTGAAAGGGGACAGATTGCAAAGCTAAGCTGCTCAAGAGTCTTTCTCTTCCTTGCAGCATCATAACGGGTCAAGCAGGCTGCTGTCGCAGGACAGTAGATGGCACCACGAGACCTTCTCTGAAGCCGAAGCCAAAACCAGGTATACCAAAATCTACTCAAAAATCCTCTTCCGTATTACATATAAACCCGAAAACCTATACGAGGCTGCCTGGTTGACAGTTGGTTCATACTTACGTTGCAGGTCTTTCGAATCGCCAATGTTGCCCCTGTTACAGATTGCTGGTGGATGTTGACTTGCTTGGGGAGGCTGAGGAAGCCGGCCAGAAGGGCCGGAAATTGGGTCATGTTCAGGGCCTTTTCCTGGGCCTTCTGGCTTTCTCGCCTCCTGGGCAGACCGCTGAAGCGGGCTTTAAAAGTAATGCGGCCACGGCAGCCCCAAGCCCTCAGTGCGAAGCTACCGCTGAACGAAGGCCGTCGTTGTCCGAGCCATCTCGAAAGCCTTCAGAAGCGCAGGACATGGGCTGAGGGTTCAGGGTTTGGGGGTCCAGGAAGTTGGGTTTAGGTGCTGTTTAGGGTTCGGGTTTCAGGATTTGGGGTCTATAGGATTCGTGTCGAGGATTTTGGGTTTAGCACTTCGGGCTGAACTTCGAGGGTTTAAGAATTTAAAGTTCGGGGGGCTGATGATCAGCTTCGCAAATGCTTTTGGAAGAGTTAGCTGGCAGGTCATGCAAACTCAGCTAGGACCACTGCTGGGAGTTGTTCTGGATTGGTACTCCCACGAGGTATCGACAGATAGTCATTCCGTCCGTCATAATAAGCACCCCAGAGGGCCTGTCACGTGCGGGCTCTGTGTGACGCTGCAGGCACGCAGGTCCTGACACTCCCAGCGATCGACAAGGTCGTCAAGGACTTCTGCTGGGCAGATGCATTTTCCTTAGGCTGGATGAACCGTTGATGATGTACTGCCTTTCAGCGTCCATGCGGTTTGTGTCGGGTGCTGGTGAGCCGTGGTGGTGCTCATGGTGTTCAGGATGAGGGTCATAAATTTTTCGGATGAGGATGAGTGAGAATGGGAATTCACGATGCAGCAAGTTAGTTGTTCGACTGGAGTGACTGGAGCTGTCGTTGTCAAGACGCAGCAGGGTGAAGTGTCCTGTAGATCCTGGCTTGAGCCAGTTCGGATTACGAATGATCCTTTTAGCAACCGGGGCTTGTTCATCAGGCTTCGTCATAGAACTTGAGGAAGCCATCACTTCGCAGCTTCTACATTCAAGTGACATGCTGCTTCCCACCGTAGGCATCAAGTTGAAATATCGCTGCCAGTAGTTGGCACTTTAGATGCTTGAAGTTCGCGACCATTTGATGAGGGCTTGGAGTTTCAGCATGGTTCCTTCAACCGAGCTCCTGCACAAAGCAGCCCAAGTAAAGAAGTCCTTTCAGATGGAAACAAGGTGCCCAGCCTGGCAACCCTAAAGCCCGGACCCCTCAGGCTCAAATCCGAGACCCTGCCACCGTGAGGAGCTGGGCCTCGGATCATCCACTCAGGAGATTTTAGCAACCCGGCTTTTTGAGCAGGTAAGGTCTCCCTCGTCTTGGGATGGTGATGGTGATGCTAATTGGATGATGATGCATAGCTGTCGTTGTTGACGATGGTTTGGTGATGGAGTGATGGTGATGGTCCTGATGAGGATGATGACGAGAAGATGGCTGTATGATATTAGACAGGCACAGCAGATGCTACCATTTCGGCGTTCTTGCACTGCTGTGGTTGCTGCAGACATCTCAGCTTCACAATTGTGCTCTGCCTGTCATGAAGCCATGGGAATCCGCCTTTGGGAGGAGGCCGGGCCGCAGCTTTCTCGTGCTATGGGCAAATCTCATGGCGATGCATATCGTATTTGGCGGAGGTTCATTTTGCTTGGGACGTTACTCCGCGATACACAAGGCAAGCAGTGCGCCTGGCCAACCTCCAAGATGTAGCCTTGTAAGGCGGTGTGAGGAAAAGCACTCTCAGGGTTCAGGGCTTGATCCCAAGCTTCTGACAGCCAGGATCTCCAAAGCCAAGTCTGCAGCTAGACTGCTCAAATTGATTGGTCAGGAAGTCGACAGCAAAGTGTTCGATCATATCCACCTGGCAGCAGCGTTTTCCCGACTGGCCAAGCTGGGCCAAACACATCAGCTCATGATGACAGATGTGGGTAACCTTGCGTGGGCAAGGATGGTGGCGCGGCTGTGCAGCATGCTAAGGGAAGACGAACTCAGTGCACGTTCTGCAGCAAGCGTTCTGGGCACATGGCAAGTTGTACGCGACAGTCAAGGCGTTGAAGCATGCAGCACCAGAGATTCGAAATGCTTTGAGTGCAACCGCAGCGCACATTGCTGACAAGGTAGAGGAGATGATTCTTCAAGAGCTCTCAATCTGTCTCTGGGCAGCTGCAAGATTGCAAGGTACGGTGCCGGAAGTGAGCACCACCGTGCCAGCGATTGCAGCTTGTATTCTTCACCAGGCAGACGACATGAACGGTCAAGACTTGTCGAACAGTTTGTGGGCAGTTGCAAAGTTGAAGGATACAGTCCCAAAGGTCCTTGTGGCGATGAAAGCCCTTGTGATGCGCATTCCTTCCAAGATATCGGGCATGCAGCCAGAAGGGTTGCGAATGTCCTTATGGGCTGCTGCAGAGCTTGGAGAAGATGGCCTAGCAAATCAGCTCAAGCGGGAGCTGGCTCGGCGCAATCTGCACTAGGGTTTGCTGCATGTAAATCAGGGGTCCTACTCAGGTCATCTTCAAGATCGAATCCTCTTCAAGCACTACGTAACTAACGACGATGCAAGCACGTTTCCGAGTCCCTAATTGTAGCTTGATGCACTCTTGACCTGTTTGTAGTCTGGGCCTATGCAAGAAGATAGGACAGTAATCTTACAAGTGCTCCTTCTATGTATTTCTAATAGAGTCATGGAAGGGGGCACGCAGTCCCTGCAACCTTGCAGCTGTTCTCGGAAGCTTTTTGTTTTAGCCTTGGCTGGCCTGCCTTGTTCTGCATGGCCCTGCACCGACTGGGCACAGTGCTCTTTCTCAGATGCACGGCTTTGGCCCGAGTGCGCCGCCACGTGTGGAGAATTTGGAGCCGGGTGGCCCTGGCAAGGCAGGATGGGACCTGTCACAAAAGAAGTTGATTATGGCGATTTGGGGGGAGTTCTGCTTGCATGTACCTGTAATTTGACCTGTCGGGGAAGGGAACATGATACTTGTCTCCCAGCAAGGTCCTTCCTAAGACGGAGACTGCAAACGCTTTGACTTGTGGACGGTGTTTCAGTGCTGTTGAATCCGTCAGCACCTTTTAGCATTATAGACCGCCCGCTTATCGAATTTTGGCATGATGTTTGTCGAAGTTTGAAGACATGTTGCTGCGAAGCTCGGTATGAACACGATGGCAGCGTGCCAACACACGTGGGCCGACTGGAATCTAGTGACTAGAAGCATTTCTCAAAGTTCGGGGGTTTCATATGCCACCAGAATAATGATCCCGACAAGCTGAAGCTCTCAAGTCAACCCAAACCCAGAACCCTAGACGTAAACTCTGACTTTACAAGCTCCTAAACTCTACAGGTTGGATTACGGCCAAGCTAAGTTATGACCCTCTAAGCTTCGTGTGGCCACGTACCTTTCCCATTCTGCGTTAGACCATCCCTAAACCCCTAAGCCCTCTAGCCTTAGACCCCACACCCTGAGCACCCAAACCCTCGTTGGCACTGTTCCGGTAGTATGGACACCTATCATGAAGATGAAAAAGATAAGACAGGTGATAAAAAAAAATTGTGCTTCTTCAACTCCACTGACTGTTCCGACAATAGGTATCGAAATCGCTACAGGTATGTTGTTCATTATAAGTAGGATATTGGGTACTTTGTTAGGGGGTGGTGGGTAGCTATACCTATAGTTGCCTTACCTTCATAACCCTACTTGCATCTGCCCATGAACCTTCAACACGTAGACGACACTGTGCCACACGTGTTGCCGCGCAACTCTCAGGAAAAGCTCGAAAGCCAGAACAAAGTGATGGACACTTGGCCAAGAATCAGGTTTCGGGAGCTTGTTCTCATTCCTGTAGCATACCCTAAACCCTCTAAGAACCCATATGCTTCTGGACTACCCGGCAAGACTCTCGCGGTTCTTTCAACGGGTCACCAACGAAGTCCATGTGCCAAGTTGCCACAAGAAAGCAGTGTCTCTTTAAATGTATGTGGGATTGTTGAACATTAGGGTCCCTCTTCAGGGTTCTTAAACCCTATAAGCCACTGTTCAGATGTCCAGCCCCTGTCACTGCCACTAAAATAGTTCCAAGCGGTTTCCCAAGCCTTGGACGGGCCCTGATGCTTCATCCAGAGGCTTTGTACACTGGCTACAATAATTCGGGTTGGAAGCTTCCTGGAGAAGATGAGACCTAAGTTCTAAATGCCATGTTGCTTCAAACACAGACATGTTACCACTGAGGTTACGGATGATCTTTGCTTCTGCATCACATGAGAGCCCGTGAGCTGCCAGCATCGGGTCTCCGTGCTGTGTGCTCTGGAGGTCGTTCTTTTAGCTATGTCGGGGCAGTATCGTCGGGGCTCTCAGGGGCACAGTGAACCTGAAGCATTTTCTGGACGGTACTTGTTGGGTACACATCCTGACTGCTTGGTAGTCAGGCGATCGGGGTGCAGCTGTTGTCTCGGGGCAAAAGGTGCGAAAGCAAGATTGATAACGGCAGACCTGCATTCCCAAGCCATACGACAAAGAGTTGAAACCATTGTCTTGTAGTGAAGTATGTCTACTTCCGGTGCCTGCAGATAAGATCCCGCAGCAGCCCATGCAGCCTAGATCCAGCCGCTTGAAGCCTGCAGGCAATTACATGGAAGCCGCAGAGTTTGTTGAGTTCGGTTGACTTTGAAACAAATTCGCGCTATTGGAAATCTTAGGTAGGCATTTGAGGCGTAATAAATGAATGCGTGTTTGAACATTGTTGAAACAAAGATATGATATAGGTTATTGCTAATTTTGTATCAGAATAATTATTAGATTGATAAGCAAGATAGGTATATTGATATACGAGTTATATTTCTGGGAGTATCTGATTACGGCCAACTAAATGAAATAATTCATTGATATAGGTTCATCATGTATTCAAGAATATTATTTGATATTAAATAGAAATCTTAAATCACGAAAATTGGCGTAGCGCTATTTTTATTTTTATTATATTAAATTGAATATAATTATTCAACTAAACATAGAAATTTATTCATATTTTTATAGGAAAATAGACTCTTATCTCTCGAGCGTAGGAATTATCGTAAAAAATAATATAAAAGGTATATCATTTTTGAGTATTATATTAAATCGGAGCTAATAATAATAATATTAGTAATAACAAGAAATATGGCAGCACTAGTAATGATAGTAATAAGTAATCTAGAAGAAGATAAAGATAATCTATATATAAATGTCTACGTATGTGGAGAGAAAGAGTGCCGTCTTCTTAAAAGGAGAAATTACGATGATGAGTTTCTTCTCTATGCATACGTTATTGATAGGGACTTTTTCTTATTAATAAAAAATTCGTAATTTTTCTATTAGATAATCTGAGTTTCTCTCGAATTGGCGGGTGGCGGTGGGCTTTAATGCATGCGAGGAGATCTTGGAGAGCTCGAATCTTCTCGCCTTCGTTGATTTCTTTTGGTGGTTTTTTCTGCTTTTTGTTTTATTGACGCTTCTGGGCATATAAGCTGCCTGCGTCTTTCTCGATAAACGATTTATTATCGTTACTTTGATCGCGAAGTGGCGCCCTTATAGATACTTCTTTATTAGATAATCTGTTGCTATTCGGACTCGCCGGCAAGTTCGCGATAATTTTCTCAAAATAGGCGATTTCGGGGGTGTAAGAATCTTAGTAATATCGGCACTATGGGGGAGCCGACGTAATTCTTCTTTGATTCTCGAAAAGGTTCGTGGGGAACTTGATCTTGCCCTACCCAGAGACGTTGGGCGGGGGATTACCATACTTACGAGTCTGAGCAAGTGGCAAGAATACTTACTAAGCTAGGATAGTTTGCCTTATATCGTGCCCTACGTCATGGCGGAATCCGAAGCTTATATGGGCGCTGTTCAATATTATTGTTCTTGAGGTGGACCTAAATGCGGCAGTAGTTATGTGACGCCTCTTGTGGAAGAGAGGACTACTACCATTACAGAATTCCATGTTTTAATTTCTCGATTTGTGGGGTGTGGAAGGTTGGCCCAAGGCTAGTCTTGATAATTGGAAAGAAATGGAAAGGCTTCCGACCCGTGAAGTAAAGGAATAGGAAATATGCATAATTTCACGAAGCACGTTCTATTGCACACGTTCCGTTTCCAAGCTGTGAGCTCCTTCGTCCGCGTATTCCTAGCTTTAGCCTCCTTGGCTGCCTGCAGGAGCCAATCATGCTTGCCATATGCCTTGAAGTAGGTGTCACGACCAGCAAATCGCAGGGGTTGGCGCTCAGTTGACGTCAACATGGTTCAGTAGACTAGTGTAAATGAGAAGGTCAATATAATTTAGGAGACTAGTGTAGATAAGAAGGATGGGCTAGGCATGAGAAATGAAAAAGTTTCCTAGCGCGCTGCTAGCGCGGAGCTAGCGCACGCCTTTGACGGATTGCCCGTGTTATCAGACATGTTTTTGCCTCAGCTGTGATGGTAATGATATATGATGCTTAAGCGAATGAAAAGAATGTTGTTACTTGCGAGGAAAGAAGCTTCTTCAAGCAATGCACGATCGGAGTGACATCGTAATTCGCAGGAGGTTAAATCCTGGTAGCAGCAGCAGCAGGAGCAGTAGCAGTTGCTGTGGCAATAACGGTAGTCGGCGTGGGAGTAGGAGCAGGAGTAGAAGTAGGAGCTCAGAATACGAGTAGGAGTAACTAGGGAAAGAAATATAGAAGGAGTAAATTGTATACAAACTTATCATATACTCTAAGCTAGTAATTAAATATATCACGAACCATTTGCTATCTAGATCCCTAGCGCCAGCCCAGCGCTGTTCCAGCGCCAACAAGGGGATTAAGGAGCCCTAGTTGCGTGACGCCTCTTGTTATAAATAAAAAATATAGACCCCAATAATCAAATAGGTTGGTTTGTATAAACTTCGCGACAAGGAATTTTGACCACTACCCATTTATATAGAATATACCGTATAGGGAAAGGCAAATATCTCCCCGGAATATGAAAATATCATATACGGCAGGACATTCGTTATCGCTTGCACAACACGGATTGGAGCAGAGGCACCCTCGACCAATGCAGCGGGGAGACAGAGTCAGCAAGACTATAGAGAGCTTGCGGAAAATATACTATGATGGGGTACGGGGAAGAACAAAATTATTCGACGTCAGCCTGGGCAGGGACTACACCAGCGCAGAGGGGGAGCAAGTGGCCAGAGAGCTCCATGAAGCCAGGGGGGGATGGAGAGGCTTAGAACGAAGGCCAAATACCGCGACCATGGCCGACATCCCCGGAAATTGATCATGAACCTGGCGTATGATCCTTACTCCGTCGAGTCGAGCCCTTATGGGAAGAAGCAATGGCCGTTGGGGGGAACCTGCCATGGAGTTGTAGGGGCCAACCAGACTCCAGGAAGTGCTTATTTACTGGGATGAAGCGGGGGATATACCAGCCGTTACGCCACTCATACCGATCTCACCGCGATCAGACGGGGGAACCTCCTCCCTAGAAGCCAGTGACGTAGGCGACGAGAAGAATGACGCTGCAGCGGTTGGAGGAGAGGTGAACCTGGGCCAGAGCGCCTGTCATTCCAGATTGGCCACGTCAGCGTGGGAGGGCATCTTCTTCAAGCTCACAACGATGGGGGAATAAGGCTGCAAATCCACACGTCTACAGGGGGAGGTGGAAGCAAGCATGGAAGGTGAAGGGTACGCTGCAGTGGCGCACATAAAGGCAATGGTGTACCCGCCTGCCTTGAGTTGCAAGGGGGAAGCGAAATATAATTTCGGTTTGAGGCCGAAAATTGTCCAGTAGTAGTAGTAGTAGTATTAGTATTAGTATTAGTACTAGTGGTAGTAGTAGTAGTAGTAGTAGTAGTAGTAGTCGTAGTAGTCGTAGTAGTAGTAATATGAATTAGTGGATAATAAATATAGTGTGATATCAAACGTACAAAACAATGAGTATACTTGAATACTATTCGAAAAAAGTGTAGAATTGAAGGAAATAAATATATGAAATAGATACTAATATATTTGGTTAGAGATATTTCGAATTTATTTAAATAGCATCTATATATCATTTTATTTTCAAATTTACATACGAAATTTAAGCTCTTCATTATGTCACTATCTCTGTGTCCATCACACGCATCTCTATAAATCACGAATATTAATAATATTATTTCAACTACTTTTTCTAGTATTAGTAACTGAACCAGTCAAATGATCTACGAATTCTACTAAGTATCCGCTGTGTTGATGTTTTGAAAGTTGTAAAGCAGCAAAAACGCAGCGGATACATTTCGGCTTTAAACCAATTTCGGTTTGAGGCCGAAAATTGTCCGCTGCGTTTTCGCTGCTTAACTTCGTTCGCGAAAACCAAAGCAACACACTGCAATCAATGACGATAGCCCAAAACCAAAACAAGGTAAACAACCCAAAACCAAAAAAACAAAAAAAGCAAAACCAAAAACAAAATCAATAACACCAAAACCAAAAAACCCAAAAAACAAAAATGAAAACAGTATTTCACTACTCTTCCAGAACGGCCTTTGAAATATACACAAATGGGAGAGTTCTGAAATAATGTGTCTTTTTTTGTTTTTTTTGGTTTTGTTATTTTTGATTTTTTGATTTTGGCCTTTCAGGCTTCCGACAACAATCGTATCATTGCGACGACGCTTTGAGGCGCATTAGCTACCTAATAGACAGTTGAATGAACCGCTGCGCGTTCCGTACTCAAACCTAGTTCTATTTTCCGGTGATTCATATCTGCACAGCAGTCGCGATTCATGACAAATTTCCGTGCGGAAGAAGGTGGTCAGGATGGAAATCTTATTTTTGATGAGGCTTGTGGTCAGATCAATGGCATGAAACTTGGCAAGGATGGAAATCTCACTTTCGCCGAGGCGTGTGCACAAATACTATTCCTACAATTATTATTATTATTATTATTATTGCCACTACTACTACTACTACTACTAGTACTATGTATACTATGGCTAATGCTACTACTATAGCTATTAGCTATTACTAGTTATATTATCGTCATATACAACATGTATTTATCTAAATTATTTGTTATCAATATAGACCTGGTTTTGTCGTTACGAAATATTTTGCTCCTAAATTATATACACCTCTTATCTAATTCTATTATTCTTACTATTGATGTTATTTGCAAATAGTAGTTGTATTAGTCATTATTAGATTAGTATTAAATTACTACGAATACAAATACTATGAGTAGTCATACTTCAAGTTATATTCAGGTTGCTAAAGGTACTATTAGTACTCATAATAGTAGTCGTAGTAGTAGAAGTAGTAATAATAGTAGTAATAAAGGTATTGAATATAGATATGGCAGTTTAATAAGTAATGCAAGTTAGTTAAACATTAACCTATTTTTACATAACAATAGTCGTATTAGTACGTAGTATTAGTATCATTAGTAGTAGTAATAGTGGTGACAGTAGAAATAATAGCAATAAAAACAACTGATTGAAACTTGAAAATGGAAGTAACCCTGCATAATTAGAAGAAATACTATAGTGGAATAATCAAATAACTACGACAACATATATAAACAAACAAATTATTTCTAGTAGTACTAGTAGTAGTAATATGTAGTGAAAAAATAAGTATGATATAAAGCATTTCTAGTAGTAGTAGTAGACATAATTTGTATAGTAGTTAGTTATTGACTGTTATTATTATTATTATTAGTAGTAGTATTAGTATTAGTATTAGTACTAGTGGTAGTAGTAGTAGTAGTAGTAGTCGTAGTAGTCGTAGTAGTAGTAATATGAATTAGTAGATAAAAATAAATATAGTGTGATATCAAATGTAGAAAACAATGAGTATATTTGAATACTATTCGAAAAAACTGTAGAATTGAAGGAAATAAATATATGAAATAGATACTAATATATTTGGTTAGAGATATTTCGAATTTATTTAAATAGCATCTATATATCATTTTATTTTCAAATTTATATACGAAATTTAAGCTCTTCATTATGTCACTATCTCTGTGTCCATCACACGCATCTCTATAAATCACGAATATTAATAATATTATTTCAATTACTTTTTCTAGTATTACTAACTGAACCAGTCAAATGATCTACGAATTCTACTAAGTATCCGCTGTGTTGATGTTTTGAAAGTTGTAAAGCAGCAAAAACGCAGCGGATACATTTCGGCTTTAAACCATTTCGTCATATATACCGTAGCCCTGCGGCCCTACTTCGGCAGTTGATATTGCCAATCTTTGATTCCTTCTGGGCTTGTTGCCGACTAGCAACGCCTACGCCTGGGCCCTAATTTTTTGAGGCCATTTTGGCCAAGATTTTCCACTCCGCCTGCCATCCGCGTTGATAATTCAAATGTGCACCTTCTCAGGGGGATACCAATTCATCCGGTATAACCTTTTGTATCCCCTCTGTGTAGTCAAACTCCTTGCCGCCATGCCGGGGAAATCTTGGCATGAGATTTTTGCTAGCCGTGCCGCTTGCAAACGCTTCTGATGTAATTGACTTGTAAAAGTCAGTGGCAGAGTCAGAGGCAGAATTATAAATGTAGGTGGCAATACTCCATGGCCCTGAGTTATATCTTTTACCTTATATATTTGGTTCGTTTTGATCATTCCGTGGAATATTGAAAATATATATGCTTGAGAGTATACGTATATCTTGCAAACGATATCGTAGATTTGATGATTGTGGCTCAATGGATGTCCTATACTCATTTTTTACTCCCCGAAATCCAATCAAAAGGTATCTGGTGGGCTTTGAAGCCCGGGGACTTTGACCGGTCCCCACACCCACGAGAGAGAGAGAGAAGAGAAAGAGATAGAAGAAGGGAAAACGAAAGAGAAATGTCAAAACGAAAAGAAGAAAGAAGAAAAAATAAAGAAATAAGAGAAAAGAATAAAGAGAAAAGAAAAAAATAAAAGAGAAAGAAGAAAGATAAAGAAACCGAAAGAGAAGAAAGAAAATAATTTAAAAAAGAGAGAGAAGACATCGAAACAATTAGTTGACTTCTCTTCCTTGATTACTCGCACAATTTATATATAGAAATAGATAAAGAGAATTAAAGATTTATGCTTTAAACATATAAATCGAGACAAAAGAATATTTCTGATAAGATAGAATAATTCTCACGATATTAAAAAATAGATTATTAAAGATTTTGCAAGGTTAATACAATGATATTAATATCGAAATATTCGAGATATATATATATATTCGATTTCAACTACTAGCATTCTATAGAAATTTAGAAATCAATTTTTTTAAGCAATCATTCAAAACTATTGTAATTTTATAGATATTTCCAGTGATCCTACATACGATTCAATAATAATCGTGCGTAGATTTTGAATAAGAATTAAATATAATGTCATATTATAATATACAATAAATCTTTTAGACGTTATATAAGATTCAATATATATATCTTGAATCGATATGATAAAATAAATATAGATTTGACTGAAATATATGAATATATATATATATCCATATATATATATATATATTCAAAAAAGTGAGTCACGATATTATCATCATATAATTCTATTCGATGATAATCTTCATAATATTTCTGCATAACTATTAAGATTCGGAAATCAAAAATTCTTAAATCTAGAATAAATCATAATATTATTAATAATATCTAATCTTCCGAGCTTGAATACCAATACTCCTTCACGAACTTAGATATTTCTGTTCAATTCTATCGTGTACGGCTGCTGGCGGGGTATATTGGATTTGTGGGATCAATAATAGGGCTTTGTGGTTGTCGGGTTCGGATTTATCTGCGGAGTTTGCGGCATCTATTTTGAGGTATCATTATTGAAATTATTAATCGTATTGGGGGGGGTATTGAAAGATTATAACTTTCTTTGAATTTAGAGTAAGACTTCAGCAAATTACCGAATACGCCTCGTTCTTATTCCAGCAGTTTCTGCTGGTGTGGTTATTGTATTTGTTCTTGTTGTTCTTGGGTTTGATATCATCGTTGTTATAATTATAGTTGTTGTTAGTGTTGATGGTGAGAATGTTATTGTGGCTGTTAGGACTATCATTATCGTTCTTATTCTTAATGTTAATTTTATCATTATTAAAGATTCTTATTATTTTCGTATTATTATTGAAATCTTATTATTCTTATTCTTGAAAATATTACTAATATTATTTCTGATTTTCTTGTTATTACTAGTATTATTACCAATAATATTGATAGTAATCGGTTTCGGAATTTATAGGATCTATAAAATTTGCATCATCTGTCGGGCCTATTCTTATTCTCTAGTTATAATTTCTTAATTCCTTACCTTTCGGCGCCGTCGATAATATTATTAGGAGTGGCGGTGCTATTGTTATTATTGATAGTAGTAATGGTGCAGCTACTAGCGTAGAAGTTATTGATAAGATTGATTTTGATATAAATAATATTTTATATTGCTATTGTTGCTACTATCATTATGAATCTTGCTGATGTTGTTGTTATGATTAAGGATGCTGATATTATTATTGTCGTTGTTATTGTTGTTGTTGCTGCTCTTGTCGTTGTTGCTGTTACTTTTGCTGCTGCTGCTGGTGCTAGTATTCTGTAGTAGAGAAAAAAATTGCAGCCACGTCTGTTGTTTTGATCACCGCTTTACAGCAACCGCCCACATTACACCACATTTCGAAATCCAGAAGGGGTTCTCATGGGTTTTGAAAGGACTTGTCTAGAATTTTGGGATTGATGGGGGATCGACGGGTTTTTCGTGATATTGAAGGGCTTTAGTGGGCGTTTGAATGGTTTTAGTAGATTTTTAACGGGCGAGATTTTGAAGGGCGGGGGATGGAGTCAGCTATTATTCCTGTCCGCCCCTCGCCCTTCTCCCCCCGGAACTACGTGAGATTACCTAGGGTACCCCACCTCAGAGATTACCATGAGATTCCCTTAAGTGCCCAACTCCACAGATTATTATAAGAGACTCCCCGAACCCCAGACACTACCGCGAGACTCCCTTGAGAGTCCAACCCCGTCTGTGGTGTTGCAGGTCACGGGGCCTTTCGGCGCGCCGGCGCAGAAGGTTTGGGGTTTCGACACCCTGATGGTGGTGGGCGCAGGTATTGGTGTCACACCCTTTGCTTCCATCTTGCNGTCTGTGGTGTTGCAGGTCACGGGGCCTTTCGGCGCGCCGGCGCAGAAGGTTTGGGGTTTCGACACCCTGATGGTGGTGGGCGCAGGTATTGGTGTCACACCCTTTGCTTCCATCTTGCGGTCCGTGCAGCTCCGCTCCAAGCAGAGAGAGACGATCATGACTGCTGCCAGGCCATCTTCTTGGCGGAGCGCCATGGGCAACCAGGGCCAGGACGATCCAAGGGCAGGTCTCCAGAGGCTCGTGGAAGATCTCGTGGTTGTGNAGAGAGAGACGATCATGACTGCTGCCAGGCCATCTTCTTGGCGGAGCGCCATGGGCAACCAGGGCCAGGACGATCCAAGGGCAGGTCTCCAGAGGCTCGTGGAAGATCTCGTGGTTGTGTCGAAGAAGATCTACTTCTACTGGATCTGCCATGGCCAAGAGGAGTTCGACTGGTTTTGCCACCTCCTGGCGGCCGCTGTCGATGGTCCAGCCGCGGCATCGTCGATATCACCCTCTTCCTCGCCGGTGGGATCGAGCTGGGCCAGGTGAAGAAGCTCCCCTGTGCGTCCGGGCAATTCTTTAGACGACCCAATTGAGGGACCCGGTTTGGCCCCGGGTTTCTCTCAATATCGCCCGCCAGGAGCAACAGGAAACGAAGCCAGCGAGCTGCATTGCGGGGCACACGTGCAGATGCAGTGACAGCTTCAAAGGCAGTGCAGTCGCCACACCGTAGGTCCTGCAACCAACGAGGTTCCTCCCGTGGGGGTTTAGGGACGTCTTTGCCACGAGTGGGGTTGTCGGCTATATTATCACCCGAATAAACGTGAAGCAAGCTACTATAAAGATCCGAGCCTAAAACGTAACCCAAGCAGCCCTGAAGAATCCTAGAGATGGCGAAACTACTGGACCTGCCTCTGGCGGCGGCCCCTATCATAACCCTTGAATCAAGTAGGGCAGTGGCTCGGGTGTTGTAGCACCGTCGGACAAGAGACTTTACCGAAATCTTATAGACCCAAATTTTATTAATATTGATATGTCCACGTTTCTTGAAGGCATAGCGAAAGAGCTCACGAAATTGTAAAGAACGGCAAATCTCTGAAATCCATTCAGGGTCCTCATGCCAGTTGCGAGCCTCAATAGGTGGCTCCAGGCTGCAAGAGTCCAACAGCTCGAGCCCGAGCTCCAAGTCAAGTCTTCACTCCAATTTCGGCCACCCTTGTTAGGTATTTCGTGCACCTAGCTACCATAAACGTCCGTTAGGCCAGTCACAAGACCTCTCCTATAATTTATTGTGCATACCGCACCTTGGCTTCAGAGAGCTCCTCTACATCATCGGAGATTACTACCAACAAACACGATCCAATAAGGCGATCCCATAGATCGTCGACTAATCTGAATCGAATATATTCGAATACTCGTATATTATTGTGCGAGCAGAAAAAGAGAGAGAAATAATAATCCTATTTTATTTTTACCTAATGCACAGATAAAAAGCAGATATATGAATTAGTGGAGCTACAATTTGTATTTATATCTTAGTATTAGTGATATTATTTTCGTTATCGTTATTATTATAGTTGTTAGTGAATTATTGTTGTTAGTATCGTTAGTACTATTAACATTATTAATCGTAGTATTATTACCATCACTCCTTTTTTACTCCTGTCATTATTATTGTTATTGATCTTCTTAATATTCTCACTATTATTGATATTATTATTATCGTTGTTATTAATTCTTATGATTTTTGTGCTGTTACTATTGAGATACTATTATTCTTCAATTACTATTGTTGCTATTAGATACTACTACTGAAAATACTAGAAAATATTCTTATTCGTAGTATCAATAAAATTAAGATTAAGAAGTTTGCGGAATCTGTAGAGTTTGCACGATCCATAGAATCTACGCGCAATTTGAAGTTTACAGAATCCTTGCCTTTCAATATCAGTATTTGCAATAGCGACATTATTATTTTTTGCTATCGCCCTCCGTCCACCCGCCTTCCCATCCTCCCACACGTCCTAACTCCCATCCACCCTCCTCCCCTCTTCCTCTCGCTCTTCTCCTCTCCGACGCACAACTCCGCGACTCCGCGACATGCGGCGTGCGTTTGCGACCCCCCTCTTCCAGAAGATAAATAGTATTAAACGCCGACTCTAAAGGGCTCTCATTCACATATCACGCACGCCCTTGGGGGGGCAGGGCCGGGGGAACGAAAGCTAAGATGGGCTAGGCAATCTTGTGCGGTTGTTGTTATTATTAATAATCATTCTTGCCAACGAGATTTCAAGACTGGCTCATAAAGTTAGAGTGAGGACTCGCTCGTTTTGCCAAATTTTTGGCCGGAGTCGGAGCCGACACCGCATGTCAGGCTACGGCGCCACCCGATTGCGGATAAGTCTGGAAAGGCTTCCCACGGCCGGAGCACCACAGAAGTACACCCATGGAATCCTTGGGTATATGGCTCCGAGAACTTGCGCAAGACTCGTTCCAAGGCTGCAGGATTTGGGCCTACGGTAGCATGCCTCTCAGCAGGGCGCAGCGTTGCAGGTGTCTGAGTCTCTTTCCTGAGGCCTCTTTCCCTGATGCATTTGGAAAGACTCCACGAAGCTACTTGCAAGCCAGCTTCCAGCTGTCCACGCCCCAGAAATCGGCCTGACCAGAAGCATTGCTCAAACCACTGAGGGTCGTGAAAACGGATAATACACCGAGGTTCCAGCCCTCCCTACAAGCCTTCGAGTAAGCGTAGAGGTCCCACCAAGGTGCATTGATGAGAAACACCTTCATGCAACAAGGAGACATGACCCTCATGCAAATTGAACAAGTATCACGGCCACGCAATTTCACTCGCGAATAAAAGGACAATTTCAGGCGAGGCTTCGTCTTCCTTTCAAGCCGGCCACCTGTCCCGACAATAGGCCGACATGAATCCGGAAAACAGGAGCACCGCGGAGAAAGCAAGGTGCGACACCACCGCAATGTCGATTTCAGCTTATGAAAGATGCTGGCAGTCGCCCTGTTCAAAGTCAAGGTCGCTTCGGGGCAGGTTCCTCCTCGTCTAGATCTGCCTGGTTGCAAAGAGCAGCAAGCAGAAATCAATGAGAAGAAGCATCGTGGCAGTCAGCCAAACCTCGTGCACGAGTAGTAGAGGAGAAATCAATGAGAAGAAGCGTCGTGGCAGTCAGCCAAACTTCATGCACGAGTAGTAGAGGCTCCCCTGCCCGCGACAATGACTCCAACTGGCAAGCACAAGGTATCTGCTCCATCACTCACTGGTGGCCACGACGAGGGTGCCCGCCGTGCACGGCAGTGCCGCGTTTAATTCAAGCCACTACCCTACTGGCAGTACGCATTTACTCTCTGGTCCTTTCTCCGCTTTCCTTCGCCTCGTTTAAGCAGATGTGAAGAAACCTACCCGATGACTTCTGATGTTGGCCAAATTGGAGTCAGTGGCATCGTGGGAGGAAGCTTGTCCCCTGGTATGCTTCTAAATACCTGCCTGCAGTCCAATACTTCCATACCTCGGCCAACTGGCAGCTTGCCATGTGGGCAGGAGCTCACATGCTGAGGTGGCGGAGGCCTGTACAATCCACGACTAACGGTCGGCAAATCGGACCGTGGCGCTTGAACACTTGAGTTTTGAGAGAGCTTGAGCCAGAGGGACAGAGAAGCAGGTGCAGCATGAGCATACTGCTCCACATCTTCGAAACATGCACTGCTGGCCCTATTCCAACTTCTCTCCGAGTGAACACTATAACTCTGGTCCAAACCGAAAAATCAGGGAAAGCCTCAATGAGAGTTCCGCCGACAGCAGTCATCACCTCGGCTGCCAGATCGGGGCTCGTCTCCCTTGGCCTCTGCTCCCCTCGAAACTCAGGTGCTGCACACTTTAGCCACCACTCAGCTGCAGACGGCGACCACGAGACCGGTGGTGGTGCCCTTCGCAGAAGGACGTGGGATGATGGGCACTTCAACCTCTGTGTATGGCTACGCGACTTTCTCGAAGGCACTGCAGGTCCCCAGAAAACTCAAGCAAGGCCAGCTGGCCCCTCGTGGCGTTGGCAAAATGAAACTACACTCCAGCTGGGAAGGATGACCTACCTCATCTCTAAGTTGGCCTTCCGTTTTCAGCATGTCTGGTACGTGGATCTCTGCCATGAGTCATTCTGAATTCAGCGACCCCAAGGGCTCTCGGCCTGATCCAAACTCACTTGCCGAGGCACATCGAAAGCTCGCCAGGCGGCAACAGCCCACAGGGCCAGCACGAAGGAGATCAGACCTCCAAAAGGGAGTTCTGCCCAGGAGCCCAGGAAAGAACAATCACAACTCAAGCTCAGTGTTTTAGTAGCGCTGCGAGATGAGTCTTTGACAGCGCCCTGCCTGTTCCCAGCCCGCTTGATGACATGAAGCCGCTGGCCCAGTAGTTGGCGGTCTCGGAAGATCCGAAGAGAAAACACAAGGATCAACACACAAAGTAGCACACGTCCAGCATAAAGCAAGCCTGCTGCTTGGGGCAAAACTAGCTTGCACAAGAATCTGTTCAGCTGTCTCGACTCTCGTCAGCCACAGAGGCCCTGACAAAGCATGCAACAGCAGCCAGAGTTTGCACCAACGACCTGTTCAGCTCAAGCCGTGCTTTGGGCATGGAGTTGCATCCACATTGATCCCCAAATACCAGCTCCTCTACTCCTGAACCACTTTCGTTGACAACCTCAAGCTGCCAAGTACCTCATCCTCACCATCCGGAAATCTGACCTCCAACAGAGAAATTCTGCAAAAGTGGCATCACTGTCGCTCAGGACTTCACGGTGACCGATCCTCTGCCTTCACAGCCAGCAGGTTGTCCAACCTGCAAGGGCGTCGCGTAAAAATATTGAAAGGCTACGGCGCAGCTATAAGGACACACGCTCGTAGGAGGACTGGTGTTTTGATGCGTTTCAAACCGAACGCAATCTTCAGATTTTAGCACCCTTACGGCATTTTCGGCTAAGTAGAATGGACAAGACACGGTGCGATGGTGCGTTTAGGCTCATGAACTGCCGAAAGTACTGGCAGGGCCGACAAAAACACGCATTAGGCAGCTGAGGGTGTCAAGAATCAAGAAGTACGTAGTTTGTGAAGGTTTGATATGTTTCTTGTGCTGCGAGCGGTTTACGATTTTTTTACAAAGGAAGGCGCTACTTGCACAGTACGTTGTACAAGGAGGCAACAACGCTGCAAATGCCAGTGTTTTGGGCATGGGCGCCAAAGGCATGGATGCTTGTGACAACGTGTCTTGCTCCACATCCTTGCGCAGTATGTTGTACAAAGAAGCACAAACCACCCCTAGCGTGCAAACTAACATGCAGAAGCAAAAGTGCTGTAAATACAAGTGTTTTCGGTATGATCGCTGCAGGTAGTGATGTGAACGTTTTTATCCTCCCCCCCCACCCCCCCCAACCACCTCCACATAAGACTAAGAAAACATCACCCCGCAAATATCACCGCGAAAGCAGCACCATGCGAGCATCACCACAAAGAACGTCATCATCACCCGCCCACCCCCGCCCAACCACCCCTAGTGTGCGAAACTAGCATGTAGAAGCAAAGGCGCTGTAAATACCAGTGTCCTGGGCATGATCGCCAAAGGCAGTGACATGAACGTTATTATCCTTCCCCCCAACCATCCCCTCATGAGACTAAGAGAACATCACCCTGCAAACATCAGCACGAAAGCAGCACCATGCGAGCATCACCACAAAGAACGTCATCATCCCCCTGCCACCCCCGCCCAACCACCCCCAGCGTCGAAACTAGCATGTAGAAGCAAAAGCGCTGTAAATACCGTGAACGCCATTATCCTCCCCCCCCACCCCCCGCCCCCCTATCCCCCCTCCTATCGTGCAAACTGGCTCCAAAACGCATGAAAACACCAGTTCTCCTACGAGCGTGTGTGGAGCTACAACTGCTGCGACGACCTGAGACCTTATTTTGGATCCCCTTGGCGCCAAGACGGTTCTGGAAGACACTCCCGGCTCCTCTAGTAGCCGAGTTTGGTCTGAGTTGCACAGCTCGGTCCAAAAACCTGTACGTGGAGGCTGCTGAGAGTCTCCAACGCGAAACCCAAAATCATCCAAAAGCCTAAGACCTCTTAGACCACTTTTCCCTAAGCCCTATTGAGCCCCTGACCCAAAATCCTAAATCCTACCAGCCGATCTACAACCCCTTAAGTAACCAAAGGATCGAAACCCCAAAAACCGTAAAACCCTATCATACAGTAGGAGCCTTAACAACTAGAATACAGTTCGGGGGCATATTATACCATGACTATAATAAGGAGCCCACCAAAACAGTATAGGCAACCACTTAGGCCTTTATGTTACCGTAAAGCCAGACTTGAGGCGAGCACACCCAGTAGAGGCTGCTAATGAGGAAGCCGGCGAAAGCGAAGAGGGGCGGAACCTGTTATTTCCACTAATGTAAGAGAGTTTTGGTCATCGATCAGTCTTTCGATCTGTCTGTCTGTCTTGTTTTATTTATTGCACTACAGTATGTTGTTCTTTTGATTTTGAGACATATGTATACCGCGCATGTACGTGTGTGTGTACTTCATTGTCAAGGTATACTGTATGTGCGCACAGAGTTCGGCATATGGATGGACAGAGCAGTCTTAGCAAGGCCCCTGTCACGAATAAGACCGGCGCGCAGATGAAGACCGAGTCGTGAACCGAAAATGATTTTCTTCCAAATGTGCTATGGCCCGCCAGTTACACATTTTGGCACAAGCTTCCAATGCAAACCCAAGCCCATCTCACGTAGTCTGCAGAATTGTTGCCGTTCATTTCATGTGCTGAGCGGTGGGCCCAAATCGCAGTGGCAAAGAGCTTGTAGCTACCCAGCATGACAGGAACCTGTGTTGACGGTTTTCAAGGCGTAGGGGTCCTTCTGACAAAGTGCGAGGGGCTACTACCTTACATGTGGTAGCTGATGCTCGCATTACTTGGCGCCAGGCACTCTGAAGACTTGGATGCATCTGCACTTCGTATCACGACATTTTTTTATTGCTACTCGAATTCTGCCTGTAGCAAGGTGTAGCAGGTAGCAGCAGTAGCACAGTGGCAGGGGGAAGGGGGCAAGGGCAGGGCGGTTGTGGGGGCCTGCCGGGGACTCGTCGCTTGCGCAAGCTCTCTTGCCAAAATCCCCATCTGTGCGCGATGTAAAACTTTCTGGTCATGCTCGGACTCTAGTCTTTACGATCCCCATGTGTACTCCGGGTCGGGATTTGGGTTTAGGGTCTAGTGTAAAAAGCAAGCACCGGGCATACCGCACTTGCCATCCCTGAACCCATGAATTTAGAACCGATCCAATGTGCCTGTGCCTCTTGAATCACCCGGATCTCTGAACTCTGAACCCTGAGCTCGTTACACCAGCTCAGGTGCGGGCCGGGGGTGGAGAATGATATGCTAAGACCTGACGTCGAAATATTGTCCGCGTAGTCGCAGACGTAAGAAAAAAGCGAAGGACGGGAAACATAACTGCTGAGTCACATCGAGCCACTGTAAGGCGTCTGTAGTTGTTTAGCATATGCCAACAGACGCCGGAGTTTAGGCACAACTTGTGTGTCGCGTGTGCTCTTTCGGGATGTCCGATCAGACTGAGTGCACAGGGTTTGGTACTCAGGGCGTTTGTTGCGAACCGTGGCCACCGAAAATAGACCTGCCTCTGCACAGCGCGCATGCATGTCAACCGTGAGATCGAGAGGAGTACTTTATGTGCAGACATGTGCCACTAATCACCATCGACAACAAACGTTGAACTCATGTTGAACATTCAGGTCCCAGTATCCTTGTCATATTGAGTTGCGAATTGCAATGTCTTCAAGCCGAAGTCCTGCCATCATTATTGCTCGCCCTCCTAGCCCTAGTCGCGTCCGAAGCGCTTTTTGCACTGTATTCCTGGGCTACAGTAGGAATGAAGGTCAAATTCTGGTTCGGTACGACCTCAAGGCTTCGAATACCAATTGCCAAGATTGAAGAACATACCACAAGCATAGCCGCCCGAAACAGCAGGAGTCATGGCAGCAAGCGCTGCGCCGGGCTCCAGTTAAGCAACCGAAGAACTGAACGTAATGAGAACACCGAGAACAAGTGAAGCAGCAGTTGCCCGCTTGATTTTCAAGGCGTCCAACCGAGTCAGGGCAGAAAGAAAACTCCTCGCTTCCATAAACTTACATCTACACTCCAAACAACACCGACGCAGAGCTCCCTGGTCAGCGTGTTATTTACTAGACATGTAGAAAGAAGCATGTGCATGCAGGAGCTTGCAACCTTTGCTACCTGCAGGGGAGATGGTGTAATTAAGAGCACACAGCATGAAAAACACCGTCCAGCACCTGCAGACACATACGCTGCTTTATGCAGCGCCTGAATTAAAGTGATGAAACAGTGCCTTGACACTGGCCTACTTCACAATGCCTCTTGGCAAGACGTGGCCTAGTCAGACTGCATGTTCTGACTTCTCGGTGAGGCACCGCGCTGGCCAAAGCAGTCTTGGCGTAAATGGGTGCGACCTACCCATCACCACCTGCAACGCTGTTGCCGTCGTGCCTGATGGATATCTGGATATCATCGCACAGTCTGCCCGCATTCGCGCATCTGCATGATCCAAGAAAGGCCATTCCAGACAGCTTGCTGGAAGACAAATGTCTTTCAGCCAGGATCTCCAGCGTGAGGACACGTCACCAAACGATTTGTGTTGTCTTTCAATCAAGAGGCGGACGAGGGGGGATGCTCTCTTGGACTGTTGAAAGGTGCAGCGAGCCTTCTGGCATGACGGTGGCTACATGTTTTTGCCGGTGGCGTTTCCTCAGCCTTTAAATTAAACTTCTCACCGGGTTCAGAAACGCGATATCACAGGAAGCTTTCAGTACTGTATAGGAGCTGTACATGCTCAGTGCGCGAATAGATTTGTCAGCTCCAACTCCATGTACCTAAGCTTCGCTCAATTGTGAGGCGTCCTGCTTCAGAAGATCTGCCTTCCGCTTCCGCCCAAGGGAACTCGGAATGCATCGCTACTCCATGGTGTCGGGTTTAGCAACCCCTCGTCCCTCGCCGCGACTTTCTGCTGCAGATACTTGCCGATACAAGCGGCATCGCTGATGAAGAGCTGGACGCGTCATCCATGTCTTCTTTAGGAGACCGTAGCTGGTCGCTGGACTCCTGAGATACTAGAAACCGCAGGCTTCGGAGCATTGGACAGGGAATTACCACATGACAAGACTTTGCTTCAGTGGTACGTAGGGTCGACAGGCAGGGCTCTCAAATGTGGGAGTTCAGAAAGGTATGACGGCCACGGCCAATCTACGTTCTGTGATTCTAGTGTATATACATGTCCATATACTTAACTAATCAACCGATACACACATAACATAAAGCGGCTCTACTATACGACTCTACAATGTGAGAGGCACACAGCCGTAGCAGCACATAGACAGTTGCCGTGAAGGCTCACATACACTTCGTAACAGCAGCAGTGTTTGCCACACACACACACATATACCAATGTTGTCATCTGCTCAATGAAGTTCGAAAAACTGCACGGCACCCCAAGGAAAAACGCATCGCCACGCAGTACAACGCCCCGAAGGCCGCGTTCTTCGCAAGAATTTTCCATGCAGATTTTTATTGGCCTGCAAGCCTGGCCTAGCAGCTGTAGTAGCAGCAGCAGTGGTGAGAACTCGCACAGCAGTAGTGGCACGAGGAGCCTCCGAGGAGCAGTACTGTAGTAGTAGCGGTCGTAGTACTCGGAGTCGTCGTGGTGGCCGTCGTCGTCGTAGAAGCAGCAGCAACACTATCATGGATAATCATTGCGCTCTCATTTTGCTGATGCTAGCGGCCACCAGCACTATACTTCCGTTGTTGTTACGTTGACAATGCTAAAGCCGGAACTGACTGCCGGGCTTCCAGGAAGCTTTCCATCCGCACCTCACCCACCTCAAACAGCATGGTGATAAGGACTGAAGATTGGAGCTTAGTGCTTGGAGCTTAGAGCTTAGGGCTGAGTGTTCGTGTTTTTGCCATCAGCGGTGCAAGCGCAGGCCCTATGTTTGGCAGCAATAGAGCAAGCTTAGCCTTGCAGCGCTCAGAAACCCTGTTGAGGTGGAAGAAACTATGATACCGGGAATCGTTTGCCTGAGGTTTGTGTCGGGCCTTTACAGGCCGCAGCTTGTAGAGTTCGTTCTAGACTTCGTCTTTGGGGGTCGTTGATGCAAAGGCTTCTACAGCCGCTGCGTCAAGTTGAGCTGCTGATGCTGAACACCAGAATGGAGTTGTGATTCGGGTTTCAGGCTCAAGCATGCAGCAAGCAGCTAGAAGAGTCTTGGCAGAGGCCATCGGCGAATACATCTTGATTCCCCGAAGTGGTCGCTCCTTAGTTAACGTACTTGCCATGGGAACCTTGCAAGTGCAGGGTTTCCCGCTGCCGTTGCAAAATCGTGTCCCATGAACACTGCGTGCTGCACGGCTGCAACCACTCCATCGCCCACATTACGCAAGAATGAAAAGGGCGGCGTGCAAAATCGAACAAAAAATGAAGCACAGAAGACCACCAAGGCAAGGCAAGCTCAATGTTACTCACGGCATCCGTGAGTTCCAATTTAGCTGCCCCCAAACGACGACTAATATTGCGAGCAATAATAATAAGTTGATCCCAAAGCTGCCCGCTCGATAGGCTGGTCAGACATGTCTCTGCGCATTCGCGCCCGCCGTAAACGGCATTGGCATGGTCCTGAATGTAGTTGAAGATATTGGACCTCACGCCGGGGCGAAGCTTTCCGACCCAAAGCCCTCAACCTCTCTTCTAACTTATATACACAGAAGAACCCGACAAGCTTCTGTTGCTCAGTACATAACCCACATAACTACAAAGATTTGCATCGACGGCTTTAGACGTCGAAGTCACGTGTCACCGGAGCTGCTTGCAAGTGAGAGCTGTCTGAACACTGCGGGTTGCGGTGCCCTGCCTGTACGATGGCTTGATCCACTCCAGCAGATTCGGCACACCCGTTGCTTGTGGATGGGGTTTTGCAAAAGTCCTGAAGAACAGGCTGGTGGATCTTGGAGCATGTTGAGGATACATCCATGGCATAGGTTGCTTCTGAGCGTTGAATTATGAGCTCAAGCCCGAGAAATCCGTGCTGCCAGGAGTCATCTTCATCGAACGAATTAGGAAGTCTTCGGTCAAAGTCCTGAGTTCGCTGAGTTGAAAAGCACAGGATCGGAACAGTGATTTCTGATGGCGGTCATCATCACAGCAGCTAGATTAAGAGAACACGATGCGGACAGGATACTTACCTGAAAAAGTCATCTAGTACTGCTGACACTGTTTTCCCTTGCTTCGCTCTGAATTCTCGCCAGCAGTCATTTCAGCACCCAAAGCAAAAAGACCACTGCGACTGCGTATAACGATGACTACCTCTAGGCATCTACCAACCGTTTCGCGCCTCGCGGGGCCACATGTGTAATGATCAGGATGGTACATATTGGGTACACAGAGACGGTAACATGTTGTTACAAGCATGCTTGTATGCTTGAGTTGTGTGGCGCCGGCTTGTCGTACCTCCGCAAACAGCAGAGCAACATCGCGGCTTGCGCACGCAGTTTCTGGGGAAATCAAGTGGCAACTGACAACGCTTGCTCTGCCGACCCCAACGAGCAATACGAGCAATACGAGCACTACTCCACCACGCCACCACCGCCGCGACAACGACAACGACTACTGCAACTGCTGCTACCAGTGCCAGTACCAGTCCTCGTCAGTCCTAGTCTTGCACTCGTACTAGTGCTACTGCTGCTACAACTACTACTACCACTGCTACAACTGCTACTACTACTACTACTACTACAGCAGTACTGGTACTAGTACTAGCACTAGAACAAGAACTAGTACTAGTACTGCTACTACTATTAGTACTACTGCTGCTACTGCTTCTGCTACAACTACTGTTTCTGCTGCTGCAGCTGCTCGTGTCACTACCGCTACTATACCAAGACGACGACAACGAGTGCTACCACCAGCAACAAGAACAAGGTAGCACGTGCGTCTGCCGCCGCGCGGGGTGTGTCGTTTATTTTTGGGAGTTTTGGTCGAAAGCTAGAAAACCCTGTGGTTTTCGTCAAGAAGACAATGTTTCGGACTTTATTATTTTATAGTTCTTTGCAATGTTTTTTCGTGAGGGTTTTTGCGGAATTGTCGCAAATACCATGCTTTTCGTCTTTGCTTTTTGTTGATTGTTAGGGTCAGTTGCGAAGTTGTTGTCTGGAAAGCTTCAAATCAAAAACTCGAGGTTTTTGCATTGTTGACGTTTCAAAAGTGAAGCCACAAGAAGCGGCAACAAGGGCTTCGCAGAGCAACCGGCAGCATTTGAGAAGTAACACAACAAAAGAAACAGAAGACACAAGCCGCATTCGCATGGACGTCATCAGCCCCCCCCATCCCCNTGGGGGGGGCTGATGACGTCCATGCGAATGCGGCTTGTGTCTTCTGTTTCTTTTGTTGTGTTACTTCTCAAATGCTGCCGGTTGCCCTGCGAAGCCCTTGTTGCCGCTTCTTGGGGCCTTCCTTTTTTAAACTCTCACAAGCCAAGGACAGCATTTGAGAAAGAACACAAAAAAAAAAACAGAACACCCAAGCCGCATTCGCATGGACGTCATCAGCCCCCCCCATCCCCCCCCCCACCCCCGCACAGAGCTGAAAGACAAATGCAAGTCCAAGCCGGCATGTGCAGAAAGTCGAGTCGGCTAAAATACTGTAAAACCGATGTGAAATGCGACACACACACACACAGGAAAACACCGAAAAAAAAACGATGCGAAATGGAGAGCTCAACATGTTTTTTGCACAGTGCAGCTGTAGGGGCTGGCGCACTTTTTTGCTATAAAACACAGCAAAAACCGATGCAAAAGCAAAAGCAAAGCTCAATTCCGGGTGAGCAAAGTGCCAAAACTCGAGTTTCAGCACATGCCAGCAAAGGAATCGCACCACCCCCGCATGGCGGCAGACGCGCCAGCTGCCAAGAACAACTACACATCTTCCATCACAACTTCCGGCCCTCTCCCCGCACTGCGGTGCAACAAACCAATGCACACATAATGTCGCCGCAAAAACTCACGAGGATGCGCCTAGCCGAACCCAATTGACTTCACGTCCCGCAGGCTTCCCCCCAACACTTCACTAGGACCAAGTCTCTGTACATCAACGACAATGCTGACTTTCTCCAGGTTTCGCAGTCGCGTCAGATTGTCTGTGCCTGTATCAGGACACAGGCAAGGCAGGTTTTGTGGTTCACGGATGTTTGGGGCCACAGGAACCCCATTCAAGCAATACACATCTCTTGAGCCAAGTGGTATGACATGCATCTGAATGTCGCCCACATGCTACCTGTACCATCAAACTCCTGTTCCCGAATATATGATGAGTCTTGAATACAGGACATCTAATTCTGATACAGGTTTTCTCTCTTTCCAGGTCAGGTGGTATCCGGCCAGGTGGTATCCACATGCTAACCCTGCTCGTACTATATTCCAGTGGGGGCGTCGCAGAAGACGGGCAAAGAATCAATTGCCAGGCAAAGTGACGACCAGTGCTGTGGCTTCCCGAAGACCTCGACTGTCTGCTTGGAACGCTCCCGCACCCGTTCTGGAGTTTGTACCTCAGAATGTGCACAGTGCATGGATTTGGTGACTCTTTTCTGGGTTGAGGGAGTCTCCCAGTGCTGATGGGAGGAAGAAACTGCCTATGAAAAATCGGGGTCGACGTCTTGAAAAGAATCTGAAACCCGACATCTCACATGTTCCAAATACACAACAACTCTGCCTTTCCTTCGCTGCGGGGCACCCAAGGATGTGTCGCATATCATCAAGACCGGCCTCGGGGGGGCGGGGGGCGGGGTTGCCCAAAGCGCTTATTGTTAGTGATTCGTCGAACTTCTTGTGTTTTCGGCGTTCGCATTTGCAACCTCGACTCTTCTGGGATCTGATGCCTAGTTGCCCACGCTTTGCTGAGGCTCTGTAGGTTTAGCGGCTTCATCTTCACTGCTTTTCTGCTTTGTTCTGCCCTCCTGCTGTGCTGTATCCGACATGCCTGCCTGCAAGAGAATGGATGTCGTATCCAGCCTCTCCAGGCCACGATCGAATTCGGAGGCCTGTTCAAGTTGACTCGGAGGCTTTGCTTCTACTTTCCTTACTCTTAACCTGCACCGACATGCAACGTCTCAGCGTGGTCAGAAAATGGTGCTGTTGGAACTGCATGTTCTGAAAGCACACTGCTGGGCATCTGCTGGTGCCTCGCAGCGCTCAAGCCTGTCTGTGCATGACTCCTGCACACAGATGCAGCAGTCGCACAACTCTGCAGCTGCTTACCATGAACACCGCCGTGCTCCTGCGTGATTCCGATCAAGTGCTCGTGTTCCTCAGTCCTGCCGAGATTCAATGTGCGATCACTCCAGTATGCTCGCCTCAGGCTCGATTTGTCTGCTTTTCTGTCCTGAGACCAGGAACCGCAACGTGGAACAGCTCGACATTGAAGACGACACCGCCAGAGTCCTTCCCGGAAGTCGTGCCAATCTGCTTGCAGAGGCTTGGGCGGCTGCCCGACGAGGCAACAGAATGCATGGTGTCCTTCATCCCGACATGCAAAGATCTGGCAGGGTTCCTGGCAAAGGAGCCAGGACTTTCTTTCAAAGTGACAAGCACTCGAGCCTGCGATTGCCATTAGTTTTAGACTTTTAGAGTCTAAAGCACAGAAGCAATCAACGACGTTATCGACCATAAAGGGATCAGGCGGTAGACAACATGATGTGGTTTGATGCATCGCAGTCAACTGACTAATGTGCCGCCCAAGGCTTGTGAAACTTAGGATGTTGCTCGTCTGATGGGCTCAACAATTCTTGGGCCGAGTTTCGCAGTCGGTTTTGAGAGAGTGCGAGAGAGAGACAGAGAGAGAGAGAGAGTGTGCGTGGTTGCTTGTGTGAGTGTGTGTGTGTGTGTGTCCTTGCCTCTTGTTGCCCCGACATGCATGTCCCGAGGCGAAAGCTGCAAACATAGCAACTTGCACCATGAAGGCCGAATGGATGCAAAAAATGGACCAACAACGTTCAATTCTAACTTGGGGAACAAGTCATCTGCATGGCAAGCGTCGTTTCGTTGGACGATTCCTTGATAAAGTCCGTGAATCGCTGATGGTCCTTCGAATCGGAAAATGAAACATCCTTCGGGGAGCAGCCAAACGAGACCCGACCCTAACAACTCGAAGCAATCAGAGAACACCTTCGCCCGAGCCCACCCAGCGTCCGCTTCGTTGATGTAGCGAATGATCGGGACGCCATCCAAGGGGCTCCTGTGGTGAGGCTGGCCCTGCTTCACTGAGACGGTTGAGGGATAAGGATAAGGGTTTTAGGGTTTAAAGGGGTTAAGGGTTTATAGAGGTTTAGGGGGTAGGCACTGGACAAAGCTCTAGTGGAGAAGTGGAAGACCCAGAAGCCATTAGGTTAATTCTTTAGCAAGTGTCAGCAACGGTGAACTGCAACTCCTGCAACAGCAATGCAAATAAGCACGAACTGCCACCGTCAATGCTGCTCGACTCCACGATCACCACGACTAAGCCACTCCTGCTCACTCTGCTGTCCTCTGTTTTGTGCTCCTTCTGCTACCCGATACTAAAGCCAGTACCACCACTTCGAGAAGTTCAGATCCCAAATCGTTCACCACCGATTAGATTAGGAGCTCTTCCTGCCAAAAACAAAGCCTGACAAATTGCAACAAATCAAGCACAGGTTATCCCGGGTCATGCTGGGAGATGTGGTGTCAAAAATGACTATACTCTTCTTCTCCTCAAACATTCTGAGCACACGCAGCTTTCCCTGCCAAGATTCGCAGCTATGCTTGAGCCGAATCCGCCTCGGAGTCCACGAATCTAAGTCGAAGCTACCTAGCCTCACATTGGTTCAGCGCGAAACCCTCATGATGCCAAACGCTTTGGGGGGACAGCCACGTCCGCCTCATAAAGCTTGTAACCATCTGGTCTCCAAGGCTTAAAGCCTGCAAGGGGGTCTTTTGGAGGAAGGGGCGCAAAACCCGAAGCCTTTGTGAGTCTGTCAGCTTGTCGGGACACTACGACTACGACAAGAGTGACGGATTCCTGACTCGGACTTAACTTTTCGATTGGAGCCTGTGCGGTTCTCGGATCTGTGGATCTGTGCGCAGCAGAACAGAGTCATCCGTTAACACAAGGATGTGGTACATCACCCCAAACTCAAACCCGATTTCCGCTCCAGATCATCAAAAAGGCACAGTCTCGAAACCGTCAGTTGCATTCCAGCATGTGGGTCAGATTGGGACAATCGGTGAGGCTTTGAGCCAGGATGGTCTGAGGATGCTCGGTCGAAAATTAGCTGATGTGGTCGCTGGGTTCGATCTGTAGATCCTTCTGCATACATCGCACATTATCTTCCTGAACCACAACCGAGCCGAAAACTTCAACTCCAACCCCCGAAATTACAAACCCCCCAAAATCAGTGGAGTCGCACATCAGCAGATCGGACAAGCTCCGGGAAGGCTCGAAAATCGACAGGTCAGGCGCCAGCCTGTGCTTACATTTCATTTATTGTTACATCCCAGGTGTACCAGTAGCACCTGAAACCTCCGGCCAAAAGCCACGATTTCCAACATCTGTGCAGGTTCCTCCCCCCCCTCCGCCGCCCGCGTCCCAGCGCCCCTAAGCGATATTCCCGCCCAAGCCATGGTTTCCCCACCCCATCCCCCCGCCCAAGCAACGCAGCGGCTCTAAAGCGCACTGTCCCCCATGCCTGCGCTGTCCTGTGCTCCACCCCCCAGCGTCTTTCAGCGCCTTTTGAACACAAAGCTTTGGAAAACCATGTCCAGTGCCTGTGCCTGCAGTGATTGATTTTGGTTTTTTGGAAACTGGCCAGCGAGCCTGTGGGGCTCAAGGCTTCAACTCGGATTCTACTCTCAGTATTTTTTTGCGGAGGATGGAGTTTCTAGTGTAGACGTCTGAATGATTGCGAATGTGGCTTTTGCAGGCTCCTTGCCAGAAGTCTTCTTTAATGCACCCCAAAACCCTACTCAACTCTAATTATTAAGGTCCTTACAATGCAACATGCAAGGTTGCCGTGATCTCTCGTCCACGGCGAATCCCATAGCCATCGAAGCCCCGCACATTGATTGGACGCTCAACAGTCCAAACTCCGGGCCAACATTTCACCACTCACCCTTTCACACCTGGGCCCATGCATATGCTGTAGACCGTGGACTTGTGCCACTCACCCTGACCCTAGGAGTGATTGGTTTTGAGTGGGCTTCCTGATAGCAGGAACCATATCCCACGCCTCACGAAGGCATCGCAAGTCACGCTGAGGAGGCGCTGTGCAGCCCCTCCAGTTCGCTCCTCAGTATGCCACATACACTCATCGTAATGTTTCGCTGTCTGTTGATATGTTTGCCTAGGGAGGTTGCAATTCTCGTCTCGTCGTCTGGGTGCGGGTGGGGATCCAAGTTGAAAACCTGATCGCTTCTTCAACATGTAGCATGATGCCCTGCTGTGCCGCTTCTGCAGGTGCTCGGTTCGTGCCAACGATAGCATTCGGCTCCGAACAGCATCAGCACAGTGAGCGAGCAACAACGGAGCTCACAAGGAGACCTGCACTGGTGCATCTGGGCTTCTGCCTCCCGAACCTGCTGGACTTTCTCTTCAAGCTCGATAGTAGCAGCCGCCAACTGATACTCCTGCAAGGCAGGGGCTTCTGTGTAGCTGGCCGGCTGTAATTATTGGAAGCTAAAGAAGGTCCTTGACGTCAAGGTTCGTAACTGCCAGTGACAAGAAGGACAAGATGATGCCCTCACTGCAGACGGTGAAGATCAACCTTGGCGTCTGATAAAGATATAGCAACAACAATATAAACATTGAATTTAATGTGACGTAAATTTTGGCATACTATGTAACAAGCGAATAAATAAACACATATATATATAGATACGTATCTACATACTATAGTATGCTGGTTTGTGCATCGGACTGCCCGTGGCTAGAGCTTTGCAAGCTGCTGGTCTCCAGAAGTCGCCGTCCAGTTCTGACACCAGTGTGATAGTATGTAGAGCGGAGTCAAGGCGAGATTCACCTCCCAGGGTCCCGGGACAACTTGACATCAGCTTGGATTAAACTCGGTGCTGCGCGAAGGAACTGCTCTTGCCTAATGCACCCTGCAGGTCTGACCCGGCCGCGGTGCTAATTCATGAGATGTTCGACTCGATAACTCCCATGAGTGGTGGGGGGATGCAGTTACTTGCGCAAAGCGCTGAGCGCCCAGCCTTGTTCGAAAGCCGGGCATCGGTAGCAAAACTGCTGACCATCACGCGTGCCATGGTCAGTGACGGAAGGAATTCTCGGGGTAGCCCGACGCTGGAAACAAACCTTCACACAGGAGCAATGATCCTTACGTATGCACTGTCGCTTTGGCCGAGCGGCACAAGAAGCGTCATAATCGTTGTGTCACGAGTCAAGCCTTGATGGCAAAGATATTGGCCATAATGATTGGCATAGGGTTGTGAGCTTTTTCAGTGGGCAGGGAGGGAGTACACTAGAGTATAATGACATACGGACGACAAGGGACACGTCTTGGTAATCGTTTCGACCCCTGTCACTCCAAGAGGAGCTGCGTCTGGAGCTGTTATCTCCGAGATCAAGATCCATGGATAATTTGAAAATATACTAAAGCATATACATAATATACAGTATACATTATATGTATATACACACACTATTTAGTATACTTGTTTAACAATTCTCATTGCAGCAAGAATAATACCACCATGGTCCACCATATCAAGCCGAGGGTCGCTCCGGCGTCAGCTTGAGGTCCGGACGGCACAGCCTTCATTGCTCTAGGCTAGAACAATATAGGGGCCTGAATAATTACAATAGGGTTTGGGGGCCCATTGTACTGCAATTATAATAAGGAATACCCAAATAGTATAGGTAGTTATTAAGGCCCCTATATTACCAAGGTGTTTGGAATTTGTTGAGGGTCCGGCAGTGTTGGGCGTGATTCAAGGCTGCTCGTGTGTTTCATGGCCACTGGGGCCGGAAGGACGGAGATAAGAAGCATGAGATGGTAACTTCTGAAAACTAAGGGTACCTTGTTTCGAGGATGTTCGAGTTCATTATACGATCAACGACTCGAGTCCCTTACTTTCTGAAACGCCCACCTGTGTAGGATCACGTTGCCACCGGCCACGCCAACGAATAATGGCAACGTCTTGATAGAGGAGACCGAGGTTGACCATAGCTGGGAAACCTAGACACGCCGGATTTATTGAGACAGGGCTTTCCGGGAGAGTACGCCCGTGGCATGGAGCCTGAACTTGCAAAGCGCACTCCGCCACACGGCATACCACTGCACCAAGGTTATCAAGACAATCAAGCAGCAAACAGAGCCGCAAGAAAAATGTCCAGAACCAAGCACCACAGGTTTGCAATCCTCAGCTGTGCCATACAGAGGCTGGACGAGATGCAACGGATCCTATTCCACGAGCCGTTTAAGTGCCTGCCATCCGAGATTACCGCTGCAAACTGCAACGAAGAATAGGCGGAAGCCGTCAGGGGCGTAGGCGTAGACGCATGAAGCTTGCACTGCAGGCCCATGAACGTAGCCTACAGCTACAGCCTGGCAAACTTCAAACGGTCCTCGTGTGCTTCTAAGGCACGCTTTCAAGGTTCGCTGGCGCTTGTCGTGCACACGAGCAAGCACTTTCTCATCTGCCATGGTCTCTGCTTTGAGAGGCTGCCTGTGACATCAAATCTTTGCAGCAGGATTCTAGGAAAGATCATGTAAAAGCAATTTGCGAGTGTTCCTCGCTTTTCTGAGCACTGAACTGTAAAACCTGAACCCTCAACTCCAGGCTGGAATGTACTGTCCGAGGCGAGACTCTCGGCCAAAGAATGAATCGATTCCAGTAGCTCAGACCTTCCTCGCCAGTTGCGTATTCGTGCCTTAGCCCAGCACAAGGAGGCCGGCGCACTGTAGGCCTCCCCAAATTGACGGCAAACCCTGACACCCTGAGAATGCATCAAAGAAGCCGTCCAGAAATGGAGCACGGCGCATGCGTAGGCAGCTGTGACATACTGCCGGCACATTGCAACCAAGTGGGGGCGTCAAGTCGTCACTGACACTGTGGGCGGCAGTGAGAGCAAACAGACCAATATACTAAGAGATCACATACTGCTGAAGAGATAGTGTGCATTGTGAAAGAAAACCGATATCTGCAATCTACATTCTACCTCTGTACAAAGAGGTAACCTGCATCTGTGCACAAGTCATGCTTGAATCAAGCGGCTACTTCTGCCTAACCGATCAAGGAGCTCCAGCAGCAAAGCGTAAAGCCATAGGGAGGCAACATTCAATGACAGCAGTGACGTGCAGCATATTAAACCCGACTCTAAACCGAGCGTTCCGTCCCTCTGGGGAAGCTACTCCAAAGTTTCCATGAGCCATGCCATCCAATGTAGGACCTGAGAGAAACGCGAAGGGAGGCACACTTTCCCAAAGAGTCGAAGCCATCAGCCGGATGATCTAACAAAAATTGCTATCATAGTCTCCTATTGCAATACAATATAATCCAAAGCCTAACCCCTTCATCCATCATGTATAAACTGCAATGACATGATATGATATGATATTGTCGGAAGCTGCTGGGAGTCCGGCCTAGCACGGCCGATGAAGCGGTGAGCACTGCGCCATGCAAACCAAAGCCCTCAAAGCCCTGCACGAGACTGCAACGGCTGCGAGTGCCTCTATCACAGCTTCTCTAGACTGCAACGGACCATGAGGCTGGTGCTGATGGATGTAGAGGTTGTATACTGGCTGCATTGCAAGCCACACCAGATAGTTGAATTTACCTGAGGTCACAATTTCCTGCGATGGCAAACCCAGAGTTGCGCAAAGGGCGCAGCAGCAACCTACAGGATTGGATTGCTAAGGTAATTTCATGCGGCCCCTCTTTGTGTGCGGGCATCCCTTCCTGTCCTCGGCATCTTGCTTGGAAGCACGACGCGCCAAACCAGTGCCTGTGGAATGCACTTTCTCACAACCCTCTTCAAGAACATGTGTCGGTCTGGCATTCTCAAGCTATGTAGTGCACCTGAGCCATCAGAGAGTGTGTGTATCTATCTATCTATATGAGTTAATGAACCCTTGATCGTCCCTGTATAACCATACGTTACCCCTTACAGCCGTCCTCGCCGATCTTGCCTCTGTGACTTTCTCGGCGCCACGCCGCTGAGAAACTCGCGGGCTGAACCTTACGCCGTACACTGTAGTATACTCGAATAAAATACTACATGCCTGATACACTATAGACTATAGTATACCATGGCAAGCCCGAAAAGCAGGAGGAACCACATCCCTCAAGCCCGACCGTCAACACGCATGATTGAACCTGATGGCCTACGCAATCTTGGGTCTTTGCCCGAGGCCATACAAGGCCTTACTGCTGCTTGGAGGGTGGGCACAAGCAGCCGGGTACTGGCGCGACAGTTGACTGTTCAATTGCAAAGAAACCCTAAACCCCTGAGCCCTAATCCCTAAACTCTAAACCCTTATCAGTTCGCAAAGAAGGTGGTTGAGGATGGGGCGAGGACGCTCTGTGCAGGCGCTGGCTACACTCCTTTCAACCGTGATTAAGGCTTACCTACACCCCGCCACTTGCACAAGGATTCTACATCACCTGGAAGTAGAAATATAATGCAGTAATGACAATGTATGATTCATATATACATCCTTCCAGTCACCTGCAGGATGCACCCTCGCAGTCACTTCAGCGATTGTGTCGCAAGGGTCTGCTAAAGACTAGGCTCTGAGGTATACTATTCTGCTATGGGTATGGTAAAGACACACTCCGACAAATGAACCGTGACCCTGCTTGTAACATTCCAATCCTCATCATGGTGCTTGCAGGATTGGCCAAGTGGCAGCGAGGAAGCCCAGTGTGCCTGGCAAGGCAGGGAAGCCGCCCTAACTTCACGGTAAACCTGACTAAGCCGCAAGCTTGTGCCGAGATACACAGTAGGATGACATTGCAAGATCTTCTGCGACCAACTTCGGCGCGAGAGCACACCATAGGAACAGGCAGGAGCTGCACGGTTGCTGATGCGTTGTGGCACAATTAGAGGGCCCTAGACCCTAAACGGCCTCGTGACCCTCTGTACGGGGCTTTACTGTCCGGTGGCTGTGCAGGTACCAGTAGCAGTCCAGCAGCATCAGCCTAGAGCCAGCCCTGTCGGGGAAAGCTCTGACAGTCCGCGGGGGTGCTAAAGTTTCTAGAGTTCAGCTCTGGGTTTCTATTCCGGTGGAACAGCCTGTCAGCATGAAGGTTGAAAGCTGCTGTCGGTGCCAGATTTGGCGGTCTTGCGATGACCCTTCGCTTGAGAAATCGCATGGCTGCATGAACGGTCTTGATGAGGCCTGGCCGCCTGGCCATTCCATCTGGAGTAGGGTTCTAGAGGGGCTCTTGAAAGAGCGTATATGGTTCTTATAGGTTTGCGGCTGAAAAGGTTCTTTGGATCTGGAGCGTTCTAGGGAGAGCTTAGTTTTTCGAAGCGCTTCTTGTCCAGGACGATCACCTCACATCCTGTCGTCCGCAGCTCGCCGGAGATTTCAGTCATGGTCATGGGAGGCCGTCGAATCCTGAGCAGCCACCGAAAAGCATAAGTGTACTCATTCCTGCAAAGACCATACGAAATTTGCAGCAGCGACTTGAGACCGATGCTGCCTAGCCAGCAAGCCGGATCATGAATCTATCCACATCTCTGTGTGAAGAGGAAGCAGACCTGAATCTGGTGTTCGTCCAAGCGTGTTCGAAGATGCAGCCGAGGTGCGATCGTCAGGTTTGTAGGGACTTTGTGCTAGCAGCGGCATTGCTCGAAACCATTTCTGCGCCACCTGCAAGCCGCAAAGCACAATCGTGGCAGACATGCAAACCAACGCCCTCACACGCTTAACTGTAGCGTTGTTGGAAGGTGATGCATGAGCGAATGTCTGAGTCCTGCACCAGCTTGCCTGCTGGCCTCAGTCACACGGTACACGGTCCGGTACATACAGGCATACAAGAAGACGACTATAGTAGAAGCCAGAAAGTTGGAACATCATTCTCCTCATGCCTTTAAGGTAAATTATAAGGGGTCCTAGCACGAATCCTCCTAAAGCCATGTTCCAACTTTCTGGTGTTCACTGTAAGGTAACAAACAACAACGACAGGAGTCCAACTTCAGGTGCGCCGCAGGTTTCCAGAGTGTGGCTATGTGTGATTCTTCTCAGTCTCCCTGTAGCATCACTGGGGGCACATTGCTTCTTACCTAGGGCTTGCTGCAGTAAACATGTACAGTGACTGCTCGTGCTGTGCGTTGAGTTGGGGCTCGTGTTCCAAGTCTAAGTGCGTAGTACAGTCTTAATATAATGATTGGCACGAAACAGGCGACGCAGCTGCGTTGCTCTGTACAAGGGCCTTCCCGGGCCTTTCAGGGTAGAGAGAGAGAGAAAGCACAAGAAGAAACTAAGAGGCGGACGGAGGAGACATGGAGGGTGAGAGATGGAAGACCCCGCCGCGGATAGACCGACGCACCCACGTCCTCCCTGAACCCCATGCTTAAAGAAGCTCAGTGCCAGTCCCGGCAGAGCATGATCCGTGCCTGCAAGGCAACGACACTACTCTATACACTAGTTGCAATTTGATACATAACCCAACTTGTGATGATTCCGCAACGCATCGTTATGGATCTGTTTGCTGTTGCTGTACTTTCCACCACGAAGGAGTCAGCTTCTGCTCGAATCCGTCTCTGATGGGCAGTCTATTTCCATGACTTGCCTAAACAGAACGTGCCTCGAGGTTGGGTCCGACACTCCGGAAGTAGTGACTGACCTCGAGCTGCGTCAACTAGCGGAGAGCTATCAGCAGCATCATTTTGTAGTTTATATATGCTTTGCTTGTCAGCTGCACGATGATCCCACAACCGAGTCTGGTGGTCAGAACCATATACGGATGTGTCTCACACATTGCTGCATTTGCAGCCTATCCCGGCGGACAGCTGTGAGGTTCATTTCGATTCTTGTTTTGCCGAGGTGCCGGAACAATAAGGCTCGCCCTTTGCGCGGTGGCACCTCGCTGCGAGGATTTTTCCGCATGATGCAAAAACTCGGCTTCTGCCGGAAAGTAGTGTTCCTTTGGGCGAGATGCTATTGGACTGATTCCACGGACAAGTCAAAGGCTAACGGACGGTGCTGTCCCGTGGCTTTTGTAAGACCGCTGCGACAAATGGCGGTCCCAACAGCATGCCGTCACCGCGCCGAGAAGATGCCTGGCAATGGGCAGTGTTCAAGCTTGGCCATCAGAGGCAAGGGTCCGGGATGTCCGGGCATGCGTCCGCAAGCGTTCGCAACGTTGCAAGTCACTGCGCAAACAAATCATCACTTGCTATACTTGCGGGCCCTTGGCGATGAAGCGCAACTCATGTTGTTTGCCGTGGTTTTCCTCCCTCACTCGCTGTCGCCCAAGTCAATTTCAGCCTGAGCTGCGTGGGGCTTCCAAGTACCTATTTCTGACTGCTCCGTGTCACCATTCAAAACCATTGCGGATCACTCAGTAAGAGATACGGCATTAAACCGGTCCTTGCTTTCCGTAACTATATGTCGTAGCAGTATACTATTATACTTTGATAGACAACAACAGATTCAAGAAACGGTAGTCATGAGAGCCTGCAGCGGCCGAGCAACACATGCGGCACCGCCGAGGGATGCGAAGGCAGCCGCGGCTCCTGCCTCTGACAGAAACTGCATCTATCATATTGATGGGCCTCCACATGCAATCGTTCTGACAGGGTCTTGGGGGTTCACTATAGTGCAACGACAGAAGGACCACAAGCGGATACTAAAGATTCCTATTCATTCCGACCTCCACGTGTGGGATAGCGGTACCTGTAGCATGCACAGGCATGTGGCATACTGCTCAAGATAAAAGGATGATAGAAACGGCTCCTGTCAAACCTATGCAACACATCCTAAGGTTTCGTAGGCTTAGTAGCATCCGCAGTCTTTGCGAACCCGTGATTGCAGCTGCTGCATGCCCCCGCCGTTCATCACTCTTAACTAAGAACGAAACAGGACAAGAACAAATTAAACATGGCATTTGGCTCATAACGACCTGAACTACACACTCCCCCGGCCTGGCTGGCTCGGCGCCCACGACCCCGGCGCCCTCGGCCACGTCCCCGAGCACGCGGTGCCACGGAGCCCTACATGGATGAGAGTTTAGGGCTACGGTCATTCTGTTGAAGGTGCTGCATCCCACATCGCAAGCTCCGCACTCCAAGACCTGATAATGGACAGATCATGCTAAGAACACCTCGACCTATGCACACGCAAAGTGGTAGTACCAGCCCACTAACTCAGCACAGTGACAAGCTTTATGGCGAGCAGCTTCCTCCAGCTTTCGGAGAAATCCTCAAAACGGTTTTCGCTTCGAGGAGCCATGCCAACATGCACCTTGTCACCACCCGCGCGCTCCGAGCAGGAGGTTGCTCAGCGCACATTGCTCATCTGCGGATGTGGTGGACTGTAGGACAACTGGCAGCTGCTGCATTGCCTGTGCATATGTTCGCACGGGATCGTCATCGACTGCCCAAAGCAACTCCAACTTTCTGATCACCTTTTTTTGCATCCAGGCCTCTGTGCAAACCCGAGGGTCGAACAGCAGTCTGACCAACAGGGACGCCCATGTCTGACGCTGGTGCACGCTGAGCTCGCGGACAACTGTCGCAAGAGTCTTGTAGATGATCCATATCAGTGGTAACTTGGGTCTGCCGGATTGCATTTGAAAGTGGATCAGATCCAACATGGCTCCTCCAATACGCTGCTGTACGAAAGGCAGCCCGATAGCTGCATATTGCCCAACGACGTAGTGGGTGGCCCACTCGCTGCACCCCGTTGGACTCAGGCAGTACCGAAGCAAACTGTGGACATTCTTGCCAACAATGCGGCGTACATCGCTTCTGGCAAAATGCGTCCTGCTCTTGGAGGCGAGGGCCATACACCAGAACTGACACTCGAAGATCTTCGCCTTCAAAGGCTGAAGTGTTTGGGATGGTTGGGTGTCGGAACACGGCCATCTTGTCGAAGAATCCCAAAACTGACTCGGCCCTTTCCATGCTCCCCATATCGGCCACATGATGGATCAAGGCCGCGGGACTTCTGGTCTCATGCGATAGCAGGCGCCAGTTCAGCAGATCCTGCACTGTGAGGTACGGCAGCATATCCGGTAGGAGCAAGTCGTAAGGAGCAAACTCTCCACTGCTGACGGTCGGGAAGTCGGAAGACGTCGGCGATGACGTTGGCAACGAGGAATGGAGATCAGTGCAGACCCCAAAGTCGTTCTGGCAAGCTACATCAGCTCCGTTATCCCGGGGACTCCATTCCTGAGAAGAACTCGGGGACTCAGACTTGTGGTCGGAGATCAGCTTCCTGTCCCTGCTTGCTGGAAATTCGAGCCATTCAAGTGCACGAGAGGGTGTGCGTGCCTCGAGCCATTCAAGTGCCCCAGAAGGTTGGCGTACAGTTGGGCCATCATGCTGGGGCTCTTCGGAGGCCGCATCCGAAATTAGAATCCACTCTTCATCCGTGGAGTCGTCGTCGGGAATCGCATGCTGATCCGGAGTCACGCAAGTGGTTCCACTGCTGTTGGCCCCATTGAATAACTGCAGCTCCAAATAAACGATCTGGTTCTGCTGCTCGCTCAGCTCCAGGTGTGCCTGTATGAAAATATCGGAGGTCCTCGCTGGACCAGTGTTGGTTGGCTCGGCTAGCTACAGTGAGCAGCGACAGTAGCCGCCAACACCCTCGGCTGAAACTCTCCCCAAACTCCATTGATTGTTGCTTCGAGGGACAGTGCAAGATAGTGCAGGTCAGTGATTTGGCTCACCGATGGCTGCCCGAGCTTGGGCCCAGACCCTGGGGTTTTGCACTTCCCGTTTTGTTGGCCCTCTCGCACTTTAACTCTCGCGTCAAAGGTATGAATGGTCAGGATGCAAGTCCCGGGTGTACACATTTTGGCGGTTGATGACTGCAGGATTGTCGAAGACAGATGTATCGGGGTGTCAGTGCGTCTGTCTTCCAGTCGCCCTGCGACCGATAAGTGTTAAGACTGTCTGGTATGGAGGTCCGCTAGAGAATGAGAGGGAGAGAGAGAGAGAGAGAGAACGAGCTGAACCTTTTCCCGCTTTAAATAGCAGTTAATGTTCGTGCAAAATGCAAGTGCCTCCACATCCTCATTTCGCCGTCGCCTGCGCCGAGATAGGCCTCCGCAGAAGTCCATTGACACTCTGCTGCCCTCTAGTACACCGTAACACCCCACATGTTGGGGGATCCTTACATACTTGCATGTTCGAACAGCATTCTTGCTTGGAGTTGATACATATGTTTAGTATACAGCCCCCGAAACCTAGAATGCACAACAATACCACAAAATGCCCGAGTAAGTAGAAAAAAGTGGTGTTTTCGGGGTATGCTCTACTACACTTGTTTAGAGAGTGTAAGGGCGTACCTTTACTAAGTTTTCCAACCCCTGCACAGGAGCCCTTTTTGCATCCGGGCCTCATTCCTGCCGGTCACCTGTCAAAACGTTATGATATAGGGGCCTGAATAACTGGAATAGGGCTTGGGGGGTATACTATACTGTTTTTAGACCAAAATAGTATTGGTATCTGGTAATTATTGAAGCCCCTATATTACCCTAGACCTTAGGGGCTTTGGCGCTCGAGGCAAGTGGTCTTCGGTCGGCTTGGTTTTGTGAAACATGAATATGACAACATAACCCAATAAGTCCCAATAAATGGACCCTGCAGGGAACCCTAAATGAAGCACCCTTTGTGCCTTCTGCTTCTGCCTCACCGGCGTCTGCAGCCTGTCCCTCATCTTCGGGCTCTGGCGACTCACCGCGGAGCCCACGCAATGCCTCGGAGAGAACACAAGCAAGACCCAGACCTTCTAAAGACTATTCTGGGCCTGGGGCCTTCATAATAGGGATCCTACTCCTACCATTTCGGGTTAAAATTTAAGACCAGGTAGCGTCCTTGGTTTCTGAAACGGGGTTCGGCAGAATGGCTCGGAAAGTCGAAGAAAGAGAGTTACTTTCAGGTAAAATCCCAGGCACCCGTTGCATCCGGCTTGACCGGACCACAGCCACGTCGCCAGCATCCGACGGAATCATGTACTCCTCAGCTCAGGGTATCATCTTATGCATCTGCCAACTCTACGAGGCTGTCTTGCTGCCAAAAGTAGCCATGTCGGTGGTTGAACAACCATAACACACAAGCCGATGAGTCAGCCCTTAAACCACACTGGTCAAGCTGAGGCTCAGTGATGCGAGGTTGGCGAAGCGTATCCTAGCAAACAGGCTTTGGTTCATCCTGTCAACGAAGGGAGAGCCTCGTGACCTAGTGGCGTAACAGGCTGGCCCCCCAACCCCCGCAATTTCGCGTCTGCTCAACCCACTGGGCGCAACACAAGTGGAGGATAGAGTGGCAAGAACCAAAACTTCTCTTCACAGCCAACCCTATTAGACGTATGAGCTTCTCGGAGCCCATCCGGGGCAACATTGTAATCCGGGCAGGTTGGGATATCAGGTTTGTGTTGTTGTGCGCTGGAACAACTCACGAAAGAGCGATCCAGATCCAAGGCATGGGTTAACACCATGACTCTGTCCGACACCGACTGCTCTTCAGATCCGATTTGCAAGCTCGTGGCGGCAGTCGACCACTGCAGCTGCTCATTTTGCTCAGCCTTTTGCTCATTTGAGCGGCTTCTGTTTCCCTGCTAGCATAGCCCTGTCGGCAATGAAGCCAGAAAGAAACAAACCGCAAGGCGGCAACAAAGGTCACGCCGAATGCAAGAGCTCGGCCTCGTAACGTCGCACAGCTGGCTCCAGTCGCTCGAGGATCTTCTCCTGCAAAGCAGCGAAAAAGTGAGTAACTGAAGCACTGCAAGGATTAAGGGTCTTCGGAGTTTAGCATTTTTGGGCTTCAGCGGTTATTCCAAACCGCAGAAACCTCCGACCAGTCACGTGACTGGGTCCCACTGCTGCGACAAAACTACAGTACACTCATCACTACCTGAGCCCGAAACCGATTGTAGCAACCCTTAAAGTAACGCTTTATAGTAACTGCTGTCGTAGCCCTTATGGTCTTTAACCGAACCCGGACAAAACTACTCCAACAACATAGAGACGGCAGGACTGTCATCTACGTCGAACCCGGTACGGCGATTAGAGCTTGAGATGCAAAATTGGATAAGCAAACCTTGCCTCTGTCAAATCGCAGGACTTTTGCAGCTGTACCTGGATTCAAACCAGGGTTTGCATCTTTGTTTTGTCAGGAAAGCCAGTCTGACCATATGCTACAGGTGTCAGCCACAGATGGTATCTTCTATGCTTTACGCATCCCAATCTGGACAGTAGCACAAAAGCAGATTCAGTCAACCCAGCTGGGTGGTTTGACATCACTCTTCCAGTGAACTGACCCGCGTGTTCATAGAACCGAGAGCATTGTAGGTGTGAAGACTCTAAGACTGAAGTTAGCCGTGACCACCAACCGAACCAGCCAAGTCAGTCATGCTTGAGACAACCATCCCCTTGGCATCCAGAAGGTGCTGCAATAAAGCTGGTGAGGACTTAGTGAAACGTGCATCGCAGGCTGTTGCTTCAATACATGCTGTGAGTGCCATGCGCTTCATTGTACAGCGCATGCGCTTGCACCAAACAGGCTTCCTTGCGTGCAGCCCGTGAATGCCGGTGCCTAGAGAGCTGCCCTTGCTTGACTTGCAACACGCTTCTTTGTATGCAGAGTATCTGAAATGCTTGAGTGCGCATCAGCAGCGACGAGTCTGCAGGAAGGAAACAAGACCTTCTGCTGGAAGATGGGAAGCATTGTTCCCAGTGTGCCGTCGGAAAACTTGCAGGTTGCCCGGCCCAACAGTATCCAGCAAAGAACCCTTATGAGCGACTTCCTGGGGAATATTTGGAGCGAAAGGCCGATCCTGCAAGGCCAGGCAGCCTTGAAGAAGTCTGCACATAGACTCCTATAGAACACCAATAACCTGATCTTAGATCCTAGGTTCTCCAAAAAGTGTTCATCGAACTCCCCAGCTTCTCCCAAGGCCCCGGCGACGGCGCGTCGAAGATCCACAGGAGCCCAGGCAAAAGGCTCGAGGCTCCTGTCCACCTCTTGGATTCTGGACAAGGAGCTAAAGAACTAAGTTTCAGCAGTACACATGTGTATCTACAGACATACATATAGACATACGTATATATATATATATATGGTCGCCCACCCCCCCCGTTGACAGACCATGCCCTTTTCAAGTGAGTCGCAGTGCATGGTCTGTCATCGGATGGGTGACAATCAGCCCTCCCAAAATCAATTCAGAAATTTCCAAAATTCTCGCCCCTAACTTTCGGGATTTCCAGGAACTCCAAATTTTCCAAAATTCCCAAAAAATTCAAACAAATCCAAAGTTTCCAAAACGTTCGCCCTTATGTTTTGGAAAAATCCCGTGCACTAGGTCTGGGGATTTTAGAAATTTTGAAATTTTTGGAAATTGTGGACTTTTTGGAAATTCCAAAATTTCCAAAAAGTTCGCCCTTATGTTTTGGAGCAATCTTGTCCACTAGGTCTGGGGATTTTGGAAACTTTGAAAATTTTGGAGATTTTGGAATTTTTGGAAATGTTGGAAATCTTGGAAATTTTGGACTTTTTGGAAGTTTTGGAATTTTTTGCCTCCTGCATGGCTGTGTGCGAAGCAGGGAGATAGGTTTGACTCCTGTTAATCTTGGAATTGATTTTCAGGAGGGCTGCTCGTGACCCATCCGATGACAGACCATGCACTACGACTCACTTGCAAAGGCAAGGTCTGTCAATACTCATGCCCATATTTAGACGAATATCAATATACGTATGTATATATATATATATATATAAATGTACTGATAGTCCTTCGAATACTACTACCAATACTAGTACTGACATTGATCATTTGTTGAATGCTCAAGCTAGTACCAGCATTACTATTAATATTACACGATTACACAGCCTAATACGAATATGCTTAAACATACAAATACTAACATTGATTAATATTGACATTAATATTCCTACGCATATCAATTAGTCATATTCATATTGATATTAGTGTATATTGAAACCAGCACTAATACACACCTGCATATACTAATGTACGTGTTTACACATACCACTATACTAAAATACAAATACATTAACTCATTCATGTAGTCATCTGTTAGTAGTTTCATGTAATCAAGAGTAATACTAAAGCAAACATTCCTTCAAATACAAATCATCAGATTAATATTCGTACTAACGCTAACACTATTACTAACTCTAATCACAGTATTTATTTTTGGCTCCCGCTTGGCTGATCCGAAGAACGCATGCAGGTAACGAGTGGATGCCGGGGTGAAAGGGGCTACAGTTACCCACCTTCGCTTCAGGACTCACGGAAGAAACCAAAAACCACACTTCACAGTATGTATACTAACAGCAATATTTGCATAAGTATTGATGCTGCTACGAATACCAATACGTATACTCTTATGATGTTAACAGTCATGCTATCACCAAGACTAATACTGAAATTGATGATTTATTCAAGATAATGCCAATATTAATACCAGCATTAACACTTATATTAAGGCGAATACGACCTGGTGCCATTAAAACTCCTACAAGTACCAAAAATCATGTTCATATTGATATGAATACTAATACCATTACTAATAGACACCTGCATAAACTAATGTACATAACAACACATACCACTATTTTAAAATACATATGTATATATATACACTTTTTTAATGCATTCATGCACTAATGTTTTCGGATAAGCATATACCCATATACCAAGGTAACAATATACTACTTCTTAATGTATGAATATACTAAACTAATATGCTAATATACTAATATACGACTACTGTAATATGCAAGTATGCCGACATGACAAAGTAGTGTACTCATATGCCAACATACTGATAAACTTACAAATCATTAGACAATACACGAAAATAGTACATATACTAGTATACTAATGTACGAATATACTGGTATGTTCTTATACTAGTATACTCATACACCAATGTACTAGTGTACTCATGCACGAGTTGTACTGACATATTAAATGTACTAATATACAAGTATACAAATATGTTACCGCTCGAATAAATTAATGTATTGATATACTAATCTGCTACTATATGAAACTATCAATATACTAACATATCAAAACTAATTCTAATATTGATACTAGTACTAGCACTTCTGCGAATATTAAGTGATACTAAAGCGCAGCATTAAGACTGATATTAAGACTGATACTAATACTAGCAGTGGTACTACTACTGACATTGACACTGGCACGAACACTAACACTAACACGAACATGAGCACAAACACTAGTTTGTACTTACTAGTATTGATATACGAATACTCATCTTAATATCAATACTACCACAAAACTATTAACTCATGTGCCGCGCGTCTGGTGCATGCGTCCTCAGTACATGGCATGTTAAAAGTACACGTTGTATATCTGCTGTAAAGGTTTTACTTTACAGATTATTGTCGTGTGCGGTGTGTTTAGATACAACATGTCAGCCGAGTCACCTGCCAAGAGTACGCTGTCACAAGGGCATGGTCTGTCAACGAGGGGGGGTGAGCACATATATATATATATATATGTATATGCATACATACGTACATACATACATACATCTCTGTCGCATCCCTACAGAAAAAACAGAAGTAAGGCTTCCACACCTTCACACGAAAAAGGATTTCATGAACAAAATATATTATAGTCGGTATGAACTATACTCTTGTCAGGCCTCTGGGCGATGAAAGGCATCGATGACTGCAGCTGATGGGAAGTCATCCGGGAATGACCACTGCCTGGGTTCTTGCAGCGTTGGGACAAGTTGGGAGCATTGGATAAGGACAGGGTCTACCATCACTGTTTGGCTCCCACCACACCGTGACGGGACGTGACACAAGTCTGTGGGTTGTGGGCTGGGTGTTTTCGGGTATGAGTACAGCAGCAAGTCCTCAACTAGTCCTCGTTAATACTGGTCCTACCAGCAACAGCAGCCAGATCCTGCGCGGTCTGCAGCAAAGCTGCGTGCGAAAGTTCGTGTGCTTTCGCTTGAACCTCGGAGGGTGCATCGGCAAGTCCGTCGAAGGGACATGGCGGGGCTGCGGAAGCACATGGTGTACATGCATGCCATGTGCATTCATGCATGCGTATACTTGTGCATATGCATACAGAAACCACAAGCTAGATGAACTTCCCCTCACCTCCAAACTAACTTCCCACAATAAACAGCCTTCGCAAACCAAAAGTCTGAATTCTCACAACAATTTGACCTGTGGAACAACACTTAACCCAGCTAGCAGCTAGCAGCTAGTTGTCTCTGCCTCACTTGTTTCGGGGTAGAAGGCCCCCAAGCCCTTGCATGCGCTCCTTTTTGAGCACGTCGCGGAACGCGTAGTAAGGAGCGTCCGGACACTTCCTTAGGCCTCGGTCACGCCGTCGCCTTGTTGCTGCCGGCACTTTCGTAAGGGAAGCAACGGCCAGCCAGACAGCTGATGCTCATTGCTGTAAGTATAGGCACATACTAGGCATGCATTACTGTTGTTCTTGTCCTTCTTCTGATTCTTCTTACCAGATTCTTGCCCTTCTCGTCCTGTATTCTTCCCTATGCCGCTGGTCACATCAAGCCGCTGGGCCGGAAGATCTCTGCAAGGGTCCTCGGGCTTATGCTGGTCTGTTCGGTTAGTGGGTAGGCCTGGAGGCTGGCTAAATAGCTTAGGGTATGGGCCCTACTGCCTCTTTGGATTTAGGAATATCTTTGCACGCTTGTTTCGGCAATCTCAGTGTTGCCATTTCGGACTCACATTGCTGGGGTTTCCTGCTTGTTGAAAGATCTCGCCGGAAACGGGCTGAAGAGCAGGCAAAAACATCATTTCCCAGAGTCAGGGTATAGGGTTGAAGGGGTGGGTTAGGGTTTCTCCCAGGCTACGACACGCACTCAAAGCTCCAGGTATTTGGCAAGCCTCCACAGTAGCTGGCCAGAGCCGCCACAGTTTGAGACAAGGACTGCCAAGAGTCGCATGCCAGCACCTCCCAAAGACAAACGAGTGATCTAAAGAGTACTGGACGGATTGTTGCAAGGGTGCTAGGCTAGCCTGTTGTGCTTCTCCCAGTCAGAAGTGGCAGATCAACGACATTAGCCTGAAACGCAACATATTGATTTTGACGCCAACTAGTCTGCTTCTGCGGTGGTGCCTCCAAGGCCATTGCACCTCCGGTGGCCCAGCGAGTCATGCAGTCGAAGCCCGCCCCCTGGCAAGCTACGCTCAGGTCTGTCAGTCCTGTGCTCTGCTTGGAGGTTCGTCTATAGTTACAAGCGGAGTTATAAGTCCCCTAATATGGGTTATAATTACACATACCCTGCTTATAACTCCACTTAAATAACTATCCATGAACCTCCAAGTACAAAATGGGATGCTCACCACCTCAGGGGTCATTGGGAGCTGCCAGGCGGATATGCGCTGGGGATCACTGCGATGGGGAGCATGGGTGGAGACGAATCCCGCAAATCCAAACGCAAGGCAGCGCCATTAATCCCGGAACTTGACAAACCTGCAGCAGTTTTCGGGTCCTATTGCACGCGCATGCCAGTCAAAGACTCTGGACCTGCTCACCTTGCATCTGCTCTGGATGAAGGCTCCTGGCTATGTTGCCGAGCATGTTCCTTCATCACGGCTGCATATCCTCACTGTCACCAGCCACACCACCACCACCACCGCCACCAGCGGTTTGTTTTGGGAGGGAGCATTCACATCGATCTATTCGGCTCTGCTTCTGAAGGCTGGCTTCCTGAATGGAGCTACTGAACATGAGATCGTGCCTCTGCCGGAGCGTCATCATCCTTGGCTGAACTCTCGGCTTGCTTGACTCCACACCAGCTAAACTCTAAACCAATGTGTTCGGACACTTCCCAAACCAGACAGAGCATCTTCCCGCACCCTCGTGAAGGACAGGAATTCCTCACTGGCAGATCGGGGCAAGGCCTCCCAAAAAGACGAGCATTCCCTTGCCTCGGTCTGGGCCTCTGCAACTCCCCATTCCTTAGGCTCTCGAGCTGCCAATGGTTGAGCCTAGTCTGGCCTAGACAGTGTGAGACCCACTCCTGATTGCCAGCTGCCCATCCAAGTGCGCCTTTGACAGTGTTCGGGGCGTCCGCCCAATTTGTGTCTGCAGGTGCCACTTGCTTTGTTCCATTATATGGCGGCTTTGTTCTACACACACACACATACAATAAACAGATAGTTCGGCACAACAACACACATCAGCATGCGTGCATGTCGGCATGCACCTGGTATGTACGCAAGTGTATGTGTGAATTTGTATACTCATGTATGCGCAAGTGCGCCACCGTAAAAATGTGCCTAGGGCACAGTTCTGAATAGCTTGACTTGCAGGCATAACTCTAAAGGGTTCAACAAACTAAGCTGAAGGCAAATCTCAAAGCTACTTGGAGGTTCATGGGTAGTTATAAGTGGGGTCATAAGTCCCCTAATATTGGTTAAAATTATAGTCACCCTATACTTATAACTCCACTTATACCTACCCATGAACCTCCAAACTCCAAGCCATGCCTTGCCGATTCAATCAGGCGGCTAATCCGGTTCCGCTAGGCCCGGCCATGGGAAGAAGCCAGAGTGGCCATGAGTCGCCCAGGACCTGAATTTGGGCTCTTGTTAAGGTTTAAGTTAGCATAATAAGGATCTATATTGAATACTTTGGGTTCCTGTTAAATTTTAAGCTACCCTAATAGGAATCTATACAATCGTAGATAATGTGGTTTCTTTATTACGGTAGCTTAAATTCAATTCCTCAACAAGAACCCAACGGAGTCCGACATGATCACGTGAAGCGACCAAGAGCCGTATGGTATGGGCCCTCTTGATACTCTTAGCCCCAAGGCCTAAACTCTATATCCGAAACCCTACACCCTGTTCTCACTTCTCACCAATACCCTACATCCAGCAGGCTAAACCCTGAGAGTCTCTTTGTATCACCAGCCTGCATGGGCCGTCTGAGAGCTCCGGTGAGAACCGCGCCGGTGAAACTCTGGGGAACTGTAAAAGAACCGAGGGTAAGTAATATAGAAGCCTTAGGTATGCAAATAGTGTTGGAGCATGCTACTCTAAAGGCTAGTGCTAAGTGTTCCGACCCCTATACTGAGGATGGAACATGGGCACTGCTGAAATACTGACAAGCGATATTCCAAGCTGGCCAGTAAGGTTTACTATTTTGGCCTTTGTCTTGCGACTTCAAAGGTTTGCGGTTCTTTTGTCATCATGCCACTGAAGCCCGATGCATGGACTGGCTCGACAAAATCTCTGCATCTTAGCCTTGCATGCGATACCATGCAAGAGCCTGTCTGATTGCGGGGAACTCACAAGTCAACCGTGATCTCATAAGGCAAAGAATGGTCTTTGTCAAAGTCTTTGTAGCCCTGGCCCTAGGTGTAGGTCGCCGGATCAATGGTCGGCGGGATGGGCTGGATTTCCGTGCCCAACTCCTTCTCGACACGGTACAAATTGAAGCGGTCCTCGTAAGTCACAAAATTGATGCCCAAGCCAAGGTGACCGAAACGGCCAGAGCGGCCAATGCGGTGAAGGTAGGTCTCGGAATTCTTGGGGAAGTCGAAATTGATCACAACGTTCACGGACTGGATATCGATGCCACGTGTGAAGAGGTCAGACGAAACCAGACACCGGCAAGCTCCGTTACGGAAGTCATGGAACACTCGGTTCCTGTGGGACTGGTACATCCGAGAGTGGATAAAGAAGCCTGGGCTTTGAAGTAACCAGTAACCAGGGAAAAAAGCTATATACTTTTATTTCGTTTTTGGTTCCCTTTAAGTAACAGGTCCCAAAAAAGTATTGAAGTTATGGTACTCCAAAGCCCAGAAGCAGGAGTAACCCAACTCCGTGATCTTCTTCGCAAGCAGCTCCACTCGGGTCACGGAGTTGCAAAAGATGATTGCCTGGTTGATCTGCAGCTTGGAGAAGAGGGTGTTGAGGCAGTGAACCTGTGCGATGCAATCAGCAACAACATAAATTGGGTCGGAAGCGGCTGCCTAAGACTAGTTACTAGCCATTGAGCGCCTTTCTTGCAGGCTGACTCTGGTCTTGGATGGAACACTACAGCTCTCCCTGGCTGCATCCTATATCCTCGTTGCAGCCCCTCGCTCGCGGTATGCACGCGCGTGCGTATGCATATGCATATGACCGTATGACCTGGGTGGGGTTGGGTGGGGTGGGGTGGGGTGGGGTGTGGGGTGGNGTGTGCGTGGGTGCGTGGGTGCGTGGGTGGGTGGGTGGGTGGGTGGATGTCTGGGTGTCGGGTGTCTCTGTGTCTGGGCAGGCGTCAGGGTGTGGGTGTCTCTGGTGGCTCAGGGCCCAGCTGTTGAACAAGTTGAAGTATGCCATTGGAGGCTAAGAGAGGACGGTGTCCTACCCAACGTCAAGCCTTCTGACGCTCCTCCACGAAAGCGTAGTACTGAGACACCCCCTTCAGCGTCAGCTCGTCCATAAGGTTGATCTCATGGGCATCCTGCATGAAGCTGTTCTTGAAATCCAAGATGGCGATGGGGAACGTCGCGGAGTACATCAGAATCTGCCTGTCTTGAGGAAGGAACTTGATGAGGTCCTCGATAATGGGCTTGAACTCGGGGCACAGTAGCTTGTCAGCTTCGTCCATGGCAACGATGGAGCATTGCTTCAAGTTGCACACATTCTTGTTTGCAAGATCTAACACACGGCCCGGTGTTGCGACGACGATGTGCACCTGCGTGGTGGTGGGAAGCGGCAAACGACTTCTGCTGAATCCCAACCAGACATGGGTATGTCACATGCATTACACATTTCTCACTTGCCCTGCCCCACCGCGAACCTCGTTGTAAAGACGCATGATGTCTTCGCGGAGGCTTGTTCCACCTGTAGAGACCATGCATTGGACGTTCATGTGCTTGCCGATTTCCTTGACCACTGAAGAAGTCTGCAATGCTAACTCTCGCGTGGGCACAAGAATGAGCCCTTGGATTGCATTCTTCGTGGTGTTGCACTTTTCAAGAATCGGAATAACAAAGGCTCCGGTTTTTCCGGTGCCGTTTTTGGCTCGGGCAAGAATGGACTTGCCTGTCAAAGCAACTGGCAAGCTTTCCTCCTGAATGGGGGAGGGCTTCTCGTAGCCCATTTCGAAGATGCCCATCAGCAGCTCCCTCTTCAAGAAGTAATCTTCAAACTCATTGCCTTTAGTGGCGGTAACATCCTCCGTCTTGTAGCGCTGGTCTGGGGGCGGGCGGCGAATCTGAGCTTTCCAATCTTCTGAGTCAACGTCCGCCTTCATCTCAGGCTGCTGCGGAGCAGGACGCTGAGGAAGAGACTCCGTATTCACCTCAGTTCATGTCACATCATGAGAACGATGCGGAGACCCCGCTGGGCAATGTATCGCAGCTCGAATTCCGACGAGTTGCGCCAATCTGTGGATAGGCTCCCATATGGCCTCCCTTGCCCTTGCCACCGGACGGGTATCCCATGGCCGCCTTCAAAGCTAACGCAAATCAGAGCTTGTGAAGCTTCTATGTAAGCTTGAGCAAGCTTCACGACAAGGGTGATGCATGATGGAAGCACGACTCAGCATGACAGCATTGCAATGGCCAACCGAATGACAGTCACATACCTGCGCACACGCATGGACGCTGCAAGCACGAGACGCTCCCAAGATTCTGACACACTGGATGTTGCTATAGAGGCCCTCATCGTACCTTGAAGAGATCATGGCTCATCATGCACAGCGCCACCGCTTTATGGCAATATCTGACATTCTCCAACATATATACATATATAATCATGTATGTATATATGTATATATATATGTATACATACATATATATATATATTATAGTTGATGTTTATGCTATACATACGTATGATTGCATCTGAGCTGCTTGGAGAAGCCAGGAAAGAGATCGCGAGTTTCCAGAAACTCCTGAGCAGTTCAGTGGCTGCGTCTTCCTCGAATTCTTTCACCAAGCGCCGAGCTCACTCGCCATCAATAGCATCTAAGACGAGCTTCGATGGTGGTCAGATTGCGGCCGATCAGAAAGGTGTGGAACCCGAGATACCTGAACTGATATGCAATAAAAACTGTGAGATATTTCTATGTACGTATGTATGTACGTGTACATGACTTGTTGTGGCTAATGTATAATACATTGCAATAATTAATTTTCTTCCTTCGGGTTCCTTATAATAAAAGGAACTACAGTACACCGTATACCCCAAAACCCTATTCTAATTATTAAGGCCCCTACATTCCTACATTACTGCATTCCACTTCACATTTGGAGGCGAGTCTCGGCCACAGCATTGCGAGCAGGAGGGAGGAGAGCAAAGTGCCTGCCCAACGCAGCGCAGAGCCTCGCCCTGTATACTATCTTTATTTCTTATGCTGCACAATAGTCTTCAATAGTGCAATTGAAGCTGAACTAAACTTACGGGGCGGAGAGATCGCACGGGAGACTTGCCAGCGGCCCGTTTAACTCTGCGACGCGGGTCTGGCCGAAGCGCTGTCATGCTTGCAAAACGCCGTCCAATTGGAGCAGCACGGGGGCAAAGCATGGAGCCGGAAAAGCCTCTCCACAGACTCCTAGGAGGAACGGAAGGCGTTACTATTGATCCTGCATTCTGCAATTAACAATTCAAAAGGTGGAAACATGACATGTTGGGACCTTTCGCACAGCAGGCTTCAAGGGGAGCAGGCGAGCTTCACGAAACTGTACAGATGCGTCAAGTGTAGCTGACCGCGTGGGTATGCCATCTTCGGGCACTCTTGTCAGCGCTGGCCATTTCAACGACTGTCGGGCCTTGCCGGCACCATTGCAGTTTCTATTTGATGTCCAGTTCCTAATTGCCTTTATGGCATGGTTGCATACTTGGCATACTACGACCTTATAATGTAACAAGACAGGAGACCGTCTGCCGTAACAGAAATACTGAATGTTAAGGCAATGCTACAGTAGAGTATTAATGATGACGACTTTGCTAACCCGAATATTTATAGTAGTCACTCCTCATCCTAGTGCTGCTGCTACTACAGTTACTACAGCTGATACGACAACACTACTACTACGACGACTACGACGACGACGAATACCACTTCTCCTACTCCCACATAGCACAGTCATCGTAATTGCCACGGTTCAGAGCAACGCAGCACCAGGCAGTGACCAGACAAAGCCCGATAAGAACGGAAGCTGCCCATCCTATGTCCAGGGCAGAGTTCCGTCAAATTTTCTGGTTGTTCTCACCAGGCATCTCGGCGGCTGTCTGAAGTCTCCTCATGAGTGTTGTATAAGGGTGCTCTCAGGGCCAACTTTTGTAAGCGATGTTACGAGGGAGGCTGTCCTGCATCTCGGGTGAGGGTTACGGTTGAGGAGGGTTTCGGGGTTCATATACATGCTCTCAACTCGACACGCCAGACGAAGTCTCTCTGTTCGCTGTCGGCCTGATTCGAGATGCACTTCCACATCGAGTCATAAAGAAAGGCAGTAAGTCTAGACACTCACAGAGGGCTTCGCATTTCGGCGCTCACGCTCGGGCATGCCAGGCGTGGTTGTTGGTGTTGGGTTCCCGCGCTCAGTCTTAAGGTTCGGGAGAGAGGGTCGTAAAAAACCTATGGGGGTTTAGGGCTTAGGGTTTAATGTAGGGTCTCCAACATCTCGACGGGATGAGAGGGTATTTTAAACAGTGGACACGGCTTCTTTGCTTCCCGCGTGGCCTCCTGGGCCAGGATTAACTGGAGGATTACGGAAGAAACTTAAGAGGGTTTTCTCGCATCACGGTTCAAGGCTGCCCTTTTCTATGTCTCCTGCATCTCGAAGAGCAGCAGCATGGAGCCGGCGGCCTGAGCAAGGGCGCAGATTGAGCGGAGATCCGTCTTGCCCTGCAGACCCGGCGTATCATCATCATCTTATGCACATATATATATATATATATACACACATGTAGCTATATAGATATAACTTTATATCTATCCACAACGATATATACATAGAACTAATACATATGTAACTATATAAATCTCTATATATATATATATATAGCCAGACAGCTCAAGCTCAAAGGTGCAAAGCATACCTGCTACTTATCCACCCTGCATCACCTCAATGATGGAGTAGCTGAGAAGTGGGGCAGGGGTCAGACGCTGTGCTAGCTCTGACATCATAAGACAACTTGCTAAACTTTTAGGGGAGGGCAGCGTGGGACAACTGGAGGCTCTTGGATCACCATCGCTCCAGGTCCGCTTAGGCCTCAAACTGGGATCCTTGCTTTCGAACCCCTTTCCCCGAACCCAAGTCAACCAAGTGCAGCTTGCTGGCGCCGGCCGTGGGATCCAAGGACAGAGGCCCCTTCCTTGCAAGAGGCGGGAAACTGCTGCGAAATACCCTGGTGAGCGTAGCGGATTATAGTAGATAGTAAGATATAATACAGTATAGAAGCTTGCCCTTCCAAGACATAGCCGTAACCTTGCCGCCGCCACAACCCCCACGATTGCTGCATGTCGTTTGCTGGGTTTTTGCCGGCCTCGCTGGGGTTTTCTGCAGTTTTTGAATGCGGCTAGGGCTAGGGTTGCCCATGCAAGCCAACAAACGAATTTAGAGAGTCTACATGAGGTTGCGCATGTGGCTGTCCGTGCTTCTAAGCTGCAGCTCGATCCCATCGTGTCGCTGTAGATCGTGCACCTTCGGACAGCCCGGCCCGATGCCGCCGAACAAGCAACAAGTCGATAAAGTGAACATAGCCTGCAGAATCCATAAGTTGCCGGGCCTTGCCACTGCCATCTGTTAGCTTGGCCGAGCCCTCAACACAGAGCATGTAGCCTTGGCTTGGCGCTGGCTGCGGGCACGTGTCGCGAATGCAAAGCTGAAGCCAAGAAGCCCTGTCGTCCCGCATCCTGGGAGGCGCGGATTTGCAAACTCAAGATAGCAGTCGCCATACGCAAGGTTCTTGGGGCCGCTGACTGCTACAACGATACCGACACCTTCAGCGAAACTCGGAATACATGACCTGGCCCTCAACTTATATAGGTCCCCAAGCTTCCCAAAACCCCAACTTAACGCTAAATACTAAACTCGGATAGGTCACCAGTGCCAGTGCCGGAGGGCTTTTGGACGGGCTGAGTTCGGTCAGGAAGACATTGCCTAAGCCGGCAAGATGACCAGGGTTAGCCTCAGGGTTGTTCAGATGGTTGAGGGTCAGCGTCTAAACGGCACGTTGTGCATATAAGCTTTAAACCAGCCTCCTGGAAAGACTGGGCCCGCTTAAGAGAACCGGCCACGAGGTAGGTGGCTCAAGATCAACAGGCTGTCGACCGGGAGCTTCATGGTTTGGAATGCAAATCACAGCTATACACCCATCCCATCGAAAGCAAGGCACCTCTCATGACTTCCATGAAAGCCCCCAAAATAACAACCCTCGAGTCTCGCTACTTCAGCAATAGCAACGGTCCGCATCTGGTTCTAGGTTTCCGGCAATCTTGTTGAATCTGCACTGCCGCCTTGGTCGGTCCTTCAGCGTCTGAAACCACATGAGCCCACCTTGCCATAGGCACACGCATGCAAAGGCCCCTGCTGCAGGAAAAGATCAGCAAAGCGAGTGCAAGCTGCTTGCCCGGGAATGCTGCCATGGGGCTGATCTCTCCTTGCTGCCTCTGCCTGAGCATTGACGGTGTGCGTATGCACGTGCCACTACTCCCAGACTGCGAGATTCGGAGATGAAAAACTTGCCCAACCCTCTTTGAGCCGGGGACCGAGTCCGGCCCAATTTAGGATGCATCTCCTTAACCTGCAAGCGAGACCTGAGTTAAAGCCCTTTTCAAGGAGGTCTCTCTGAAGTGAGTGAAAGCCCTGAGCTGCAAACCCTTGAACCCGGACCCTCAAGCCCTAGGGAAAAACCAAAACTTCTTCCGCAATGTGCCTCCGGTCCACCGGACATGGACCCGTAGTTTGGGGGGAACCCGCGCCTGACATGGGGGATGAGAGCTGTAGAGTTTGACGTGGGGCTTTAGGGAACAAACCGAGGTCTCTCTGAGGTGACTCCCAGTTGCCTTGTTGCATATACCCTAGACCTTAAACTAGGCTTAAGCCTTGTTTTGCATCAGGACTTGTGCAATCGTGTGAACATTGACTTCCATAATGCAAAGAAATAGTAGAACTGCTCGGGCAAGGCAGAACCCTCATTTAACTCTAAATCCTGGGATCCTTGGGTCATACCAAGTCGCAGCGCAGGGACCGGAAAGGCGCTTCCACAGGTTCAGGGCTCCGGGGTCTTGGAGATTGAAGGGGCAACGGCCATCGGGTGTCGGACACTGACATGTGATCAACCGTCAGCATCAAAAGAAGGCGGACTTAAGAAATGTAATTAATCAACTGCCATAGCCTGGGCCGAGGCGGGTTAGCATTTGGCGATCAACCCATCGTTAGACCAGAACGATCACAAGATATCACAAGACTCTGCCCGCAAAGCCGCACGTATGTGCTAGCATGTGTTGGAGGTGGCCGTACAAAAGGCAGTGAATGGCTGCAAGTGGCAAAAAACTGCATAACAGTAATCTGAATATTTAATATCGTACCCGACACCGGGTGCCGAGCCTGCGTGGCACCACCCAGCATTGCACAAACCGCAAGGGCTCGTCTTTCAGGTTGTGCTCTGAGTGCCGGATCCCGGTCCCGGCAGTCATGAACCTCAGCTCAACATCCAATTAATATTCGTTCGTCTCGTAAGCTCCCTTTGACAATCATGGCCACCATGGCTTGCTTCTTGCCTGCTGTCATATTTGCCACACTTCTGCACCATGGCTGGAGACTGTAAAGGCTCCAGACTCTGCAGTGCAACAAACGTATGGTAGCCCAGTGCCCGTGCTTGCACCGAGCACGGTCATGGGAAGAAAACATGCATGGCTTCACTATCTCTGCGCTGGGAAGCTGAACGGAACCACGGCCCAAAGTCTCCTCGGTCCCCATGGAGTCCTGGAAGCGACAAGAGAGCATGCTAGAACTGAAGTGGCGATGTCGATTCGATGCACCCCGGAATATCTGCCGTCCTTGTGCGTCAGGAAACCATCGATAATAAAGGTCATGATCTCCTTCGCGGAAATCTTTTGAGGTTCTTGACCGGTCTTTGGGGGGCCATTGGGCGGTTGAAAGAAGGGGTGGGTGGAAAATCCAAGAATTTCGGCTGCACGACATTGACATTTATCTCGCGCTAATCTGTCCAAGAGTCCATGTCCCTGTGAGGGTGTGCGCCGAAGCCGCGGCGTGGTTGCACCAAGTCATCATTCCTCGGCAGACACAGGCTAGAACCTCCAGCAGTGCAAATAAAGAAGGACAATAACATGTCTAAGCTTGATCCAGACTCATCACACGCAAGACGCCGAAGCTGGATGGGCCTTGGATGGGCAGTTGATCGATATGACTATCGACATGATTCAAACGGTTCAGAGATTCAAAGGATTCTGGCAGCCAACGCGGCAACAAGCTCGATATGATGCGCCGATGGGCCTCCGTGGAATTTGAAGCCGAGGCACCACCGTGGTATTCTGCGAAGTTGAAATGGAAGCGAGACTTCAGCCAGTTCTCGTTCCTCGGGAATCAAGTTTCCCGGTCTGAAACTAAAAGGTGATCTGCGTAGGACAGCATAGGACAGCGTCGCGTCAGCTGCCTGCAGCTGAAGCGTCGTCCACTTCTTGCCTTCGGCGGAATCCAGTGGAACATTTCCCTTGTTTCCAAACCACCTCAGTAAGGGATCGACGGATGATGAAGCATGCAACGATAGCCGAGATGGCAGACTTAAAGGTCGTGAAACCGCGGCATGGGCCACCCTTTACAAGACACGACCAGGATTAAACACGATACTGACATCGCCTCACGACTGCCTCACTGGCTCCAAATGTGCGGACCATCTTTGCATGCGGGTCACTGTGGATCGGGCTCTGAGGCGAAGAGTCTCTGCTCCTGGCGCAAGTACTTTCATCCCTGATTCGCCATGAGGCTTCAGGTGATGCTGCCGCCACACACCTTTCCCTCAATATTGGTATTGGAGTATTGGTACTGATATCAGCAGGGCCTTGATGACCTTCACGGTGCCATTGCCGGCCTCATCTACTGAGAATCTACTGCAGTGCCATGTGTCGCGGTTGCGTGCATGCGCTAATATCCAGCTCAACGCAGCCTGTGTGTGGTTTTGAACAATTCACAACGCAGTGACGAAACTAGCAGCTAGCAGGTCGTGTTCCGCCCACGCAATACCCTGAACGCTCCCTGCTGCTCGCGATGCTGCGGCCACGCCGGTGACTGCGACTGAATCATCTGCCACCTGCTTGTCCTGGTGCGCTCACAGTTGCAGGCTCAAGTACTACCGAACATGCAGTCGGCAGCTAGCAACTCAGCCAAATAATGGAGGCTCTTCCTCCCGTGCGTCGTGAGATGTGCCCAAGTGCAAGCACGGCCTGGCCTTGGGCCCTGGACAAAGACAGTTGATCACTGCGGCCATCGCAGGGAGTCAGGAAACTAAACTCAAACTGGCAAGTGCCGAGATGGCTGCAAGGGCGCGTCTGCGACCGAAGAAGTTAGCCAAGTGACGGATGTAACCTTGGAGCCTCGGGCAAAACACTTGCGCCTGGCAAGAGGATCACCCTGTGCACAACAGGTAGATGGGCTGGATGGAGGAAAGCTTGCACCAGCACCTGGATCCAGGGCTGTGTCGGATTGTTGGTGCGTCAGAAATCGAAACTTCGTGGACATGAGAAACCAAAACGAGATCCAAGTGCGGCACTGCATTTCCCACGGTAGAAGCAACAGCAGAGTAGAATAAGGCAAGGTAGAAATACTTGTGGTTGTGGTAGCCAACACCTTAGAAAGTCCAGCTGGCAACGTATACAAGGGCACCTGTGGAAAGCGCATGCATCTTCAACCAACTTGCCCTTACCAACTGCGCGCTTTCTCAGTAAAAGCAGGTCGGATTTGGTGCTTATTTGCGTGAAAAGAACCATGCAAGCCAAGAATCAGTTGGCGAGCCAGACACAGTAGTGGTCCATCCTTCACAAAGCCAGATCTGGGTCAGAATGGGCAATCTCCTACCGTAGCAGCCACAGGACATTTCTGACTTGTGACAGACTTAGTCTGACCTATGCATGTATGGATGTGTGCATGTATGTGTGTGCGCACATGTGCCTTCGCATGTCTAGATGTTCGTGCGCATGCATGTGCACCGCCTCCGTGTGCATCTATCTAGCGATTCCAGGTACCAGCCTCAACATGTACCTGTATTATTATATGGCTTTACTAGCTTAAAGTCATAAGGCCTCCATAGTATACAGTATATAGTCTATAGCCGCTCCTCAACACGTTCCGATCCAGAACGCTGCAGAAATGCGCACGCTCGGGCCGGAACTTCTCCTCCTGGCACAGCGATGGATCGAGGCTGCGTCGGCCCTGCTCCGACGCGGAAGTGCAAGTAGTGTTAGGGGTTTTCAGGGGTGTTCAAGGCTGCAACATGACAGAGCCGGTCATCTAGTGAGTGGAGGGAGTGATCGAACTGAAATTCGATCCCCTATCATTCAACGCAGCTTTCGGCGCCTTCCTGCAGAAATACCGCCGCCCACCCGGGCCTTGCAATTTGGCGGTAACGAGAGACTACTGGGAGGGTCAGGGCGCAGCAAGCAGGGGTAACAACATTTCGGTTGGCGAGCATTCATAAACCTAGTTCCTAGTTACTGAGTCCAATAACCCATGCCAAAAAAAAAGCATAGTGTATTGATTTGGAGGCTGTTGTACCAAACGTACCGTTTTATGCTCAGAAGTGCATGCCACACCTATGACCCCTAAGGCCCGAATCACAATTCCTTCAACTCTACTTCCCTTTTTTTGAGCAGGGACTGCAATGCACCAAGCCCTGAATCCCTTCAGCCAAGCGTAGAGTTTCCCTTTTTGCAGCTGGGCTCTTAGTGTCGTAGAGTTTCCCTAAACCCCAAATCCCTAAACTTCCGCTAGCAGCTTTCAATCTCTTAAATACCAGGACTTGGTAAAGACAGCGAGATGCAGCCGAGATTCTTGTGCGCTTCTTTGGGAAATGGAGGCCTCCCTCCTTCTCCTCACTGACGGAGCTTAGGGTTTCGGCGCTCGCACTCCGAAGCTTAGGGTTTAGGGCACAAGGCAGCCGAAGCCTTGGGGGCTTTTCCCACCCGCCCAGCTGACAGAGTCGCACCACCCAGGGAAATCGTCCGAAACTAGCCGCAGAAGAAGGATGCAAGTCCAAGGCTTCGCGAGGGTCCCTACTTCAAAACAGACCACCAACAAGTCGGGGTTTTAATTAGTGCTTAGGGCTGGAGCCAGGAGGGATGACTGAGAAGAGCGGTTGGTTTCCGACTTCGGGACCACCAAACATCCCAAGAAGAAAGCTTTCGCGCTGGATGCAGCTCTTTTTCAATACTCTTTGAACATTTGTTGTGTATGGTTTGGCATCCCGCCGATTCACGACATTGAGCGCAGCTGCTGCTGCAGTACTGAAATCGGGCATGCTGCAAAGATCGGCTGCCCACTCGAACTCATCCTCCAGTCTTCCGGAACACGTCCTGGATCTTCAACTACGGCACCTTACAGCACTGGGCCAGGCACAATTCCTGTTGCAACAGAAACCCTCCATATTTCAAGACCCCCCCCCACCATATGCTTAGCAAACGCTCCTTGGGGCTCCGACTTATGTGAGCAAAGCTACAGAAGTCCAACTTAAGCTGTTCGGACTCCAACATAGTCCGAGAATCGCTGCCATGAGATGGCTGCCAGGACCTGGGCAAAAAAAAGCTCTTCAGTGTCGCTCTCCATTTCGGGTCATCTCCAGGATGAAGGGTTGCAATAGAGGTACCTTTAACAGACCACACGCGCACAAGGTTCTCACATTCAAGTGTTTCTGAATCTTTCTTGGGGTCCTCAAAGGACCACTCCTCAAAGTTGAGGATCCTCCAGTTCTGGCAAGGGAATCAAGATTCAGAACAGCCCACTAGCTGCGAGATTGGCCAGAGGTGTATAATACTACCACGTACCGGCTGCCTGCTGGCAAGTGGCGAAAGTGCCTCTGAAGGTCAGGGCGGAAGGACTCGTCCAGGAAAGGCCTGCATAGCCTTGGCATCCACTGCTTCCACGCTTGGGCTGGATGTTACTGCGACGACGGTGCTAGCACGACGACAAGCTCTCTGTTCATGTTATCGTAGTGCGACCACCTAGCCGTGAACTTGCTTACATTGCAATCCCCCATGCCTTTTTGTTAAAAGAGCCTTCCGGTAAGTCACCCTGAACCCGAATCGAAAGTCTGCTGCGATCCCAGCTTCTCACGGAGGCGTAGATATCACCCATGAGCAGACTGCAAAGGACCAGTGTGCCCACAGCGATGGCAGGACGGTCTGCGAAGACCTGCACTACAGGTGGAAAACGAGCTGAAGGTTGTGTTGTTGCCGATGAATTTGCCGGCAGGGGTGGCGAGTGGGGATGCGGCGACACCGATAATGATGGGGATGACGACAGGATAATGCAGCACCTGCTGGTGATGAAAACATCGGCGATGTTTTCGTCGCTCACTCTCGCACCAGGCAGGCAAAGGCTCCGCATATGCTTTACATTCGCAACAACAGTCCTGATGATCATTTGATGTAGCAACAGCAAATCTGGCTCTAATGGTTACGGCATTCGCAGTTCTGATGGCATCGTCAAAGAACGCATGGGCACTCAGCTGGGAGGAGAGTTTTGAAAACAGAGACACATTATCTTGTATGACTATGGGTCTTCTTTGTATGCTGATTCCACCGTTCCAAATCACCTCGCCGCACTGCACCCCGAAAGATGGCAGACTTTCAGATGTCACCCAAATTCACCTACGACTCTTCTGACTACCGGGGCAATGTCAGACCCCTCGCATTCAGCACTCCCCAACGATGCTGACAACCCGGAAACGACACCCGAACGCACCCTGACAGCAATGGAAGTTTCAATGCACTCAGAAGCTAGAAACCCTACGCCCGAAGTCCCCTGAGACCCTAGACCACAAAACCCTAAATTAGGATGCTTGGCATTGTCAGAAATCGCCTCAACGAAGCGGAGCTCCGCCAACGGAGCTCTCAGTCCTTCTTCGGCCGTTTTATGAGGGTTCTGCAAAGGGGTCTACATGGTTGAACTGGCGCCTGAAGAAGTAGCATAAGATTTTGGGTGATAGTATCATCTGGCTCATAGCTATACCATACAAGGATCTTGGACTCTTTGACCTTACTGGGCTACCATTACTGATGACTCGGACATCTACCCACTCTAGGTTCGGCTGCCTTAGCAGAAGAGAACAGAAGCTTCGGCTTCTGCTTCTTGAGGCTTGGCTTAAGCCGTTCAGCTCGTTCGTGTGGTTTCGACTCGCACGCTGCCACAATGCAAGCACGGGTTCCAGCAACCAGGCACTGACGTGAGACCAGGTTGAACCAGCAGGACACGCGACACACGTGTGGTTTCGGCGCTCACACTCGGACAGACCAGGCGAGACATGTGGTTCGGAGCGTGGCTTAGGATCGCCGGATTGTGATCCAAAGCCAGGCGCATGACTCGCCGAGTATATAGTGCACAGCTTCGCAGAGCACGGAAGGACCCTGCCTTCCAAAGAACTCAGACAGCCACAATATTCTCATTCGCTGAAGAGTCAGGCAAATGGTGTTGGATTGGGTAAATCGGTAAATGTCACAAGATCAAAGCGTTTCTCCTGCCCCTGTTCCTGTTCTGTTGTTGCAGTTTGCATACCGCCAACAGACCAGGACCTCGCCGCAGGCATGGCCTGGCAAAAACCTCCTATGAATTCCAAAGATTCCCGTACGGTGTGATCTACTACTCCTTAGCAGCCCCGATAGCGACAAAAACGCCGTGAAACATAGAACAACCTCCAAACTGAGAGCTGAATCACAAAAACGCCAGGCTCTTTGCCCAAACAACTCCTTGGCTGCCACGGATAAGGGCTGCCACCGCAGCATCCAGTGCCGCCTATCCAAGAGTGCGCACAAAGAGCAGGTCTCCGGGGCACGTCGAGGAACACTGACATCATTGACGGGCTCGTGTCTACCCAATATCAGCCATGATGGCAAGGTACACTGCGGCTGCGCGTCTACGATGCTACGATGTTTTTTGTTCTGAACTTCAAGTTGTTCACCAGTTAGCAGCAGCAGGACGAGTAGTAGAAGAATAAGCACAGGTAGAAGTACTACAGTAGTAGGGGTAGCAGCGGCGGAAGTATGCGGAAGATGATGGTACTCGGTACTGCAACAAACGCCCAGTGCCAGCCTCGCCATCCCATCTTGATGCAGGCTGCTCCACAAGCGCGTTGCCAGGAGGATCCATTGGAACATGCTTGACTACGTTAATATACTCGAATACAGCATAAAGATATAACATAATTTAGTGTATGTGTAAGTATACGCCTAGTAAGGAATTAGCTTCGCTTCTGATGTGCATTGTTTTGGTCTAACGGGAACAGTCCTGGGCTTAACGCATGTGGGCAAAAACACAATGCCTCCGTATCGTCCACGGCTCAAGAACCGTTCATTCCGATGCCCCTGCGATTGACATCTGACAAAGACAGTTCTCCGGAGACGAGATTTTGGCATCAAGCCTTGCTATCATGATTTCAAGGAGCTGCGAAATCTTAGCAAATACCCGTGCGACTCTCTGTGTGATGTATGCACTAAGGTGGGATTTTTGCTTGGCTTGAAGAAACAGTCCTGCGTGCTGATGGGCTGTATCCTCCTCGCAACGCATTCCTGAGCCTCGCTAAGCACCGTGCTGTGCGATTGCTTTGCCATCTGCATCCACAATGCCTGCGCTTTCCTGCCAGGGCTTCAATGACAAGCCTGTTGCAGTCCAGGCAGAATGCAACCTGTCGGTAGCGGAGCAGCCTGAAACCTCCCCTGACACGATCAACCGGCCCCGCAGTGCCTCCCCCCAGTTGGCGACATTCTGGGACCAAGAGCGGAAGTCTTTGAGGCGTTGGAGCCATACCTGGGGAAAGGCTTTTACCTGAACATGCTGGACACAAACCCCCCGGCATCTATGTCACGATTGTTTCGCGCCAACTGTCTCTTCAAGCCTCCAGATTGGTCATGCCGTCTCTTTCGGGGGAGAAGGCGCGAACAATCTCCAACCTGCCAGGGCGCGGACTCGAAGCACGGCGAGTCGAATCAGCAATACTGATCTCTTGGATGGGGCACTTTCTTCCCAAGTTCTAGATCCTAGATGGAGGAAAGTCCATCAGACGGTCAGCCAAGGCACCCGTTCACAATCCCCACGCCGTGGACTCCGAGGGTGTAGTCGCATCCCAGAAGCATCGCGAGCACCACAAGATGGCCCTGCCTGTTTAGAGTGGAATTTACTTTTGGAGCATCGACTACTGGCACTCCGACGGCTGTGGGGGTCTGGCCAAGGGGACTTGCTTTGATGCTGCTGGCCACTCCTGCGACGATGGATTTGCTTACCACGGGCATGTGATGACTGTGACGATGTCCGACTGCCATGCGCACCTTTGGGCCTGTGGCCCACCTGAGTATCCTGTCGACAGCAACCTTGACAAGCATGAATCCCTGCCCCGCTACTCTCGCTTATATCGTGTTGAGAGACTCTGGTCGGCTAAGCACAAATCGCATTGTTGATTGCAGCTAGGACAGTGCTGCCAGTAGCCTCCTGGACGGATGAAATTCATTCGGGTTAGTTGTACCAGTAGCTGTAGCTCATAAGCCGTCACGGTTTTGGACTGGAATACACATTTGTAGCGTAGTATGAGGAGGTAGTCCAAAAATCACGGTGTGCCCAGGTGACCCGAATCCTCACAACGATTCCAAACCAGACATGGGAACTGCTGTCCGTGCTCCGTGGCGAGTTTCCTTCCGCCGAGTTGCAGCAGACCCAGGCGTGATTCTAGTCTTGCAGCGCTGTAGCACTCAACGAGGTGGTCCTGCTTGACAGACATTGGTCCAGATTGTGGGTCGGTTTTGCTTGCTGCTGCTGGATAAGAATGTGCAACAGTGCACCAGCAGCGGGTGCCTTCATGGGACTATGATTGAGGTTGCTGGTGTTATCACCGCATCACGTGAACGAGCGTTACAAGCATCACTACCCCCTCACCTCACATCCTGTTGGGGACCTTTCCAGCAGTGAACCGAAAAACGCTTGAGGGAGCCTGGAAAACCCCCACCCGTTTGCTTGCCCGCTACTTGTGTTGTTCTAATATGTTTTACTCTTATCGCTTGGCAGGGAAATCTGGTTTATCGTTCCTTAGTTTACTCTTATCGTGGCGTGTTACAAGACAAATGGCCTTGTCACCTTAAGGAAGGGCTTGCTCTGTGCCGATGTCAATGGTTCTGTATTTGCTGTAAGCTGCTTAAGCCGCTATGTGCTGTCTTTTTCTGCTTTTTGCAGTTCCTTGCTGCCGTTAGCATAGCTACAACTCTTGCGAGCAGTTCATCAGGCCAATTCCGGTGCATGCTAACATGACGTTTAATGTTCACTGCTGACTATGATCCATACTTGACATCAGAGCAACTGGGACCTACAGATCATGTCCTTTGGTTGCGCGGCTGTTTGAGGGCTGTGCGTCGCACTCTGCTCTACCTGCGTATCGGTTTTCTCCTTCGACTTGTAGGACCAGGAGCAGAAAACTGATTCTCACAGGTGCCAGGTGCAGTGGTGCCCTACTAGTGCCAACTTTGGTGGCAGCAGTCGTGGGTGCCGGTAGTGGGGCTAGCGATTGCAGAGTGGTAGCAGTCGTCGTAGTAGTAAGTAGTAGCAGCAGCAGTTGCAGCAGTAGTAGCCAGTAGGAGTAGGCTCGGTTGTGATCACCATCAAACCCAGACAGAAGTTGCTTTCTGGCGCAATCGCTGATCTCTGGCTTGTGCCAAGAGGGCTCGTGCGATGGTCCAAGGTCCCGGAGCGACCAGGACGAAAGCCGGCAGCTCTGGGAGCCAGTCACGGCTGCGGTTGCAAGGAATCAACTTAACCGAGATGGCGGAACATCCACGGACTTTCATGACTGTGTTGATGTGGATCAGGATACAACGAATGCATGAGTGAGCAAAACTTGCTGGCAAACCAGGCTGCTTAAACTCAGTTGGATTCGATCCTAAACGAGCAGGATCCAGGAATTAAGGTAGATCCCTTACTAAGACAGCCCCACCCCTTCTTTAAGCCACTGACTGTCATAAGCTCCTCATTCTCAAGAGTATACACAAAGGAAGGAGGGGGTTCTTTAAGGGGTCTACATTAGGCCGGATCCGGAATATCTCGGAGGCGGTATTGTGCTGCATGAAACGAATGATCCTGGGATATCAAAGCTGCAGCCGGTGGGATCGGAAGCAAACAACCCAGTCAAGGGTGCTCCCTAGGCATCCGAACGGAGTCGTTGTCTAAAGAACGAGAAGAGGGAGCTGCGCCAGAGTTTGCTGACTCGACTTGCTTTTTGGGATCCATAGAACTAGAATCAATAGAGTCAGAAGCAGCTGAGAACACTCGGAGTCTTCATGCCAAGCGGACAACCATCGCACTGGTCTCTGCATCGTCGGGCCGCAGCATGCTCAAGGCGTGCTAGCTCGGGTTCTCAGGTCGTGTATCGGTTTATGATCCGCTGGGGAACGGGACCGCCCGGCGCGATAACATCACTGCAGTAATCATCGCCTCAAGGAACAGCCAAAATGAAGACACACCGCTTGGTTCAAGGCTTTAGGGCTTGTGGGAGAAGGAACCGGAGGAGTCAACATAAGAAGTGCATTCCCTTGAAGCCAAGTGTCCGCCCGAATGCTTGGTACCTCCAAGTGCCTTCGGAACAGTCTCATGAGAGATGTACCGCAAGATGGTCTGCTCAGTCTCGTCCGCTCGGACAATCACCATTTTGTCCTCCGCACTGTACTTACTTCCTTCATTTCGGGTCGACACCACGGACGTCAACAACTGCATGCTTCACTACGTTAGCCAAGTCTCCGCAGTCCCCTTGTCAAGGAAGGTACGCACGATGCGCCAAACTGCCGGGAACACCCAGGGAGCACAAACTGCGATGATCCTCTTGAGGACCTCTGGGTATCTGTCCTTGCCGGAAGATCTTGCAATCATATTGCAGCAAAAATCTGAAAATCGCCGTATTATCAAAACAAAAAGCCCCTGGATGATATTCTGTTGGGATAATGCCTCGCGCCACTTGCGGAAGAAATTGACTCGAGTCAAAGAAACGGGTTCGAGCGTGTGCCTAGAAATAGAACTAGAAGCAGAGTGCAAGCCATCATCGGCTGTACTTGTAAGCGGCTGCCTCTGCCCTCATGTGCTAGCCTCTGACCACTCAGCCTTTTTTCCTTGTTTGCACGAATGCTGAGCCGAGGCTTACGGCTTACGGCTTCCTAAACCTCCAAACCCTAAACCGTGAAACTCCTTGTGTGTCCCAGCGTCTGCCTGTATCCGGGTTGTGAGTCTGAAGTGCGACAGACCACGCCGGTCCAGGTGGGTGAGGTTCATACCAGCCAAATCGAGGACCAAGGTGTAGCGAAAGCCTCTGACGGGTCACTTTCATACGACAAAGTGATGTCTCGTGTACTACAATTTATTTGGACTATAGACTATAGACGTGTATACAGACTGGCAGTCTGTTGCTCTATAGACCTTGTCGGACATAAGAGGGTTTACGGTGTCCGCATTCGTGTTGAGTTCAAGGTTTAAGGTTTAGATAGGGTCTGGGCTAGCAATCTAGGCTCCCGCATCGCAAGCACATGACTTCGGACAAACATTCGGCGCCCACATCGACGTCTTCAGCAAGTATTCTGGGTACAAGGGATCGGTCAATCGGCAAACCTCCGTTCACCCTTCGACGGTTTACTTCCAGTTTCAAAAAGTCCGCGAAAGGATCGTCAATTAGGTTTTCTTGGTGAAGCATGGCAAATTCGCCACATGTGCTCAACGATATCCAGAAAGCTGTTGGCAACAGGGGAAGCGATTAAGTTCCAAGAAGCCGTCGTGCTTACCTTCTTTCCGCCGCTGCTGTCGCAAGCACTCAAGATAGGCCATGAGGCACCTCGGTGGAAGCTAGCACCATGCCACAATCACAACCTCAAGTACAGGAGACTGGTTTTGCAGCTGGAAGACTCTTGAGCGTAGATGGTGTGCTTGAATACATAATCCTCGGAGAATTGTGCCAGGGTTGGCACATGGCTGACTCCAACTCTTTCCTTAGGCTCTGCGCTGCCAGGGACACAAATCTCAAACCTTTGCATAGGCTTGTGTAGCACTTTCTCAGCACCAAACCAAACGCATGTAACGGCAACTGTTCGGTGCAATTTAGGCAGGGCAGATTTATCACGGTTGGATTTCAATAGTGTATGTTCATGTGTGTTTTGAGTCACTATCGCTCGGCACCGTTGCAATACCAAGCAGTTGCGTGCAGGTGAAACAAGGAGAACCCCGCAACACGCAGTGCACCGGCAAGCACATGCGACCACGCATCGCGGATGCAGAGCCACAAAGCAAAAATCCCGTCCCCTCCAACCTTGAGGCTCAAAGACTTGCCACGAATTCCGACGTTAGCGGGGTTAGCGATTCAAGGCGGCACGTCGAGCCTGAACCGAGTGGAAGCCCGGCTTCAGCATCTAGCACTGACGATTTTCGTTTCGTGGCAGCCGTCGACTGGTAGGTTTTCAGGACTTGCCAACGGGTGGCTGCCAACGACCGAAGCTGAAAATGTTCAAACTGCCGGACAGGAAGTTGGGAACCCTAAACCCTGAGTTCTCAGTCCGCCTGGAAAATCAAAACTAAGCCCATTCAACCCAATCCCCGAAACCTTGAACCCTAATCCCTAAAACCTAGACTTTGCCCTAAGCTCTAAACCATGAGATCTAAATCCGAGCAGGGCTCCCAGATAACAGGGTCTCCTTCGCGATCGAAGCCTTGACTGCAGCTATGGGATCAAACTTAATCGGAATCGACACCCGCACCGCTACTATGCCAGGAATGCCCCAACCGTGCAGGAGTCGCAGCACTCGTACCAACAAGGTCTTCTCGCTGCTCGTCCACCGGCTACTGCTTTCTTCTCCTACGTACTCGGCTGCTACTCACCTACTCCATCTCCTCCTCGAGCTTCCTTTCCCTTTCACGGTCACTGCTGCTGGCGCTTCTCCTCCGACGAATGGAATCACGACGATGAAGACTGCTGCTGGTGTTGTCCTCTGCCTCTCCGACTGCGCTTACACCTATGTACCGGTGCCACCACTTCGTTCTACCCACCCACGGCAAAGTCGCTGGTATCAATTTCTGCCGCAGAACACCAGCAATAAACCATCCACCCCGAACTCCTCTGAACCCTAAGACTGTCAAACCCAGATCCCCAAGGCCCTCAAAGCCCAAAAGAGCAACTCAAACCATGTTCGCAAACCAGAACAAGGGCTGGGTCTCGGACCCATGACCCCAAGGCATTTCCAGTAGCGATCAGAAACTTCATAGGGCACCTTCAGAGAGCTTGGGACACTCGTGGTCAAAATGCGAATTCGAGTTTGGGGCTGGTAACAAGCAGCCCATCACGCTCTCGTTCTCTGCCGTAGGGCAAAGACCGCTCTGCTCTTCTTTCGGTGCCAGTTCCGTTCCTTATTTCTTGCCTGTTCTGTCATGCTACTGTGTGCACTTCCCGCGCTGTGTCTCTCCTTTTCTTTCTTCCCTTTGTCGCATCGAGTGGGCTGGAGATGGGACTCTGTCCCCACTGCAATCTTGTTGGCCCTGTGACCCCAATTCTGGTGTGACGTCCCAACACTTTATCTGTGCAAGGCAAGTCGCTGTGTTGCTTACTTTATACTCTGTCTGTATGCCCTTACTGGTGCTGAATTTTCGCTTGATAACCCTTTCCGATACGGACCTCAGAAAGAAATGTGTGCAGCAGGCAGCAGCATGGGAGACAGACTGAACACTGGCACATGAAGACCACTTCAGAATCACAAGCAACAAGTCAGACCCTAATGGCTGGCAGCTGATTTTCATGAACCATCCCGCTTGCTTAATGCGGGCAGTCGCCTTGTCCCATCGGGGGAGAGCATCAGCAACGTTGTGATCAAGGCGCCATTGAATGGTTGACTGTATCATGTCCTCTGCACAGCGCAGGGAGCAGCATTGACTAACATACAATCCGACAAGTTGTGGGCAGCTCCAGGATCGGATGCGGTTTGGGAACAGGCATGCATGTCATGGGGCTCACCACGACCGAAGACTTACTACTCTAAAGCCTGCTATGACAAAACCCTGACTCCGGTCCAGAGCTTGTTGGACATTGCAGTTTCTTGCCAGGAGGAACCTGTGCGAGCTCAGGGGGCTGCACTCTGACTTTCATGGCGGGGTGGAGTCCAGCTCATAAGTGTGTCCAGTGCAGAGTTTTACCCTCTCTGATCTCCAAAAAAGCACTGACCGCGCCTCAATAGAACACGAGGGTCTCGCGGCTGAAGCCATCCAGAAGCTTGCAAGTCCTCATGGTTATGGTCGGGCAGCTGCCAGAAACGCAGATAAGGACTACCTCGTCGGCTCAAAAACTCCTCCCTGCCTCTGCCAGGTGGCGGAGTTCTAGCCTGATTGGCATTCTCGGAAGATTGGGACACTTCGGATACAGATCTAGTCACATCAATATGCACATCCATCTCTGGATCCCTCTTTGCTACTGTTGGTATGTGTCTATATATACGGAATCCCTGTCGGCAATGAAGAGCGAGAGAAAGAGAGGAAGACGGTACACCCCCACTGGAATTTTCAGGATCTACGCAACAGCATGACAAAGACGAACTATAGTAAACAACAGCACGCGACATGCAACACTGCCTTTCAGCCTGCAGTAACATGGCGTTAGCAGCTTGAACAGACCGTGTGCATGTTCAAGTGCCACAAGCAAGGCATGCTTAAGGCATCACAAACAAACACTGATGTACAGTGCCGTATGGACATACTTGATAATGGGTGATTCTGTTGAAGTGGCAGCGATCGCCGAATCATCGTGGTCGGTTGTCCAGGAAGTGCGGCGCGCAGCAGTGCATCTAAGTCCTTCAAGTGACTTCGTTCGATGACTTGAACGAGGCGTATAGAGCCCATCTGAACACCGAAACCTGCATGCACCTCCCCCCTTTCCTGCCTACAAAGCCTTGCCAAACCACTCGTGAGCCGAGTTGGGTCCCTTCTCAGGTTCTGTGTGAAGGCGCCTGTTTGTGAGAGCTGCTCAGCTTTGACTTTAACGTCGAGGAACCCGACTGAAAGAAGCAACAGTGCCATCCGACCGTACTGGAAAACCAAGAGCCGCTGTCAACATGTGGGCTGCACCGGATCCTCGTTGATGGGTGAAAAATTTGTACCTCCACCAGGGCAGCAGCACGGGTCAACCTTTCTGTACAGCCTTGCACGGTCCGCTTCCTGTCTAGTCTGCTACCCTGACTGGCCTTCAGCAATGAGCATGCACTCTCGCCATCCCAAAGCACTAAACACACCGTAAGCCGTGCATGATCAGCCCTCGGCCGTCATGACCTAACCCGGCAAACAGATGGCAAGGCACTGTACAGCTTGGAGCGCGGAAACCCGAACTTGTACTCCATGACGCCTTCCGAGATCTGGAGTGGCTCAAAATCACCGATGTGGCGGTGTAGAGCTTGTGGTAGTCGGATGTGAATGAGGGTCTAAGCAATGTTGAATCGGTGTGACTTCGTGAGGATTTCTGCATTCTGTATATGAGCCCTGTCCGCGACGCCGGGTTTACCAGTGCCCTGTCGGGATCTGGCGGGCAGGTGTATGCGGATGATGGGGCGGATCTCTCATCAACGCTCGACCTTGGAGCTGGGCCGTGATTGCGTCCCTTGATGGCTTTGGGTTTAGAGAGTACTGAGAATGGCATTCAACACAAGACTTGATCTCCATCACCCTGTGATTTCAGTCCTTGCCTCCCTCGGTTTCGGAGCTTTCGTCCGCGCGATCCTCCGGCCGACCACCTTGACAGGGCTACGCACACCTCTTGCACCTACGGGTGCGGCTGCCGGGAGGAGCGTGGCATGTTACGTTGCTGCCCAAGTTGCCGGTGCAGCAGCTGAAGAGACTAGGCCAGGCCTGTCAACGAATGATCTGAACACTCGGGCACGGGGGGGGGGGTTGATTAAAGTTTAAGTCAAGGTGGACCTTGTTAAATGTTGCATGATTATCACAAGGATCCTACTGCTTGAGGCCCTCTAGTCGCGTTTTATTCCCACTCGGGGAAACCAAGAGTACTCATGCTCACAAGAGCCGTTCGAAGAGCCAGCCGGTCAGGCTCACCCGTCCTCAGCAACTGCACTTCGATTGACCCGGGTCGCTGGCTGCAGAGGCTTCACCTTGGAGCACTTGCGGGTTTCTTCTAGTATACTTGCTATATACCTTAATATCCGCCGACCCCGCTGGGGCGGCGCCCAGAAGTTAGACTAGCTTCGGCGTCAGTTCCATGATACTCAACCCTACTCAACCCCACTCCGCCCCACGCAACCTTACCTCGGCCCCACNCCCACGCGGCCCTAACCGGCCCCACGCGGCCTAGACTTGCTTGGGCGTCAGTTCCATGATACTCAACCCCACTCCGCCCCACGCAACCTTACCTCGGCCCCACGCGGCCCTAACCGGCCCCACGCAGCCCCACTCGGCCTATCCTTGTCGCTAGGTCTAGTAAGACCAATTTGCCTAGGCTGTAGTAGAAATTCGTAGTCTTAGAGCAATCCCAATGCATGCCCAACCCTTCCCCAGCCCCACTCAGCCCTAACGGGCCCTACTCGGTTGTTTCAGAGTAATTTAATTGAGTCCCAATGCTTTAGTAGAAATTCGTAGTCTTAGAGTAATTTTATTCCCAGCCCCACTCAACCCTAACCGGCCCTACTCGGCCCTACTCGGCCCCACTCTGCCCGAACCGGCCCCACGCGGCCCCACTTGGCCTATCCTTGTAGCCAGGGCCCAGTCTTAGAGTA
>BGNK01000524.1:204700-225557 GCA_003297005.1 Symbiodinium sp. clade A Y106
GCCCTACTCGGCCCTACTCGGCCCTACTCGGCCCTACTCGGCCCCACTCGGCCCGAACCCCCCAGGCGGTTCCTTTCGGTTTTGGGGTCGGCGGCATTGGCGGCAGCCATTAAATAGAAGTTGGACTATATTTAAGCAATTGATACCCAGACAACTTGATTCAGGACTTGGGAGACGGATGGTAAGCTACAGCAGCTGCTCGACAACAACGACGAGAATGTTGATGATCATGCCGGGAAGCAGTGACTCCTCCGCCGCTGGCTTTGGAAACACAGCCCTGGCCCTGTTTCGGGCTCCTGGTACGCTCCAGGAGCTTCGGCAGTTCTGATGTTGTTTTTGCTCTCGCACCGCCACAGCTGCGAGGCTACTAGAGAACACCCTACCAAGATTTTCTGATAACCATACAGGGCTATTAAAGTATACATGTATATGGAATAGTATACAAGCTACCGCAGGTCGTGCAACGTCAAAGGCACGGGCAAAGGCATCTGTGGCCTATGACAGAGACAGTGACATAGTAACAGACCTTTGGGCGATGAGCATCACGGTTGTTAATTTGGGAATCAAGGGCTCGCAGGAACGGAGGATACGAGGAGGGTGGAGGGGGTTCAACATCGGTGCACAGTGCCGGCCCCCTGGCGCCGGCAGTGAGCTGACCCCCGTTTCGCTCGAGTCACGGCTACCGTTACGGCGCTCACACTCGGACAATCCAGGCGAGGCATATAGGTCGGACGTAGGATGATGTGAGACTGATCTAGAGGGCATGTCATCACGACAAAGCAACACTTGGAGCTAGAGAACACATAAACTGACTGTACCCACTCAGACATCCCTCCCAGGATTCTACATACAAGTGCATCAGAATATAACTGTATAGAATCCTGGGGAAACATCACTAATCGTGGATGGGAGGGAACTATCATCAGTCGGGTTTAGGGCCTAGGGGTTCTGGGTTTAGGGTAAGCTCCTCATAAGGAAGCCTTTCTGGGGAGAGCAGTGGGAGACCACGGAAACCAGAAAGGCAACTCTCTTGAGGCATCGGGACTGATTGAGTGGGCTGCGCTAGGCAGACAGTGCCCGTAAAGGAAAAAGCAAAAAACAGTACCAGATATACCAGTCTTCGTACTGGTATCCCACAAGTGCGACCGATGAAAACACACTCACACTGTTTCCATTAGAATCATTCGAACCGCGAGGGCCGTTCCGGGAACGGATGCGCACATCTACATGATGCATGACGTGCCGAGAAGTCAGTGGCCCGTCGCCGTCGAAACAGTCAGACAGTCGGACATGACAAGTGCATCAGCTGTCCTGGAGCTTGACCCCAGGTACCCAAAGAGGGTTTGCACCAGCTGCCATGTTGCCCAAAGAAGCAGCAGCGGCACCAGGTAACTAAACGCCGTGGTCCTGAGTGAAGCTGTCTCTAGCAGCAAGCACCCCCACACTTCCCCAATCGCAAATAAGGAGCACAATCGTCTCGTATTGTGAAGCCATGACGCCACAAGCGGAAGATCTGGTGTCAGCGCATGCGATAATTACAACTCAGGGCTGGCGGCACTGTTTCGCACACAGTTCCGAGTCAAGGAGTTGTCAGGTTTTCGAGGTCAGGGGCTAGAGATGAAGAACGACTGATACAGTATGCGCGCGCTCCCGAATGCATGCGGTACTTGAAGAGTAGTCGGAGCTCACGCTTCTTTTCTGCAGACTTGTTGGTTGCCGGATGTGCCTTTGAGCCGAAAAAGCCAAATCATCACAACGATGCTCGATCCAATAGAGCCAATTTAACAAGTAGAATTGGGGTTTAAGGGTCCATTGTACTAAAAATTTTAATAAGGAGCCCCCAAAATAGTATTCCTATAGTACCGTACCATCCGAGTTTTGTCATCAAGCGACAGATACTTCTGCAACGCCGTCCTCGGAGAAAAGCCGCCTGTACACTTCGCCTTTCCAGCGCTCAATAGCGTTGAGTGTGTTTTCGATGTTGTTTGTTTTAAGTGCAGCAGCTTCTTTCTCCGCAGGTGACTTCGGGGTTTGGAGAATAAGGAACTCTTGCTGAGAGTCCGTATTGGTTTCGCCGGCTGTCTGTACTTCCCAGATGGGTCTTAAAACTCACTCCCTGTGCCCGCTGCCAGGCGACGTGCTCCGAAGACCAGCACGTCTGAGTCATCGGAGGCCACCGCATCCACCAGCCTTGCCTGACTGCCGCAGACAAGCTACCGTGCCGCCAAACGCTGTGACCTGTCACCATGCGAGAAACTACATGCGCATACTGCATAACTACGTAAAAGAACACCCACATTTAGGACAAGAGTTGCATCGGCAAATACACATCTTCATGATTATACCTATCATACCTATATCTCAGTGTCTGTATCTGTCTGTCTGCCGTATGCATACATATGTATACATATTTTGGTTTATCAATCTATCTATATGCGCATGTATATACTCGCTTGCTTGTTTGCCTGAGCGTGTGCTGGTGATCAAAATCGAGATGAGGCAAGGGAGAGACAGAGGGAGAGAGAGGCTTCCCAGCCTCTGCCAGAAAAGCACACTGTGCTTCAGCCTCACAGCTTGCAGACAGTTCCACTCAATGAGAACCAAGGTGGTTTCAGCAGGCTCCTGCACTGAATACCTCTTAGCCGCCCGTGGGAACAAGCAGGAAAAAAGGCTCTACAGTAGGAAAACCTGCGAGAACAAGGACCCTCAATTCCACTACAGTTTAGAAGTTTGGAACAACCGCCCGATGATCGCCCGGACCCAAGCCAAGCACTGCACGGAGGTCGTTGACTATAGTTGGGGAGGGCGCTGCCAATCTACAAGACATGTGCGAATCTGTACACAGACACACGTATGTATGTACGTATGTATGTATGGACAACCGATAGCCAGCAATTTAATCGCAGACTCGATTCCTGAAATTTCCCTAGCACAGCAGCCCTGCCTCTGCCGGTGCATGCACATACGGAATTCCCAGAGCTTCCAGCAAGGCCTCCACATCAGCCTCGTGGTTCTCTGGGTTCTCGACATGTTGTGATCATATTTTCGAAGCCAGGCTTTTAGGGTTTAGGGTTTAGGCTCAGAGAAGGGTTAGTGAAAGGCTTGCTGTACGACTAGTATTCGGTTCAGGATGGGTTACGAAAGAGCTACTGTCAGGATCGTTGGAAAAATGCAGAAAGCAGAGAAGTGCGGATTGCTACACAGACGCTGAGGGAAGAATCAGCGTACTTGCAGCCAGAGAAGCAATCAAACTCATAGTAACCGCTCACGCAACCGTCAATTAAACCCGAAACCCTAGGACCTAATTAAGCTCTGAACCTCTTCTGGAAGCCAGGGGAGGCCTGCATCTCCGGCGTGACGACATCAGCTCCTCGCTTTGCGCGGCGAGCCTGCCCAGAAACTCGGGCTGACGCTCTCGCAACTCGAACACAGCCAGACGAGGTTTCGTCTCTCACTCTCGCACGCGGCAGGCAAGGCTCCAGATGAGGTTGATGGTTTCGAAATTAAGGGTTCAGGGGCTTAGGGGGTTTCGGTTCTCATGCTCCCACCAGACAGGGCTCGTCCACAGGTCTCTGCTGCAAGTTGCTACGGTGACATCAATTACACACTTCCAGCAGATGCGAAAGCCTAAGCACATCTTTTGTCGGACCGGCAAGATCCCATCTGCGGTCGTCTTGAGGCTCGCATAGCATGATTTCATAGAACCTCTGCAGCCAGCGGAAAAGATTTGAAGCACAACTTTGCATGTGTGTCCCTCGCATTCGCGAACTCCGCTCGCTGTACAGAGGGACAGACATACTCACGCATACAACATATACATACATTTACATACTATCTATATATATATATGTGTGTGTGTATGTCGCATAACAAGACACAACATGATGTTTTCGAATCTAACTACTATAACATCATGACATACAACATAGGGTATGATAAGATCAGGCAAGATAAGATATGATAACACTATCCCTATAAGAGATATGATATAATAAGAGAAGATAGAGATAAGATAATCCAATGTTCTTATGTACCATGATAGCACCCTGTGGCCAGCCGAGCCTGGATTGGCTGAGCGAAGTTGGATTGTCCCATGACAACGTCAGCCACACCGGGCCAACAACAAAGTGCAAAGGCATAAGTTGCCCACTCTGGTCTATGTAGTTCTGTAAAAATCTCAATATCCGTGGAGATGGCTTCGACCATCTGCACAGAGTTAGAATCTGTTGGGAGGAATGTGGTCGAAGGCTTGGCTGACCAGGCAAATCAGGTCAAGTACAATGTCCTTTGATGAGAAGAAGAGTCTGATGGTCAGTCATTGCTAAATTTGGACGGTGCCCTGGCAAAAGCAGGAACGGCCCGTTCATACAAGAGCCTGTCAACCTTCGAGCAAAAGCAGAACAATGGTCCGTTGCACGGTAGACTGTCTCTCTGCAACGTCTACCATTAACAACACCTCAGCAGGCCCCTAATCATCTCTGATCCGTGTGTCTTGTGCAAAACCAGCGAATCGATCTGCAACAACCATTGCTAACAAGATTGCGACGCCTGACGGCTTACTGTGTCGTGCTCTCAGTGCCGAACACTGCACTTGCGGCGATCACGTTTGATGCAACGCGAGGCAAGTATTTTTCAGCAGGCAGGACGGTTCAAATGGGACAGCCGGAAAATGTCTGCATACGTTTATGGTATACGGTCTAGAGGGTTTAGGGAAACAGATGGCGCTGCAGGACAGATCTTCGTCTCATGGGGAATCAAGCTTCAAAGCGTCGCGTCTCCTCTGTGGCAAAGACACTCGCCATCATATGTCAGAAACCGCAGAAAATCGGCCGAGCAGGTCGGGGTCAAAACGGCCTAAACCGTTAGAACCATCAGAAGCTATTAGAACAAAGTTGGCGTGAATCTTACACATATGTATGACGGCTAGGTGGGGCCAGCACGGCTAAGCATTGAGAATTCTGCACTAGCTGATCGAGCAGCATCCGTCAGCGGCACCAGCCACGTGCTTTCGCAACCAGTCGTTCTCGATGGCACAGGCGGCCGTCGGCCGGGTGAACTCCAAGCTCAAGAGATCTTGTGCCAGTTCCAAAGCACCGGGGCCAAAGCGACTCCAGTAAGCATTGGACTTCAGCGTGAGGGTGTCTGCCTCTGCCAGAACTTGGTCGTAGTGCTGCTCATGGGTCTGGGTGAGAGGCCACAACCGCTTGCCTGTGGCCATCTGGTAGAACACCACCCCCACACTCCAGAGATCGCAAAGCTCGGTGTAGCCACCTCGAACGACTTCAGGCGCCATGTAGCCCGGGGTGCCGCATCGCTGGGTCATCAGCTCTCCTTGCTGACACTCAGTTGCCATACCGAAGTCTGCAAGCTTCAGCTGCGGACATGGACCAGCATTCAGCAAGAGAAGGTTCTCCAGCTTGACATCACGATGCACGAACCCCCTCCCATGGAGGTATTTAAGGGCATCGAGAATCTGCCACAAGCAGTTTGCAAGAATACGCTTAGGTGGAGCCGTGTACACCTGCATGTGAAAGTGCTCGTCGCGTCGGTCTTCTATCCAGCTTTTCAGGGTCCCCCCGCGGCAGAGCTCCAGGATAATGTACAGCATCTCATCGTGCTCCAGCGAGTCGTGCAAACACACGATGTTTCCGTGGCGCAGGGATGCCAGGATCTGTATTTCGTCTTCGCTCTGCTTGCTGGATGGCACGACCTTCACCGCAAATCTATGCTTGGTGCTTTTTTTGACGACCTCTTGAACCAGTCCAAATTTGCCCTGGCCCAACACTTTTTTCACCTCGTAGTCTTCCTCCAGAGCTGTCCGTAAGGTCTCCACGGATGCATCCGGGGATGCGGTCGAAAAGACTTCGGAGTCCTTCAGGAATTTGTCCAGAGAAACGGTCACGCCGACTTGGGCCATGGCCTTAAGTTGTTGACTGTCTTCGGCTCGAAAGCAACCCCTTGAGCCGATACTAATTTTGGGATCGTTTAGGCTGGAGGATCTAGGGCCGGCTTTGTACCAGGGCATACCCTCAACCAATAACAGGGCTGTCTTCGAATACAACGTGAGCGAAGATTTCGAAGAGTCCCCAAGCAGCTCCATGCATGTCATTTGCCTAAATTTCGGCTCACTCCCTGGGCTCTGAGAGATTTCAGCCGCAACCCAGGGATGCTTCAAGCTCTAGAGAACCCGGAACCTTAAAGTTGGCATGGTAGCTGCGATTGAACTATCCCTTTGGCAACTCCTACTGCTCCTGTTTACCATTTTTGGCCTCTGCCCTCAGCTCCCGATGTTCATCTTCAAGCTCTGCAGCAAGACGTTGAAACTCCAGCTCCTCGTCTGGGTAGTTCATTACATTAGGCCCCTTTTTAGCTCCTCAAAATTAATTCAGCACCCGTTGAAAAAGCACGCTAAAATGGGGCTTACGGTAGGGACCGCAAGGTCTTCTGCATGCCATCACAGCAAACTCCAACACAGTCCTCCAGCTCATCATCTCCAAGCGTCGCTTCCTCACCCCCTGGGCTGGTTTAGGGTTTCGAGGCATTGTGCTGCGATCAAGTTGAAAGCCAGATGCAGCCAGAGGCAAGGCCACGCGCCTCCGACACTGCTCTTCCCTTTGCCCTTTGCCTTTCCTTTGCCGGAACCTGACTGAACTGGGCTTTTAGCCCTGCGCGGCCTAGAAATGCCTTAACCATAGTTCCTTGATTGAACCCAGACTCTGTAAGCAGGCACTGCAGAATTCCGAAGCTCTTTACTGCAAAGCCAGAATTGACCTCTAAACCCTAAACCCAAAAAGCCTTTTGCAGCACAAAAAACCCTAAACCCTAAACCCTGAAAACCCTAAACACCGGAGGGCTTATCAGGATTGACAGTTGAAGAACGCTCTACGGGCAAGGCCTGTAGAGCTGGCAAGCTGGGGCTGAGCTGCAGAAGCATGGCCTGCCTGGTCTGCTAGTATTAGTACATTGGTATATTAGTATATTACAGTATGTACATGAATATATTAGCATGAGTAGTATCTTAATATATTAATATGCAATAGTGTGTTAGTGTAGTAGTATATTGATATATTAATATAATTTTGAATATATAAATATACTATGAACTAGTATTTTTTGGCTCCCGCATGGCCTGTCTTGGGAACTAGTATTAGTAGACAATGAGTATGTGAATATAATTTTTGTACTAGCATATTCGTCCATTAGTGTTAGCATATTAGTGTCAGTGTAGGAATATTAGACTGGTAGTGTCTAACGCGCGCAATTTGTGTTTAAACTTGTCCTGTCACTCTCGGACGATCCAGGTGAGGCTTCAAGACCGCTTGCCTGTGCCGAGATTGAAGGTGTAAAGAGGAGTAGTAAGTCTAGGGTGTAGTGTCGGACTTCGTGGGACGAGAAGTGAAGATGTGGTCCCAGAAAGTAGCTGCCATTATTAGCACTATGTCACCATCATGGCCGGTGATCATGAGAACCAGCCTGCCTCACAGGCATCACTGACACCATGCTGTCGGCAGCGCCAGCGGTATTGAAAGTGTGTCGTGCACCACCTGAAGCAAAGGAATCCCGGCGCAGGTTTACAGATGCATGCATGTACCTCTATCAATCTATGTAACTTTCTCCGTCCATGTTTGCATATGCGGTGCATACATGCATGCGTGTAAGTGCATCTATCTGTCAATCAATCTATCTGTCTATGAACCCAAGTACCTACCTACCGACTTACCGACCTACCTCCCTTAGCCTCCACCCACCAATCCACCTACCTTCCTTCAAGTACTTACTACCCACGACATACGCAGGCATGCATTGCAATGGGCATGTGTTTCTGTGTTAGTCAGGTGGGTGGGTGGGTGGGTGGCTGGCTGGCTGGGTAGGTGGGTGGGTGAGAGCATCGTGCCATGAACTTGGTACCTCGGCCCGGTCACCAGAGCTGAGCACAGGACACTCCATCGATGGCAGAGTCCGCATTTGCAGATATGCTGCCCCTGGGCGAAAGTATCAGAAAGAGCTGCTGAATCTTCTAAGCATCGTGCTCTTCCGGTGGCAAAGCGTCGGCTTTGGTGCCATCTTCGAAGCCGCAGCGGCTGCAGCAGTTTTGGCTGCGGCCTGTGCAACAGTTTCATGCACTCTCCCGACTGCCTCTCATGATCAAAACTTGCCTCGGTGGCGGGGTCGACGAGCCGTGGCGAGGCTTTCGCACTGCCTGTGTGCGAAATGCAACCGATCGATAGTCACCACGCCAGGAAAGAAAAAACAAGGTTGGGGTTTTGGCGTGTACTCCATTCTCTTCTCCAATAACCAAGGTAGCCAAGACCCCAAAAGTTCAATCTTTCTTGGAGACCTATGTACGAACCAAAAAGCTTAAAGTTCTCCCTTGTAGGAAGTAAGTGTGGTTAGGAGTACATGGGTATCCCAAGCGCTTGGGATGGATGTGAAGCACACTATAAAGGGCAGCACCTGTCTCTTGCTCAAACGAAAACCATCTGCGGCGTTCACGACTCGGAGTTTCAGCCACGCCGCTGGTGGCCGTGGGCAACGCGGCGACTGCATCTTTGGGTTCACTTGGAACTCTGGGGCCTCGGATCGGAAGTTCCTTCTTCGCCCTCTTCGTTTTTCAGCACAAACTGCCATCAAAACTCAGATTCTACCCCGGAACATCCCTGAACCCCCCAAGCCAAAGTCAAACGTACCTGGGCCAAGGTACCAGAAGCTGACGACCCGGATGCAGCGTCTGATCCGGTCCGGACCTTCCCAGCTACAGGGGATCCATTAATACGCTGCGAAATGGAACGATCTCTACGTGTGCGCTGCTTTCGTGGTCTGCGTATTGCCAGTGTTCCCTTGGCACACGTCTGACTATCTGCTTACACAATGACTCGTGAAATGCCGATGTCCTGCGTTTGGTGTAGATTGTAATTATCAGGATATAGTAGAAAATGCTCTCTCTCTTGCTCGCACTCGGCCAAGGGGCGCAGGCACCCCCGCGCGCGCGCGCACCGGTCTGTCTTTCTGTTGTGCTCTTTTCTTTCTTTCGTGAGGGTAGAAGGAGAGGGCTCTTTCTCTCTCTCTCTCTCTCTCTACCTCTCTCTCCCGGGCTTGAGGGCCCGATCAAAGCCCCCGGGCATCATGCCCACCCGATGTGTTATCGGGCAAAGGGGAGTGAAGATCGAGTGTAGGTCATTGCAAGGCTGAAGCCATAAAGACTATGATAACGAATGCGCATGACCGTACACTCTCACAGAAAACATGCTTTCAGACAGTAGCTATTCCCCCGATGTGAGCAAACAACTATCTGATCATCTGGTACAGTCCCTCTCTCTCTCTCTCTCTCTGGGCCGTGCCATCCCGCAAGGGTCTCGCCCTTGCGTCAGAACATGTTGTACTATGAGATATATTTATATGTATATATGTGTGTGTGTGTATACTATGGTACACCATTTGGTTTGGCTTTGGGCCTCCTCCATTTGCGGCGTCGCTTGGCTCGACGAGGCTTGCCCTGGTGGGAGCCAGCTATCCGTAGAGTAAGTACCCTCATGATAGTAATATGGTTTACGGGTCGTTAGGGTGCTGCTGCTGCTGCTCCGTATCCTCCCTTACTGCTGCGACTACTCCAGCACTGCCTTCTCCTGCGGGGTTGGTATCGTAGCACAGACAGAAGCAGTAAACAGCAGCTAAAAAGACAGCAGCAGTCACAGTGGTGGTGGCGATAGCAGCAGCACTTGTAACGGCGGCAGCTGACATATTGCTTAGTTACACAACAGCTCACCGACTGCAGGATTGCCTGAAACAACTCAATTCTGACACAATTAGATGAATGAAAACACGGGGGGGGGGGGGGGAGCCAATTTACTGATACTTTGGGATTCTTAACCTCCCACGGTGAACATTGGTACGGGAAGTGGGCGGTGCCTCCTCGACCGGGCGACCGCCAGGGGGGGGGNCACGAAAAGCGGGTAGGCATATAAAACATAAATAAGGTTACAAGAAATTTAAAGTCAAGGAGGGGGGGGGGGGGGGGGGGGGTAGCAACTTTAAGTATAACTTGTGAATCATAACGGCCACTGGCGACAATTCGTACGAGTAGTGCGAGATACCTCCTCGTGCCGGCCGCTGCAAAGTGGAGGAGAATGCTTCTGTCTCAGCTGTTTCCTGCGCCACCTGACGAGTTCTAGCCCGGGGAGAGTGGTGGTGCCGATGCTACCGATCAGGACGGCGGCGTGGTGCAATCAGGTTACATCATGTAAGTAAGTGTTGTGTGTGCCTTCATGCTGGCATCGCAGAAACAACCTCCCCTCCCTGCCCTGCCCTTCCCTCCCCTCCGCCCTCCCTCCCTACCCACGACCAAATCGCTGTCACTTCGTTCCACTACGCTGGGCTGGGAGATCTGCCTTTGCTTTCGTTGGCCACGAGCATTCGCTTTCTGGCACATCTTGCACGATGTCCACCTGCACCAGCTGGTAACTGCGCCGAACTCCCTGAACCCGTTCCCGGCCACTGAAGCTTCGGAGCACGACAGCAGATGCTACGTACATGGCTGAGCAGCTGCATCTGTGATTCCGGTACTCCATCACTACGTACTTTGCTGGGAAAGCAGAATGTCATTGTCACGTCCACGCATTTGAGTTCTAGGTAGGGCCAGGCCTTCGTTGACGATGGGTTCACAGGTGCAGGAACTTCGTCAGCACGGCCCAGCCATGAGGAGGCACTGCCACTGCCCTCTTGCAGAGGTGCTTGGCTTCCGAGTGCATTGCCCTCGTCCGGGATTGATGAACTGCTTGAAGAGTTGACCATTCCTTTTTCCTGCTGATCCCTGCCCTGAGGCTTCTCTTTTGGATCTTCCTCCTCTTCCTTGTCCTCTGCTTCTTGCTCCGCTGCATCTTCATCCTCTTCCATATGCAGCACCTTAGATTCCATGGATTTTCCTGTCGTCTTCGAAACTAAACTGATGTCCCAGTGCGCTCTCGACGTGCCTGGCCATCCAAAGCACCTCCTCCACATGCGACAGCGCACTCAGACTCTGCGGCGGAGTGCATGCTAGGCGGCCTGGGAGGCCGAGGATGGTGAGAAAAGACTTCGGAAGATGCAAGCTAAACCTCCTTGCCCCTCTTGCAGCGATATGGAGACGTTAGAAGTGCACCAGCCATGAAGCAACGAGAGCCCGCACTTGTCATCCGTTTGCAATACACTATGGACAAATCGGCAGACACCCTAATTCCCAGATGACTTAACAGCACATGCAGTGGAACTACAGATCCACCTGCCGCATCAGAAGACGTTGACAACCGGCTCCAAGTCATCTCCACTTCCTCTTGCATGCCGCAGCATCGGGGCTACAAAGCCGGGACTTCGGTGCTTCGGTGCCTCTTCGAGCCCGTCGCCTTGGAGCTCCGGTGGTTCGCATCTTAGCCGCTTCGATGGGCGGAGTTCAGGAGCCAGCTCCTGTGAGATCGCAGCACATGCCGGCAGGAACTTCTGGGATTCAAGCATCCTAAGAACAAGCGCTTCGAAGCACTTCAAGGCCCCAAGTTTGTGATACAAAAACTCTTCACAAATGCTGGGTCGACTTCTTTCCCTGCTCAGAGAAACCCTGAATCACCATGCTCCGCCTGGTCCTCCACAACAGGAGAGGATGCTTCGGCCGCCTGTCGGGGCCAGGCATGGCGGACTCAGGCTCAAAAACCCTCCAAGAGCAGAAGACCTCGTCGAAGTACGCAGATCCGAAGAGGTCTTCTGCATTCTCCGGATCTTCCTCCATGGGGTCACGGGCGACCTGCTGCAAAGAGCGATGGGAAGAAACATAAATAATGAAAGGAAGAGACAGATGATAGATCACTTCTACGTTGCGAGGTTAGTTCTATAAATTATATTAAAACTGTTCATGACCAAGCCTGTAACATCCTGTAACGAACCCGTATACTTACGCGCCGAAAGAAGCTATTCCCAGCACTTGCAGTGAACTGCAATGCCCAAATGTCCTAATCACCAGCGACAGTTCTGTCAAGGTGCGATTCAGGCACCGTCATCATCAAGAGCACATCGTCAACACCACTGGGCCACGACTGTCAACAGCAGCAACAACAACAGCAACAGCAACAACAACAACAACAACAATAACACCAACACCAACACCAACAACAAAAAACAGTAGGAATGACAGCAACATGTAATCATCGCGAACAATGTACCTGCCAGCACGAGCACCAGCAGCATCAGGACTAGCTACATAGTAGGGGGTTGTGGAAGTAGCAGGAACAAGCACCAGCACCAGCACCAGCGTCCGCGGCTACTGCCATCATGGCTGAACTTGGTCGGCATCATCAGTAGGGCCCAAGAAGGAGCACCAGCAGCAGCAGTGCTACCAGAGCAGCGTGAGCATTTGGAATCGGACTATCACCCACAAAGACTGTTCAGACACAACTAAGCAAGAAGCACATGAGCCGCAGCTCTGATACCAAGAACATGATGAAAACTGTATGAGCTGTGCGTCTGCTCTGGCCTCCGCAGGCTGCTCCATGTCAGCCTCGTCAGCCGAGGGAGCCTGCTCCACCCAGTCTTAATAAAGCGAGACTGCTCAGAAGACGTCATGTCTTCCTTCCTGCCCGAAAGAAGACGATTTCGAAATGACTACTGATAGTGGCTTCATACAGTTACTCTTGTCAGGCCGTCGCGGGCTGCTAGTACTAGTTACTGTGCGTCAACCGGAAGAAATCACTGCCCACTACTCAGTAATCTCTTCATGGCGGTGCAGTGCTCAGAACTTGCCCTACCCTCCCTTTGCCTCCAGCCAAGACATCGCCTCCTCTGCGTCGCCGCTGCCTCCGGTGAGCGGTACCAGCTACAAACAGGACCCTGGCTTCTCAAGTGAGAGCAAACCTATGATCTGCAAGTGCGGTCTTGGCTTTTCCACCGCCGTCGTCAGACGTGGCCCCATTCATGCGCGCAACGTCGCGCTTGGCCACAGGCCCTACGCATGTCCGACACCGCATAAGAGCGGACTGCCAGCTGGAGCATAGCAGGCACAACAAGAGTGGCAGTGCCTCGGGGCTAGCGGCTCAACCTAAGATGATGAGGGTTACCATTGGCGTAGAAACCGAAGACGACTGAATACAACAGCACGAAGCCAGGCCAATCAACTACTTTTCAACGGGTGACATCACTCGGAGATACAAGCTCACCGTCGTCCTCCTCGCGTCGTCATTGCCGTTCTCATCATCGATTCGGTCGCAGTCGTCGTCGTGGTGGGAGTGGCATAGGTCACAAGAGAAGTAGAAGCATGCTAGCACAGCAGCAGCAGCAGTAGTAGTGTCAGCAACAGCTTTTTTTGTCACTCGCATGGCACGCCAATGACAGCTCCAGTAAGAGGAGTAGTAAGTATATAGTTGCAGAAGAAGGAATACGTAGTAACAGCACGAGCAGTAGCAGTAGCAGCAGTAGTAGTAGTAGCAGCAGTAGCTGACTGTAGCAGTAGCAGTAGGAGTAGAGGTAGCAGTAGCAGTAGCAGTCGTAGTAGTAGGAGTAGTTGTGGTAGTCGTCGTCGTGGTAGTAGTAGTAGTAGTAGTAGTAGTTGTAGTAGTAGTAGTAGTAGTAGGAGTAGTAGGAGGAGGAAGAGGAAGAGGAGGAGCAGGAGTACCAACACGAGTAGTCGTCGTTGCTGTTGCCGCTGCTGCTGTGGTTGTTGTACTCGTTCTTGTATGAGCATAGCCATCATCGTCGTCCTAGTAGCAGCAGCATCGGCAATTCGAATCGGCATAGTAAGAAATAGCAACTGCGCAGCCATGTCATAAACTGGCAATCACATCCACTAGCCACTAGCCCGAAATCGACTGCCAGGCTGCTTCTCAGCTGACTGGCTTGTCAGTAGCCAGGTCATGCAGGCAGGCTTCTGCACGCTCATCGAATTTCCACAGTTGTGCCGAATTTTCTACGCAACGTCCTGTTGTCTGATGCCAAAACTTCGCATACCGGCCTACCGGCTATGTCGTCAAGTCAGCTAAGGCTGACAGTCAACACGCGCCGAGACAGCTTCGGAATCATTGTGCGCAGCATTTGGCGCCCACACGTTCAAACGCAGTTCGACGCGAGAAGAGAGCAGAGCAGGTGCATAAATCTAGCTTCCACGTGTATCGGCCCGAAGCTTAGTTTTCGTGCGTAGGGACTTTGTGATTCAAGCCCTCTCTCTCGATGCGATGGTTACAGAAAGCCTATCCTCACAGAGCATGGCATGGAACATTCATGGAACATTGGCTTTGACCCCAGCTGGACCAGGTTGCCACACCAAGGATGCGGTCAGTCGCGGAGCTCTTCTACAGCTATGCCCAGGTACTGTCGGTACCAGTGCTTCTGCTGGGCATTCCCCAGTAGGGCCGCCGATGCTTCCTCGGTACCGACATGACGCATCTCACTCACATCAGATCCATGAGGGGCGGAACTGCGGATACACGGTGGTACATAGATCCCTACATGATGCGTGGTAGGGCACCCCTTTTGAAACTGGACTTGATGACTGCCAGCATTGCCTCCTCCGCTGTTCTTCAGCCGAGGCCCGAAAACTTCAACACAGCATCACCCCACTCTCGAGGATAGGGACTCCAAGCAACAATCACCGAGTAGGGCACCCCTGAACCCCAAACACAGACCTCCCAGGCCCGCCAAATACGCTAGAACCCGTGAACTCCGAGTTGGGGGACGAGGGGCGTTGATGCTGTCAATGCATCCCCCCGCAGTGGCCCAACGAAGTGCCGGTGGAACTTCTAGAACCTGCACAAATATTGTAAATTTCTGTGATACTATGCGATATTGTGCTACGTGATACCATGTTGTATTTATTTCCATTGTATTATATCGCATGTAGTATGTCACGGTATCGCACGGTTTAGGGCCTCAAGAAGCACCAAGAGTCTGGCAGAGACTTTGCCACTGGTGCTGCATGCATCGTGCAGGAAGCGGCATTTCATTGCCGCTTGCAGAGAAGTCTTTACAAGTATCTTCTACTATAAGAAACAACCCTTATCATGATATATTTGAAAGCAAATCGGCCAACAGAGACAAAGGCGTTGCGCCTCGTTCAAGCTCAGCCCATGCACCTCTTCAACTGCACCTCAGAACAGAAGGTGCTCCTGGGGGGTTCATCTTGTGAGATATACCTTGCCGGGGATACCATAAGACTGAACGTATAAGATAAAACCCAAATCGTATTATGTTGCACTCTATATATATATATATATATATATTATATATACACAGACATAAACGGCTTTAAAAGTCAGTTTCTATTCTTAAACTTATGGTGCAAGATATCCCTATACTGCAAGACTTTTTTGCATCTGGTTTGCAGCGACTCAACCAGGACAGAAGCAAAAGGCACTCGAAGGCGTAGCTTTAAGCTAGAAGGCAACACTGAAACAGCAAGCAGGGCCCCAGTGCACGGCCCCTGGGCCCGGGGCCCAGCTCGAGGAGCTCCTCCAACCTTCCCGGAGGGAAGGTCAGCTGGCCTGGCTGGCCCCAGTTCTGCTAAAAAGTCGTATAGATACATACGAAACTAGGTATATGTATATTATAAAAAATATATTATGTATGATAAAGATGTATGTGCTACAATCGCACCGAACACCAAACCCGGAAAGCCCGAACCCTAATCTCCTAAACTCCAAACCCCAAGTGCTGCGCCGCAGGGAACACAAAGCCGGCGCAGCCCCAGATGTAGCCACCGGGAACTTGCAGCACTTCGTGCGTCTTCTTTGACTGTGCCCACCTCTCAGAGCGATAAGTCGACGAGATTCTACGAGCTACAATTGAATGGAGATAACTCATCCGTTTTTCTAGCCATTCTTGAAAAGCGAGATTATGAAACAAAACAACAACTAACTCATTCTTCATGGGAGATATTATAACTGCGGCCAGATCGCCCTCCGAAGAACACGTCGCCTTTACCCTTGGGCAGCTCTCCGATCTTCGGCCCGGTGAGGAGCACCACGACCTTTTGAGCCCAAAGGTTTCTGAGACTTCTCAGAAAATATCTAGCCTCATAATATCTATATATATATATGTATATACAGATCTGTTTATTTACAGAAAGTATCATACACAACATAAACATACAGAAAAAAAACTCTGGAGTTGGGCAAAAACTGTCAGGCTTGTCATCTGAGCCGCGGAAGGCTCATCGGGCGTAACATCTGCCAAGACGAGAAGCACGGCCTTGTGCAGGTACTGCGCTGGCGGCTGAGTGCCAGCCGCCTTAGCGGGCCTCTGATCAATTGGTCCACCCAGGATCCAATGCGAGGAGGAGCCACGCAGGAGTCGGCCGGCCGAGAGGTTTCTGTGGATCGTCTGAGGCTGAACATCTACCGGCAGCGATGGATTTAGCAAAGCTGGCCGGAGGTCGGTCATCCACCGCTTCAGCGCTGCAGTGGCGGTCTCGCCATCATGGCCCTCAATGGATGCGAAATCAAAAAGCCTCTCGTGCAAACGCTCCCAGCGACTCATGCCCAGGTCAAGGCAGCTGGCCTGGAGAGAGCCACCAGGAAACAAAGCCTGATGATCCGCCGCAGCCAGCAACCAGCTGCGGCCCACATTCAGCTCCTGCTGGAGCTGACCGCGGCGCCAACCACAATAGCCCGAGAGCAGAAGGAAGTCCTCCTTCCTCGCAGCTCCTGTTGCCACCATCTCTCTCGCGCGGCTAAAGGGAAGCCAGCGGAGACCTGGGATGATCTCCTCTCCTGCGCCCTCCCGATTGGAATCGCAGCGGTACAAGCAAAGCAGCGTGGGCTGCTCTTGCTCCGCATCCCGCGCCGAATGCATGGGTCCACCATAGGAGACTTTCCATGGCTGCTCCTCCACTACGTTGCCACCGAGGGTGGCAAGTAGCTTTCTGAACTGGAGGTCTGCCTCCTTGAGGGCATTGGGCTTAGGCACGCCCAAGTCTTCTGCGGTCCAGTCCGATGGGCGGTTCAAGATCACACCGACGTCCCCGCCCTCGTCCCTTTTCAAGATCAGAACGACTGCATTCAAGAAGTACTGCTGATCCAAGGTGAACTGGTCCCCTGTACGAGATATCAGCACGGAGCCTTTCTCGATGAGAGTTGTAGAATGCATCCACCCGGTAGCTCCGGTAGCCTCACTTGACTGTCGTCCACCTTTCCCGCTTGATTCTGATCGCTCCTTCTGCACCAGGCGTGCCCGAAACTCCCGCCAACTCGGCCCGAAGGTCTCCCGATCCTCAGTCGATGGGCGCTTGAGACCCTTGGGGCCCTTGGATTCAGAGACGGCGGTGGCGCAGGCAATGCCTGCAAGCACAGATGCGGCGACTTGACCCCATGAAAGGTCGCAGGAAAGCTCCGGATAAGAAGCCCTCGCTGTCCGAACTCCACGACTTTCCTTGGACATTCTCACACCTCTTGATGGTCGAATTGCATGTGTGCGGACATCTGCGAGTTGAGCAGGCATTGGCGCAGGTCGCCACGCAAAGACATCGCTGGCAAATGCCATGGCCGCCAACGAAAGGCTGGCAAGTCCAAGTGGACGTAGCTTGCTCATGAGCAGCGTGGTTTGCATGAAACTTGAAGCCTGCTGAATGTCGGACATGCGTGTCAGGTCTTCAATCTTCTTGCGTTACGTTGCGAAGGCCCAAAACAGGAACGGGGAAGATGCGTCTTGAGCCTGGGTAGATCCAGAGGGGCGTCATGAAAGAACTTGGAGACAATGTGGGGTCAAGCGCAGTCAAAAGCGGAGGAGGCCTGGCCTAGTAATGGCTCCAGGCGTTTCGGTTCCGCCCCATCAAGCCTCCAGGCTATGTCGGCTATGTCCACTTGGAAAAAACCTGACGTTTAGTGACTGGCAGTGGTGTCGTCGCCTTCGGGATCTTTTGCGCAGGGAAAAAGAAAGCCAATCTGTCGCCGAGGCACTGCCGTTGCTTTCGCCCTCTTCCCTTGCCTCTGCCCTTTCCTTTGCCGTTGCCCTCTGCAGGCTCCGCCGGTTGGGCCTCAGACCCGGAGAAACTCTGCACATGCTCCCGAAAGCAAGACTGCACAAATCTGGGGACCCTTGCCTCTTCAGGCACCGGAACAGGCTCTGCCTGTGCGTTCTCACCGGCTCCAGCCCGAAACAACCTAGTTTGATGATAGTTTTTGCATCTGCTGCGGCCGCAGGCATCACGGATACACTCGCGCGGTTGCTGCTACTCTTCTGGATGTTGTAACTATGTTGTAGCATCAACCAGTGACAGCTTTTGCCATGGCAGCTGTCACAGCCGTCCATGCTCCGGGATGTTGCAGTTACAGTTATACGTATGAAATACGCTAAGCCGTTAATCGCTGAGTGTGACGAAGCTTCTCATCGTTCCCACAAGCCGCTATAACCACGACGACTTCGGGCACCCCAAGTATAGTCTTGTAATACACGACCACCGCCGCCATCGCGACAACAACTGCTGCTACAGCTAATACTCCTGCCTCCTTCTCTTCCTCCTCCTTATACTCCGACTGCTCCTACTGCCCCTACAAACCCCAAACGCTTTCTCGACTCCTACTACTCCTGCAGCAGTTTTTGTGGCATCGGTAGCAGTAGGGGTAATAGTAGTCGACGTCGTGGTCGTCGTAGTAGTAGCAGCAGTAGCAGTATCAGCAGGAGAATTAGTGGGTGTGCAACCATGACGGCCTGTGCTCGCTGCAAGAAGCTGGGGGGCCGGTAGACTTCGCCTTCGGCCAGATCGCCACCTGCAATGCGTGTCATGCGGAAGTTGTATGACAGCGCGACAATTGCACTTCGAGGGGCTGCGGAATTTGTGCAGAGGAGCTGCCTGCAGGGCGGGATGTCTGCTCGGCCATGCTTCTCCTTTGTCAACATGTGGGAGTGATGGCGGCCACAAAAGCACGAGCACCATGGAGTCATCAATGTTGCCGGTCGAACTTGTTCTCGCCAAAGCTCTTCACCTTCTCCAGCTCTTTGTTGGTTCGTATGTGGCGCCTCGAAAAGCGACTAAAGGTGCAAGGCCCCGGCTGCTCACAGAATTACGGGGAAAAATCAGCACTTGTGTGGTATATACGCATGCTTACGCAGTATGTGCAGGTGTACATGCGTATCAAGATATATTCCCCAACGGCCCAAACACACAAATGTACATGCGCACGCGTAAACACACACTGGTGTACATATACATGTACTGTAGTAGTCCATCCATCCATCCATCCACCCACCCACCCATGCACGCACGCATGCATGCATGCGTGCCTTCAGCAACTAGAACCTCGAATAAAGAAGGTTCTTGGTTAAAACCAGGTTCTTGCCTGAGGAACGCGGTTTTGGTGGGTTCGATTTTTCTCGAGTCTAACAGTCGTCGAAGAGTTTTGGTTTGGGGCTTTCTTGGTTCGTTTGAGATGCTTACGGGTGATTATGGGAGTACTCGCAGTGACAGTCGGTCACGGGCTTTTTCGCTCAACGGACCGAGCTAGANGTGATTATGGGAGTACTCGCAGTGACAGTCGGTCACGGGCTTTTTCGCTCAACGGACCGAGCTAGACATTCGAGTTGCTGCACGACCGAACTGATGCTCATCTTGCTCAGATGCGATTTTTTATGTTGACCTATCTCTGTATTTCTCTGATGATCATGATGTGCCCCTTCATCTGTGCAAGATAAGCATACCACTCTCCACCATTTGCGCATGCCTCCAGACATCGTTCAATGGTCCTGATCATGCCAGTGCGTGAGGAGGTCCTGCGGCTCACCCGCGATGGGCGACCGATATAGTCTTCATCGATTTGTGTGGAATGGACTAGAGGGGAAAATACGAATTCGGCCTGCTTTGCTTGATCACGCNAGGTCCTGCGGCTCACCCGCGATGGGCGACCGATATAGTCTTCATCGATTTGTGTGGAATGGACTAGAGGGGAAAATACGAATTCGGCCTGCTTTGCTTGATCACGCATATCGAAGAAATGTGGTGTAGCCGATGTAAGTTCGGCATGAAAAGGAAAAGCGCCTTTCCTTACATCATGCATCCCCGCAGGCATGCATGCACCCATGTATGTATTCACGCATATAAGCTATTGCATGCCGCATGCACATCCCTGTATAGGTCTATTATGTACCTATGTTCGTGCCATGTCGCGCCTATGCGTGTGTTTGGTACGGGCCGGGCTTGTTATTGTTTCACACCCCGAAAAGGCTCCTCATGCTAGGGCAGAAGGAGGAACTCTACGGAGGCAAGAAACAAATTAATCGGCCGTACAAGGTTGTTGTTTGCGCCCTGGGCTTGGGGGTCTAAAGCCCAAGGAACAACAAATACAACAGACATAAACCAGAGAGACAAAGAGACGGAGAGACAAAGACAGAGACACAACAGTAACTGGAACGAAAGAGAGGCAAGAGAGAGAGAGAGAGGGGAGAGAGGGAGAGAGAGAGTGCGAAATTCCACTGTACAATCTAGACAGTTACGAGCAACCTAGAGATCAATCACTTTCCTTAGGCGTTTGCGCCCAACCAGAACCACAGGGTTTAGATCAACAGGACTTATGAAAGAACGGCCCAAAACCTTATTTGTGTTCATATTTGGCGAACTTTGTCGTTATTTGTGTTATTTTGGCTTTATTTGCTTTTATTTGTTATTGTTTGTTTTTAAATTTATTGGTTTGATCATTTTGGGTTTTGGTTTGTGATTGAATCAAATTCCGCCGCTTGCTTCCTGCTGTTCTGCAACATCGCCGAGGCCAGGGTGATCAGGCGATTCATTGAATCAAAGTCGCTATCCAATGTCATGTACATGAAAATCATCATCCAATGTAAATGTAAATGTAATGTGGCCCCCCCTCGACCAAAGGTTTCTGGCTTGAATAGTCTGGTGTCCGTGACCCCTGGACCGGGG
>BGNK01000525.1:7934-37617 GCA_003297005.1 Symbiodinium sp. clade A Y106
CCTTGGACTTCATCGCGGACTTCATTGCCGGAGCCATGTCTTGACAGTAGGTCGGGCGAGTGCCAAAGGCCTTGTGAAAGCTTGAGCAGCGAGCGCTAAGCGCGAACGCAGGAACCGGATTGTCTTTCGTCAACGTTGCCTGATGCTCACATCTGCAGGGTTCACTCGGTGCTTCTTCTCATCTTCCTCCGGTCAAGCTGTTGCAAAAACACAAAAACACACACACACCTGCAAAATCCTGCAAAGGCGTTGGGCATGACTTGCATCGGCACAACTTTTCACGCGGCATCTCGGAACACGCTGTGCGTCTGATTGCGCACAGATCTCTCGCTCCACAGCAAGCGAGCGTGCTCACCGTCGAACCCCATCGACGAGCACGCAGCCAGCCGCAGCTTCGCAGTCAGCAGCTCAAAGCCACCCCCTAGAACTGGCTCTTGAGTGCAGCCGCCGGCGTGGCTTTCACAACCGTCTTCGCCTGACGGCAACTTCGGTCGCAAGATGCAGCAGTCACTGCCTGCCAGCGTTCCCGCGTGTTCCCGCCTTCTGCGCCTTGACCTGAACCTCCTGCAGCAAAGACGTCACAGCTCAGACTGCCTTCAATAACAGTCCCGTCAGCTCTCGTTTGCTGGCCTTGCCGAACATCATGCGAGTGCCACCCTTCGTGGCAGGCTTCTGACCTCACAGCTCAACGTGGTTTGGCCTTCCCCATACTCTACCGACTCCAGTCACAGACATGAAGGGCATCAACTGCAGCCCAGCCGCGAGTCTTGATCATGCACAGCCCTGGCAACACAAACCTCGGACATGCGGGAGACATCAGGAAACAAACCGCTTTACCCATGCTTCCGAGCATGACAGCATCCAAATCAAAGACTCAACTGTCGGCAAGGAACTTGCCGGTGGTGGTGACCTCGCTGGCACCGATTTCGGAAAGATTCTGCAGGACCGACAGGACCTCCTTCTTCTTGAGCTCAGACTTGGTGGCGAGCTGGTCGGCAAGCTGGGACTTGGTCATGGCTTTGGCGTTGGTCTTCATGGCCTTGGACTTCATCGCGGACTTCATTGCCGGAGCCATGTNCTCAGACTTGGTGGCGAGCTGGTCGGCAAGCTGGGACTTGGTCATGGCTTTGGCGTTGGTCTTCATGGCCTTGGACTTCATCGCGGACTTCATTGCCGGAGCCATGTCTTGACAGTAGGGGGGGCGAGTGCCAAAGGCCTTGTGAAAGCTTGAGCAGCGAGTGCTAAGCGCGAACGCAGGGACCGGATTGTCTTTCGTCAACGTTGCCTAATGCACACATCTGCAGAGTTCACTCGGTGCTGCTTCTCATCTCCCTCCGGTCAAGCTGCTGCATGGCTACATTTAACAAGATCAGTAGTCGAGGGAAGAAAGCCGTGACAAAGACTGCTATCTAGATGTTGCTGATTCCGGGAATCTCCATACTCCCCGGTCAACTTCCCAATTCTTACTTCTCTTCACTGCCGCAACAAGCCCCAATCTCATTCCAGACTGACTGGATGGGGCCGTCGCGGGAGAGATGCTGTTTCAATATCAAACCAGACGACTGGGGACTCCCATAGGAACTGAAATCGTCAGACTCCCCGACATGTGTCTGACTTTCCCATGCTCAAGAAGCCTTACACCTCCATCCCTGAATTCCTAACCTCTGGCCGACATAAAAGACCCACGAAACCTCACTGCGGAAGCTCCTCCTCTTCCTCCTCCTCGACCTGTGCGTGTGGGGACTAACTCTCAGCCCTAAAAACCTAAAGGACCTAAACATGACGCCCAATCCTTATCCCTTATCCCTTCCCGTCTTGGCTTTCCGGATTTAGCCGGAGAAGAGTTTTCGGCAAGGCATGGAAGCTTGTACCCCGTACTTGCAGCCTCCTGCGTTTCTGTGGCCTGTGATTGGTGTGACTCAGTTCATTTCCCTGCTCGAAGTGAGCTGCCTTCTTCTTCTCCTCCGCCGCACCACCGGCATCTCCGCCGCCTGCAGCAGCACCACCGCCGCCGGCAGCTGCGCCACCGCCACCGCCGCCACCTGCGTCCAAGGTGGGAGTCCGTGAACCTTAAGATGCCCTCATGTTCTCCTAGTAGCATTACTACTCCTTCAGGCTTTCAAGTCCATGTTACGGAAGGCCTCCACCAGCTCCGCTACCGAGCTTGATGAGCTGCTCCATGCCGACCTTGAGGTTTTATGTCTTCGGGTTGCAGGGTTCAGGTCTTACGGGTTGTCGGGTTGAAGGTTTTTCAAGGGCATTTAAAGGTTCAGAGTTTAGGCGTTTATGGTTTTGTGGTTTTGGGCTCAAGGTTTAGGGTTAAGGGAAGTTAAGGCTTTAGGTAGAGTCTTGCAGCCCAGGCTGCACCGACACCCTGAACTAACCGTACAACTCTAAGCCCTTCGCCGCAAGCCCTGAACGGGCTTCGAGCTTGCGTCAGGTTTCAAGATTTTGCGTTCCCCTGTGTGGGACATTAATTAGGGCCTTCTGGCTTTGGGCAACAATCGGGATTCAAGCTCCGGTTGCGGTGTTTTTGGTCTCCCCCGTTTGCAGTCATAAGATGAGAGAAGCAGAAGGGGGAACACCGCAAAATCATACGGACGCTGTAATGAGTCTTGACTACGTAGACGTAGCCTCCTCGAATGTCTGAACATTCTCCCCAGCGAAAAAAACCCTCGGCTTCGACAGCAACCCTGTGCCGTCACCATGCTTATGTTGATTGTGCGGGTACTGCAACTCTCCCGGAAGCCTCAGTCACTGCGGCCAAGGAACGTTGCTGATCATCTTCGTCTTAGTTTGGTCAAGGCATTTCTCGGTGAAGCGCCCCGAACCCTCATCCGAGATCCAGGTAGATCGTATCCCGCCCACTTAGGTCTTGTCTAACCGAGGTGATGCGACACATCGAAGAAGCACAGCCGTGCGGTTCACGCTTCGGGTGCGGCCTTTCGGACTTCGACAATTCGTGCCATGTTTGACCAAACGTTACGATTCCAGAACCCTCAACCGCTGATCTTCGGAAGCCCTAGACTAGACACAAACACGGTACACCCTAAAGCTACCATGTACACCCTGCATTCAGTCAGGATCTGTTTTGTGGGAAGCTCAAGACAGGGCCTTCCGCGCTCATCCACCCAGAATCTATCGAATTAGGACATTTGCCAACATCTCAACCTATCTTGCATACGTTCGGCTTAAACTTAAACTGTTGTGTCTATTTTGGGGTTTGGGCGGTAGTGATTCCATTATAAGCGAATCCAACCCCGCGGCCTTAAACCCTGAACTATCGCTCACGGCAGCACGAACACCCTAAGATGCCCTTTTCGAGCGAATGCCAGGCCCGAAGCAAGGCCAAAAAAACCGCCCAGGGCCTTACGTACCCTGAAACCCTCTTCGACGCTACCTACAGCAAACTAAACTCAAGAACCCCCCACATCCCCCCGACAACTTAAAAAATAACTAAAACCCTAAGACCCTTCTACCTCATCCTAAAACCTCTGAAACCCAAAGCTCCGAAGGTAGGCCCAGGTACCATGAGCATGGGCCAGTAGCCCTCGACGGAGCAGCCTGCCGCCTGGCAAGGGGAACACAATCTCACCGTGACTCGGGATCTCGGCTTAGGCGTTGGGTTTGGGGTTTAGGGCTTTCGGATTTGGTTTCAAGAAGTGTAGGGCGTAGGAGTTCAGGGTCTTTGGGTTTAGAGTTTTGTGGTTTAGGGCTTCAAGCCCAATGCCCAGGAACCTTAATAAGCAGAAAACGGCCTGGCGAGAGACGTCACGCCTGTCTTCGGGATAAGGGAACGCGAACCGAACTACAAAGTGGCCAAACGATTGTGCCATGTTCGCTGACAGCACCCCTGAAGCCCAAAATCCTAAACTTCCCAAGCCCAAAAAACGGATACGATCACTCCTGCTATTCCCTATCACTCTTCCTATTGCTATTACGATTCCTATTCCTATTGTTTTATTGATATTACACGTAAATATTACTGTTGCTATTGCTATTACTATTGCAGTCCGGGAGCCTTGATGAGGTTGGTCATAGCGACAGGCGTGATCTCCTGAGCACGGGGCTGCGGGTTTTGGGTTTGAGAACGGCCCGTTTTCCACCAGCCAAGGATGGGTTCAGGGCGAGCACTGGAGCGACGGACAGCCAGCTCAGCACAACGTAAGCAGTTCGAAAGTTCTCGAACCAAGCCGGGCCCGCGAACCCTCAGCCCCGCAGCTATAGCTACCATCCCGTTGTAGAGCTTCAAACGTCATGCCGCGGGATGTCGGGTTTAGGGTCGGAAGGCCCAGGCAGACTTGGCAGCTCAATCGTCAATAACTTTTGGATTTCGCGCTCAGAAGCTTAAAACCTTACCGCTCTATGCTTATGCTGGAACTGCAATTCCTCACAAAAGAAAACTGCGCAGCCCAGCCGCAGCACCATCATCGTGCAGGATCAGGGCGGCATAGGTGCACAACAGCTCGTCCTGGTTCACCGGGATTCTACGCACGTCGAAACATGGAATCCCTGGTGACTCCGCAGGCACTCAGAAGACCCCCGTGTCAGTATAGGGGAACTCGTTTTCCGGCCTGCTGCTCCTTGGTAAGCTCATCCTTGGGAACATTGGCCATGACCTCGCGGGAGGGATTTTGGTTCTTTCGGCAGCAAGGGGGAGGGGGGGGTTACTGTCCCTATTTTGGGGTCTATGCTAACGGTTCTTGACCTCATTCAGGGGTCCTGATGCTAAGGATCCTTTGATATTGAGCGTCAACATTTGAAGCAATATTCAAGGGCTCGTCGTCTTCTAAAACTTATTTATGCGACGGAAAAACCTTACAGGGCCCAGAGCTTTAAGGTTTTGTGGCTCTGTTCCGACCGACCGCGCGCTTTTTATATTGGACAGAGCATTTAGGCTTTGCGCTTTTTGGAGGGTAGGCTTTCAGATCATGCTGTTTGGGTCTGATAGTGCTTCAGAGGGTGACATTAGAGGGCACAAACTCCAAACTTCCAAAAGAGGCTAGACCTTCAAATAGTAGATATAGTCTCCAGAGATATGAAGACATGTTAGCAAATAAACAGATGTTTATGTTGTTGCGTGTGCGTTCATGTACTTGCTGTGTACATGGCTATAGCTATATACATATTTACACGTCCATATTGGTACGTACCAATCAGGTGCCAAGCATTTCACCCTGAAAGACCCTTGACCGCCATTGCAAAAACAGCGCTACAGTCGTAGTGGACAGTGGCCTGCCGATTCGTCTCCTGCGTGCCCGGGCGATGTCCGCTGAGCCGCTAGAATTTCGGCCGGCGATGCAGGCACAGGGAGTTCTAGGCGGGGGTCTGAGAGTCTGAGGTGTGGGCCTTTACAGCTTCAGGCTTCAATCATCTTCAAGCAGCGGCTTCGCTGCTGAGAGCTTCTGCTTCCCAACTCTGCTCGAGCTAAGCGATGTGGGATTCGGAGCAGGCCCTGAGTCCCTTAGGACACGTAAACCCTGGGATCCTGATTCCAGCTAGATTAGAACCCTAAAGTCTAGCATCACTCACGGAGGACATCCTTCACTGTCCTCTACCGCCGAGCTACTGTAGGGGCCTTCAGAGTCACAATACCGTCTTGGCTTATACTAGTCCATACGCATATTATGGAACCCTCAAGAATACTAGTCCAATTATAAGGGCCCCAAGATTTTTCTGGATTCAGACCACCTGAAAGCCAGCAGCCCCAAGCACCTTCAGCCGGACGTGGGCATCCTTGAGCGATGCCCTCGGCTTCGTGGATTCGCGGTCATGGGCCCCTATGGAGGTCCCAGTTGCGATCAGGCGAACCCGTGACTTGGGGATAAAGACCCTCTGAATAGGTCCCTTTTAAGAGGGCCAGAACTAAATACTACCCGGGATAGGTGCCCAGCTGAGGACAATCTCCAGATCCTGGACAGCCCCCAATCTGGTGGTTGTGAACTTTCGCAGCATGGATGCAACAACCGAATGAATTGAATCCTCAATTCCGTCTCGTCCACTACTGTATCTGCACCGCCTTGTCCTGCGATCGGAAATAAGTGCCACCCACCATGGAAAGCTAAACAAGGAATGTGTGAATCTCCACCTTCAGATTAAGTCAAGACCAGGTTTCCATCGTCACAGCGTCCGAGCCATGAGACGCTAGGTTCATCATGTTCCACAGTCGGAGGCGCAGGACACCACCCGACAATTCGACCGTGCTGGTGGGCCCTAAACTCTGTGGACCCTAGAAACCTGAAAATCCCATCTTTTTGAGTCGCCTAATCCCATTAAAAAGTCCATGGGAAAACCTCCCTGCAAGACTTAACTTCCAGCGGGCGGCTGCAAACGTTTCGCCTCGCTCCGAAGCCGTTCGCGCTCCCGGGACTGAGCCGACCTTGGAAGTGCAGCGATAGAGAAGCCTGAAGAATTAGAAAGGGACTACACAACAAAGGGACTTACTCAGACCTCTGTATGAGAAGCCAGAAACTTGGGACATATAACGTTCCGACCCGCGAGATATCCTGACTAGACTGCTTGCAGCCCGCAATCGCAAGTACTCAGGGTACGTAGGTCAGTAGAGCTTTTGCGCTCGATGCCGGTCCCCGAGTTGAGGATTATGGGCAGCTTGTTGCGCTGAAGCACCTTAAGACCCTAGCATGGATAGGGGGCGACGTCTGTTTTTGAACGCGTCTAAGGCCCGAAGAAATATTTCCGGGCAAGGGTGTAGTGTCGCTCCTAGCGCTTGGAATGCGAGATGTAACTAGGGCTTTGCACGTGGTCTTTAGCGCACAGGGTGTCGGGTTCTAGCATGAAGGGCCTATGCGAAGTAGGCCTTCGAAAACTGACGGCACCCCTCACTGTGACATAGTATGACCTCATCCGGAAGACTGACCCGAGATTCGCATGGCTCTACGACTTTCCAACAAAATCATGAAAAGAGCCACGAGTATCATCCGACATCGTCAGTTGAAGGGTTTAGGGTCAGAGTTGAATGAGATAGAACCGATCATGCAAAGTCACATCTCACACGCGCAATCCGAGAAGGGGGCCGGAGGTCGATAATCTCATGTCCTGACTCAGACGTCGCTGGTAGCTGCCCAAGGTTTTCAGGGTCAGCTTTGGCGGTCATACGGCTTTGGGTTTAGAGCGTTCGTCTGTCCGGGCTTCTTGCTTTTCCTGTTGGGGATATAAACCCTGTCTAAATAGATATTAATAGATCCTAGGTTGGTCGTAGATGGGCCACTGAACCCTTGCGCTCGGAAAACCAAGGCTCCCGACGCAGGTCTGCCTCACGCTTCGCCGCTTGTCCTGATATCACAGGGGGTTGGAAACGCCCAACAACCCGAACTAAGGTCTAGATGAAGCCCACACTGGCTAAACCGCAGAGCTGTCAACAGTCAGGTCTGGCATTGATCCGTGATGTGAGTCATGCGATAAGGTTTCAAGATTAAGTTTTACGTCCCCGCTTGGAAATCCTAAAACCCGAACCCGGTCAGGCACTATGCCTTCTTGAAGTGACCGCTCCGCTTCGCTTCGGCCAAGGGCATCCCGCGCCTGTCCAGATTTCGGGGTTCAGAGGGTCCCCAAACCCTCAAGTCCTCAAGCGGCTTCGGGCTCTGCGCCTCTGGCTTTCAGCCTTCAGCAAGTTCGCAAGTCAGGATACCCGAGCTTTGGGGTTTGGAGATTTTTTGGCTCAACGGTATCAACGCCCCCTTGCCGCCTCTTGTGCTTCCAGCTGGAATGCTTCCACCCTGGCGGAGCAAGGATGGCCGGGCCTCGAAGGGACCGATAATGATGGGGCTTGCATAAATTGCTGTCATAGATGCGGAAACCATGCCAGGCTCCCAAACACCACTGTCACGCAACCGGTACTTCAGGTGGATGGGGTGCTCGAGAGCGATTCGCTGTTTGTCTAAAGCTTCAGACAGCCTACATAAAAAGCATCTAAGCATCAAGAACCCCACAGCCCTGCCGTGAGACATCCCTCCAAGTCCTAAGACTCCCGTAAAGCCATAAATCCTTCTTCCCCTCCACACCTGCGTCAAAGCCAATAACACCCAAGAGCAACAGAAGCACAAAACAATAACCCTCACTCAACAGCAACCCTCGCAACGCAGGAGCCCTCAAAGACCGAGAAACTCGGCCTATATCGGCACCCCTTTAAGGCCTAAGTATAGACTATATGACAATATGGGTACATGGAGCCTCAGGGATCGGGAACCCAAACTCGCCAGCGGCGCGTCCGGGCGAATGAGGCCTGGCCCGGCTCTGGAGCCTCCAATCCAAGGATGAGCGAGTCAGATTTGCGGCTTAAGATTCCTTAATTAAGGAATATATATTCCTTAATTCAGGGTTTGGGGGTTGTTCGGCTGTGGCTTCTTTGATGGCTTCGCTGTCTTTTTTCAGATGCTGGGCGTTTGGGTGGGTGTGTTGCTTAAAGGCATCGGGTGCGCAGGGAGTTTTGGGAATGTTTGACATTCGAAGATTAAGGCTAGTCAATCGGTCGTAGAACGTGTATGTGGCACCAAACTTTCAACCTTTTGCCTCAAAATCCTGAACCCCAAGCCCTAAACCCCAGATGCCCAAAACCAATCCCTAAACGACACACTACACACCCTAAGACCCCGATGACTCCCAATCCAACTCAACCCCAAGCCATTAAACCGCCCAAAGTTCTAGACTTTCTGGCTTCCTCCTCGTTGAAGAGGAGGGAAGCTGGTCCGAAATCGCCTGTGCCAGCAGCCATGCATTTGAGCGTACGGCTCTTGCTTCTGTGCAGAGCTCAAGTGTTCTACAGATGTCTGGAAGGTTTCAAGTTTGGGTGCTTTAGGGTGAAGGATATTGATTAGGTTGTTTAGGGTGATGAAGACCTTGGATCTTCGGGCTCAGGGTGTTTTGTTGAGTTTAGATGTCAGGATTCAGGGTGTGCACTACATCGGCGAAGGCCGCGGATGAAGATGCCACTACGTAGGTTCTGCAGCGGATATACCGTCACCCTCATCAATAGACCCCACCCCATCCGCCAATGAGGACCGTGACGAGGATCCTGGTGTCAGGGCTCAACAAAATATGGTCGATGTTAGATCCTTAGCCCCCGTCCACGAGGTACGGCAGCGAAGGGGTGAAGTTGCCTGCAAGTACTCCTCCGGGTGCTGGCATCTGCGGTGGTGCACGCCGCGGCTCCTGCAGTATTCCACCACTGCCATGGCTTTATTTCCCTGCTGTGACTAGTTCTAAAATCCCACGCCGAAGCTCGGTCCTCATTGCGAGTGGAATCGGTCGGAGGGGAAGCTCGCTCTCGCTCCACGCCTCAAACACCCAAACACGGAGGGGTTTGGGGTTTGAGGCTCAGGAAGTTACGGGACTTGTGGTTGAGGCGCTTGGGGTTTTTGTGTTAGGGTTTCACGCCGTTTCGGATGCCTCTGTCTCCCTGCCGCGAGGGGCTCTGCGGTGTTCGGGGTTTAATGTGGCTTTAGGACAATGTCTCAAATAGGTGTCTTGGGCCGTCTTGGGCTCTCTGGGAACTTTAAACGGCCGTGACTACAGGGATTCGGGCCTTAGGTTTGCGGGACTTAGTGACTTTATGCGTGCGGACGCCGAAACATAAAAACCCTGAAGCCGCTGATGCCCTAAATGCAAAGTCGCAGCACCCGCGTTCCTACAGCCCTGAAGCCCTAAAACCTCTGGGTGCAAAATGACAGGTTTCAAGACCTGCAAACCCGGCAAGATGTATGACCCCATATGGAAACAACCCTGACAATAGCAGGTTATTGGATCGCGAGGTTTGTCCATGGACTGACTGGGGGCAAGACTGGAGGCTGCACTTCGGTTCCATGTCCGTTTCCACTACTTCGCGTGGGCGCAGCGTCGGCTCAACCTGGTCAAGCCTCAAACCCATGGAACCTACATCCATGAAGCTCTAACCGCTCTAGTGGCAAAATTGGAAAGCCCGCTGTACCCGCCTTCCGATGACGGCGACTCTGGGAGGACCTCCAGAGCTCCAGAGCCACACTCTCTGGACTTCGGGTACTTGGAGGCTTTTGAGACACTGAAGGACTTACTTTGGGATTTGGGCTCGGGGGATCGGGTGGTGCAGGGTGGCTGCATGGAATGAAGTAGGCATTCAAAGCCTGAGTGATTTCATGTGCAGAATCATTACTTGTAGAATGCTACGGCAGCGTAGCAATGTTAGCGCTCTGAAAAAGTGGGGAATAAGAAGGCTGGCAGGTTCGGCAGGCCCGTTGTAGTCGCGGACTGAGACTTTGATTGCTTGACTGGACCTGGTTGAAGCTGGACTTTCCCAGGCCCTCCTAACCAGCCTTGAAGTTTTTACGATTGTCGGAGATGATGTGCGCACAGCACTAACAGCAAACATGCATAGTCACAAGACATCAGTACTCCTAAGCACAAAACTATCGCACTTTTCACTTTGCAAGAGAGTGGCCTGCTGGGTGGTCGTATGCCATAGAATATTGGGAAACTCCAGAAGGAACGGAGCTGCTAATTATTCAGACCCCTGAAACATCGGGGCCTGCTCCGAGCCAGGGGAACCCCAAGCACTCTGTCGCCTCTCCGAAGACGCTTCTTGACTTGGGGTTTGGGGCTTTTTGGCTTGTGGCTTTGTCGGTAATTTGCGGCTTTACTAGAAGGCTTTCTCTGAGAGCGTGCACTTGGAAAAGAGAGAGTCGACCTGCCTGTCACGCTAAGTTTACGAGGCACGATGGTGAAAACGCATTGTGCATGTGCAGAATAGCAAGCTCCAAAGGCCGCACTGTGCAGCCGTCTCGAAAGTTCCACTAACTTCCACCAAGACCTTCCGCAAAATACACAGACTTAAACTCAATTTCACATCTGTAGCGAAATCGTACCTTCGAAACCCAAACAAACGGTGTAGCCGCCATGGCTTGCAGCTTAAGCGGATTTAGGGGTAGAGGGATGCAAGGCTCCGGAATTTTTGGGCCGCCTTTTCGCCGACCTGCCCCTAGGAGGCCCTAGCATGGCTGGGCTGGTAGATGCTGGATAAAATTACGTAAAGTTCAACTTGCAGTCAACCAACCACGAGCCCCCAGGTGCGGTTGTTGTGGAGGAGGTTAGTTTTGAAACACTGACAATTCTCCCGGACCAAGGGTCTATGGCCTATTGACTAATTTCTCGACCCACACCCTGACTGCAAGTTCAGCTCGATGCCCCAGGTGCCCAAACGCCTCATGTGGCCAGGTAGAGGCGGGGGTATACGCGAGATCCTGAAAGGTAGCAGCGAAATGAAGTGTTGAGGCTCTGCTACTGACGCTACTCACAATAGCACTACCTTACACGTCATACTAGCCACACCAGCCAACATCGCAGTCATGCTCGGCAAAAACCATTCTCAAATAGCATTAAATAGCACAATAACATGACATGGTTTCTGCAGAGTCCGATGAGGTCGCTGGGTGCGGCAGTTCAACAGGGCAATCGTGGCCATTACAAGGAAATGAACAAACCCCCCACAGATCAACCACTTGAGCACTACGGCATTGAAACCCGAATCCCGAAGCGCAGGATCGCACTGCGAATCCTCGGGCCTGTCACTATAAACCTCATCATGGAAGCTAAAACATGGTACTCGTACTGATTACTTTGGTTTCGCCCAAACTTAGCGGCCATACTCAACGAAGGGAACGGTGTGAACAATTCAATGCTTTCTCCTTTCAAGCTTTAGAGACGAGGGTCTGTGGTTCCCGGCTTCGGGATTAGAGCACATATAGTCCCCTTTATAGTAACCCTATACTGCCCCTTATAATCCCCTATATACAGTACCCCTAGAATGCCCTTACAGTAGGGACGTGGGGCATGGGGCGAGGGACTCGCGTGGACCGGCCCCACCCGCAACGGCAGGCCGCCTCAATCCCTCCAGCACGCCTCAGCCCATGCGTGCGATTTGTGTGGAGGCATTACGGTTTGGGTTTCCGCTCGGGCACGGAAAGAAGTCTGGAAATTACGGGTCGCTGCAAAGGGCGCCGTGTGTGATAACGCTTCTGCTCCTCGTTTGCTTATTCTGTCTTAGTTGCGGCTGTATAGAATGACCTAGTCTGGGGAAAACCAACCATCGTATAAAGACACGAGAGGGATCCCTCTGTGGCTTCGCCACGCCAGATCTGCGAACCGCAAAACCGAGCCGTCAGGTTCAAGCGAAATGTGATGGAGAAGCTGTTTAGCTATGTCGAACCAGTGAAACTGCATACCTGCTATCGAAGAACAGCTTCATATTTCACAAACTGTAACGCCAAGGCTCGGGCAGAGGTTGAAATTGACCATTAGCACTTGTTTGCACACTGTTGCGGTCACTCAAGGTGCATACGAAATGCCGCGACCACCCGAAAGCCAAGCAGCATCGCGAAATAAAACAGCCTATGAGGTTCAACAGATCGAAGTAAAGATCCCAGAAATCCGATAAAATGCCCTATAAACGCCTCTGCAATCCTGTACCTCAGGATCCCTGACACTGCGAGGTGACGCCAAGTCGCCTCGCAAAGCAGCTGCACGCCGGTTCGAACGAGCAGACGCCTCCGAAGTTGTCGGTGTAGCGACCCGAAAGCCCTACAACCCCACTGTCTTCTGCCATGTGTGGGATAGCTCTGAACCCTGAAACTCACCCTCAAACTGTCGTCGGGTGGAGAAGCCCGCAATGGCTCAGAGGTTCAGGGTTTGCACGTATGCGTCACTGCGCTGAATGTGCATGATTGCAAGCCGCTCAGAGATATGCGTAGGAAAGCTCCAGACCTACCCTGCAGAAGTTTAGGGCCATCGTGTGGCACCCTCTCAGGCACTGACTGTTCCTGGTTTGCTCACAGCTTTCCAGCGTCTAACGAGCAAGAGCGCAGGAAGGGGGAAACAATGAGTTTAGACGGGCATCTGGACCGTTGCGTTGAAACCATGCGGGATCATCCTGCTCGACCACAACAATATCAAGCAACCGGCTCATTTCCTTGGGTCCTGCTGCACGGTTCTTTCAAAGCATGCCTCGAGGAGGAGATCTGCGCCGGGGGCGTCAATAGGACTTCCTCCGGAGAATTTCCAGCTTGGAGCGGAAAGTGGCCTGAACCCTAAGGAAAAGCAACGGATTTCTCGTTCCAGTTGCGGGACCGTGGAGAGCCATGCTTGGATTTGGGGTCAAGGTCAGCCTGCTGCACATCCCATCTCTCATCGCCAGACCCCACCCTTGATACAGAGTGTTGCTACTGGGGTGAAGCCTTGCTTTGTAGACAGGGCATTGCGCTGCAAAGCCGCGGATCGCCTTAGGCGAGACCGGTGTCTCTTGAGCAAAGCCTCGGGCTTGCGAAACCTGAACCACCCAAGACAAAAACCAACCCCCAAACCCAAATAATGCAAATCCGAGCCCAAGCTGTGCAGCAACACTTCCGGATTCCACGTTGCTGGGCGCCTTCGCCAGGGCCGGGTGTGCGCTCTGGGCTGTCGTCCTGCTTTCCAGGATATTATATTCTTTTTAGGAACACAACAATAGGCCGCTCTGCAGGTTGAGGGTTACTTCGGAGTTACGTTCCTAGTTCCCTGAATTCGGAAATCGTCTGGATCTCCAAAAGAGTATACGAAACTCTGAACCAGAATGCAGAGAACCCCCAACAGGGAGGTGTAGATTGTGTCCTGATGCGGAACTTCATGTCAGCCACCATGATCGAGAACTCGTACGATTCACGATTTAGCTCTGCTGCGGCAACTTGAACAGACCCTAAAACTCCTGAAAACCCTACAAAAACCTGCTAAGCTCCTACTGAACGTCCACGCCTTTGAAAATTTCAGGAATGGAGCGGCGTCTGACGGCGGGTGTTCCAAATATACATTGTGGAGAACTCGTGTATTTCAGAAGGCGTCATACCGTTCTGCAGGTTTGTGAATCATGGTTCTCTCGCAGTTTACCAGGGTTTTAGAACTGCTAGTAATAAAGGCTGAGAAAAGTTGTAAATGAGGGGAATTACAATTCGGGGTCCCTCACATCTTAAGGATCCGACTCTTTCGGATGTACATTCGGTCGCCCGGTTCTCCAACAACCTACCATATAAGCTTCTCGCAACTTCATGAACTAGCGGATCCTCCGCTTTATGCTCATGTCATTCCTCGGTCATTCGAGGGATGACTCCAGCATGTTACCACGCAGCCGGAAAGCCGACTCTATATTGCCCCAACAACAAAGAGCCCCAGAACAGCGCAAGGGCTGAACCCCGCAACCCTAAAGCCAAAGAAAACCCTACCCTGAACCTTGAAACCTGCGCCCTAAACCCAATGCCGGGTTTCCTCCGCCCCCCGGGCCAGGCGGCGTGGTGTCGAGGGTGCCGGCAAGTCGCCTGGAAGCGATAGTAAGGCTGTGTTTTTCGGGTGCTAAGGTTCCCTGATTCTCTGAAACCTTCAAGGTGTCGGGCTGAGGGATTTTCTGAGGTTCTTGGGCTGTCGGGTGGAAGAGGTCTATTTATTCTTGGGCTCGGACCGATTTGTCTGTTTTGCAGGTTTGGCCATAGGTTTATAGAGGGCGGCTGAAGCTTTCAAAGTTCACGGCTTTGGGGGTCAAGTTGCATATGATGCCAGCTTGGGCATTGATCACACCGGCAGAGCTTTTGAAGGGCTTTTGTTGCTGAGCCCCAGATCCACAAACCAGTCTTCTGCCAGGCCCACCGTCACTTGGCTCGAGCGGACCAGCAGCGTCCATGGTGGGAAAGCATGGATTGTTGCGCTGTGTCGCCGAAGATGTGCCGGCTGTGTTGGCTGATCCAGTGGGTCGTGGGGTGCTCGCTTCGTGCTGTAGTTGCGAAGGATGCCAATTGGAAGTGGCAGAATGACCAAAGTATCGACAAGTCCAGCTGGAAATGATTGAATGGGGACTTCGTTATTTCTGCGAGTTCTTTATGCTGCTCTGCGCAGCCGTCCTCTGCCAGTACGCGTACTGGCAAGACCCTGCAGCCAAGATGGCAACGCACCGGCTGCGCTAGACATGCCACGAAACCCTGAGACATGGGTCCCGACGTTTTCACCAGGCTTCGCGGATTTGCGACATTACATTAAGCCCTCAGCTCTACAGCCCCAAACACTACAAGCCTGTAAGACCTCAGGCTCTTGACCCGAAACCCCTCAAAGCCCAAACTTCAAATTCACAACATTCCACAACCCCAAACGCCAGATCTGCTGCTGCTCTTTTCTACGCCACGGGCTGCCAGAGCCCAGCGAAGGCTGGGCCGTCCGGCAAACGGCGACACAGCTCACGCAGCTGCTCCTATGGGGGGATCCCCTTCAGGCTTAGGGCCTTTAGGGCTCAGGGCCTTGGGCTTCGCTCAGGATTGAAATCCCCGTTGGGGTTTATAACGGCTGAACAAGGTTTTTTAACGAGGGTTTGCAAGGGGCTTATCAGGTCTGCATGTTGGGAAGTTTGAGTGGGGGTTGGGCTTAAGACTTTAGATTCTGGGCCTGGGGGTTTAGGATTTAGGTCTTGGGATACAGTTCGGCCCAGCACAGGTCTGCAAATGGCAGGGGCAAGAAGGAAGCATCGTAAGTGCCATCGGGGTTCGTCTGAAGTAGACGAAATGAAAGCCCAAAGCACGAAACTCTGGAGGTCTGTGAGCCCTGACTTCAAAGCCAAGCCGTCCCGAATGATCCTACAAACACGAACTCTTAGCCCTCCGAAACCCTCAATCCTCCGAAACCCCACGGCCCCAAAACCCCCCCTGCAACTCCTAAAAAACCCGAAGTCGAAGACCCACGAAACCCCAAACCCTAAAACCCAACACCCGATAACAGCCTAAAGCTTCCTTCCTCAAGCCGAAGCCGTCTCCTGCGATGGGCCGGGCTCCGGTGGCCCGGAAGTGGCATCCTCCGGGCCCGCCCAAAGTAGGGTTTTACTTAAGGATGGGAAAGGTATGCCGGCTAGGGTTCGATTTACGGTTTTCCGGGGTTCAAAGTTGGGGCTTGGGACTGAACGATACTGAAGATCTCTAGGATTTAGGGTTTGGGGTTGAGGGATTACGTTTAGCCCGCCCCCTCCGGGCCCCGCCGCGCTCCCGGCATAGCGTGCTCCGCACCTTGACCACGCTTGCGCCGCACACTGCCCGTGCGCCCGATATCGCGCTCCCCGCCTTGTCCATGCCTTCTCCGCGCACCATTCCAGGAATGACTCCGCTAGAATGTGCGACAGTATTCCCCAAGCAGAAGCCAGCATTTGCATCGGGCCGCTGCCCTTGAGAGGAACTTGATAGCCGCCGAGTGAAAGTTTACCCCTTCGATTGCGGCATGTTGATGTTCATTGGCATAATGCGATCTCCAGCCCTGCTTCATCAAACCCTGCTTCTGGCTGCAGTTAACCATATCTTGCCCTCCAAACCTCATGTCAAACCGTTTCTGCGTATGCGTGCAGATACCGCGTATATAGATATAGATATAGATATAGATATAGATATAGATATATATATATATATACGTACACGCTCGGTGTCATGAAGCAAAGTGGAATGCAAAACCATGCAACGAAAGGGACAGAATTAAGAGTCCGATCGGACGAGCAGAGCAGCTGAAGCACTATACTACCAAGCCCAGTAAGGATCTTCATCGTATCAGGCACAAGCAGCAGTAGAGCGAATCATCACAAGGTCAGAAATATCGGGCCTATAAGGGTAATATTATCTCTTACAGAACCATGCACCGAAGAGCCTCATGGAGCTCCCAGCCCAGAACTTCCAGCCGCCAGGTAGCCTGCGAGCATATCTGTATGGTATAGTAACATGTGTCCGTATGTCCGTCCATCCATCCATGCATGCATACATACGTTTACATCTTTGGGGTGGAGGCTTTGTGGCGGGCGCTTTGGGAATGTCATGCGCAGCCTCATGAGTTAAGTTTGAGACTGATCAACAGGGAACCGTATCCAGAGGCTCCGATATTCTTGAAGCAAGGAAGCTGCCCCAAAGAGCAGTACATGTTTTTGCTACGGTCCCCAGAGTGCGTGGAGCCTCCGCGTTTATTTGACCAAGCTATCGTCGGGACCGCAAGCGGTTGTTCTGGAGCACTCGACAGCCGAGGCCGATGGACTTCATCGCACGGTCACTGCAGCCAGCTTGGGTTCAGCAGAAAGGACTCGGGATCATCTTGTTTGGCAGTTACTGTTGCTCATCCGGTGCTGCTCTCAGGGCTCGCGTCGAAGGTCGAGTTGTCTGGTATTCACAGGTCACCTGTACTCTGATAATCCTACAAAGATTTGGAGCGTTTGGGGGCTTCGAAACTGAGCACGGCTTCTGTCGACTTCCAGACTCGGCGCAGGCCTCCAGCTCCCCACCGAGAGGGTTTGCCTCGCACCATGAATCAATAGGGCTGAAAGTCCAGAAACAATGTACTTGATATTCTTTTTTACCCATCTTGTAACAGTGGGCAGTCTGTCACGTTCTCGAGCTCAGATGCTGGCTTCAAAAGTGCCTCACTGCCCTGTTACGGCTACGGAATGTTCATCAAAAAGTGGTACTCTTCGTCTTCAGCTTCTGCCGCCCCGATGCAGGGGCACGATTGTGATCACGAAGGTGATGATGGGTATGACGATGGTGATGATATTACGGGTCCTGCCCGGTGATGCGAGTCAAGCCTGTTTAAACTCAGACGGCAACGTAACAAGCCTGAACCTTAAAGCCTTAAAACTCTATACTCCAACCCTCAGAGCCCCAAACCGAGAGCCCCAAAACCCACCCCTACGAAGCGAGGGCACTCGGACATGTCGGCGGACTGAGCTTCGGACCGGATCGTATCCCCACTTGCGCACCTGGGCATAGATTTGGATTTGGAGAGTTCAAAAACTTCTAGGGTCCGTTTTGGGATCGACAGAGTAGTACGGAACTCTCGTGATCAGGACCCAGTCAGGAACTCCACTTTAGAGAACCACTCGGATGTCCAAGCAACTCTGACCACGTAATTATGCAGCATCGAGTCCCACGACGCCCCGAAGCAGTTCTGATTCATGACCCAAGGATTGGACAACGACACTCGATCCGTCTGGAGTGTAATGTAAGCTCCGTTCCCTCGTGAGACATGAAGAAGACCCTCCGCGGCTTTCGGATGCAGGGCATCAGGCTCTTCCTTTTAGAGTCGGGCTGAGGATCCAAAACCCAAATGCAAGCGTCTGAACTGTCTGTGACAGCTCTTTGCCTGCATAGGCGTCTCAGAAGAAAGCGCAACTCTTTTCAACAAGGGTGCTACCCGGTACCCTACTTTTCGGGATGGTGAGGGACACACTTCATTCGAGCGGATTTTTTTAATTCTGATTCATTCCGGAGGATGCCAAAAACCTTTCCGCGCAGCCCTTCCGCCACTGCTTCCGCAGCCTTCCGCGCCTCGAAGCGTTGGCAACTTCTGAGTCACCTCATGTCGTCTCTTCCGCGTGCCCTTACGCGGACCGTTTTGCAAGCGAACCCTTCCTCAAGAGCACAGACCTCTCTCTTGACGCATTACGTCACTTCCTTTCTATTCTATAGGAGCATTTGTACTGAAAATGTATTCTTCGGGCGCGGCAGCTTTCGCATTGGTTGCCTCCGCGCTCTTCTGCAGAGCAACACCTTCCGCAGCCCTTCCGCGCCCGTATCAAGTCAAAGTTTTGTGTCCAGCTGCAGTTTTCCGTCAGGAGACGGGTAATGAAAACCGCTGCTCATCTGGCCTTCGGGTCAGACCACCCCCAAGTCCAGACGGCATCGACGAAAAACAAACAGTACCAAGTGTGTACCAGTATCTACAACAAGCCCAACTGAAGCGAGTAAAAGCAAGGAAAGAAGCTTGCTGGTACACAGCACAGCGAGTCGAAGGACGTAAACCACAAGCTCTTCAGCTGCCCCGAGCCCAGACCCCAGTGCTCCTTAGGCTCAGCCGAGGCACTCCTTCTCCATACTGGAGCGCCAGGCGTGCAGCCTCGGGGATTAAGACCGAGCACTACACTCTCCGACTCTCCGTCTCCGTTGTTGTTCAAGACTCAAGACTCTCGAGATTTCTGTGCAGCCAGCTGGCCAGGAAAAGTGCGCAGAGCCGCTGCTCGATGCACATCGTGGCACGGTTCTGGCAGCGGGAGATCGCTCGCCGTTCCGGCCGGATGAGACAAGGAGCATGATGAGGATTATGATGGTGGGGGTGGCGGTGATGACGACGAGCCCTGCAGGTTTTGGGTTCAAGGGTGGTTGAAGGATTTCGGGCATCGGTAACCTGGCCCCCGCCGTCGGCGCCTGAAGCCACTTTTCGGCTGCTGCCGAGGCGGCACGGAGATCGGCCTTCTGTGGTTGTGGAAATCAGGGTCCTTACGTGGAACTTTTTTTGGACTCCGCTGATGCGTCATGTTTTCATGCCGCAGACGCTAGCTGCTCTCTGGGTGCCTCGAAGCAGATATTGGGTGTGCACACAGCAAACCGGGCGCTCACGTTGCAAATCCAAGCTCGGGCAAGGGGAGGTCGAACAACCAAACTATCGCGAAGCGAGAGCGCGCAGTTGTTTCTTCCTTCTTTGTCTTTCCGTTCGGTACGACACCCACCTGCAAAGACTGGACTAGGTCTTCGTATTAACTTGCTCAGTAGCGTTGGGTGGAGATGCCGTGCAAAAATCTGCGTCAGCTCGCGAAGCCACGAACCTTGCCTTGCACCACAATTACCGTATTTTGCACATACTTCAGCCCTAAACCGAACCCTCAACCCTCAACTTGAAAAGCTCTAAAACTCTAAAACTCTCAGATCCCGAGGCCATGGTGAACCCTAGACGGGGGAGATCGAATCCCACGAAACCTCCTGTAAAACGAGACCGTGACCCTGAACCCAACATCCCTTGAAGACCGAGCAACACCAGTCATAATCAGCCATATTCATTGGTAGCAGTGATCCGAAATCTCAGAACAAGATAGGAAGATGGATTGATGATAAGAAGAAGCATAGAAGTTCCCAAGATGGCCTCCCCGAAGGGCACCACAGCCTCCGTCTTCAGGCGCACGAGACACTTCTGAAGCCTCAGACCACGTCTCAGCGTGTGCGCTTCTTTCGGTCGGGCGGGGCTTGAAGACTTAAGATGCAAAGCTCCAGCGGTTCGGGGTTTCGGGCTGCTAAGTAGTTCAAGGTTTTAGGGTTGTAAGAAGCTTCCTTGGCTGAGGTTGGCTGGGCCGGCTCAAGGCCTCAAGCCCCAAACCCTACAGCCGAAACCAACTCTCTGCGGATGATCTGTAGCAAGGCTTTGGCCGGGCATGTGCAACTTCACTTGCGGCGGGAATGTGAACTGCAGGTTTAGGATGCGGCCCGCGCTGGACTCAGACCTGCTCTCTATCAAGGCCCCCACCAGGCGAAGGTTGCCAGGAACCACGTCCAATGGCCTTCGCCTTTTGCTGGCTGAAGCTCAGGGGACTGATCGGCTTTGGTGGAAACTCCTGGGGCTTGCCAAACTTTAACCCTACCGAGCAAACCCCGAAGCCGGTGGCGCTAAAGGGGAAGTAAAAGAACGGCGGAAGCGAGCGCTTGCAAGGGCCGTGCCTAGCACAGCAGCCGCCTTTTCCCGAAGCTGCCCTGGGCAGCTGGACTTTCAAGCTGTCTGAATCAGGTGTTGGGGGCTTTTACGGTTGCAGGACCACGGTTTCGGTGTTTTGGCCTGTGCGGATTTAGAGTCTGCAGCTTGATCGCAGCCTGCAATCCGAAGCTCTGCCCCGAGACTCCAAGCCCTCCACGCCCCAAGGTCCGAAACCCTCCCGAAACCTGGTTTGTCTTCGAAAAACTTCACACGAGAGCGCCAGTCGCCGAAGCTTGGAACCAGGCAAAGGCTTTCGGCCTGAGCTGCAATGCACCAGAAAGCTCCAAACAGTCAGCCTGGATCCTTCCCTTTGATTGCTTGGTAGTTTGGGGTTTGGGAGGGACTCCAACAAAACTTCCTTCCCGAGAGCTTTCACTGTAGACAGGGTGAGCTTCTGGGCTTCCGCAAGCGGACGGGCCGAAATTCCCCTCAAAACGTCTTGTGACAAGCCTTCAACATTGTTCACAGGCACTGCCGCTGTTGTTTAGAGCTATTCATATTGCATTGCCGGCATTATGTTCGGAATTAGGAATTAATCCCACCCGAATTCTCCTTAATATGGCTACCATTCTCCATGCTCAACGTGTCGGCGCATATTATTCCTAGATCTTCTGTTGGCCAGGGGGCATCTTCAGCGGCCATCCGGGGAGGGCCTTGCATATACCGTGGCCTTGGCCGAGGTTTACGGCAATTAGGGTTGAGGGTTCAGGGTTACGGTTCAGGCTAGTTAAGACTCAGCTCTCCAAAGGAGAGCTATGCAATTTGGGCGTTTGGTGGCTTTTCGGCGCGTCGGGTCGAGGGCGTTGGGGGGTTTTGAGTTTTCAGGGTGTTCTCTCGGTGGCCTGCAAGGTCAATGGATTTCATGCAGCAGATGGACAAAAACAGAGCATGACCCCTGACAAGAGGAGCAACATGTTCGTTCGCAGACTTCCCTCGCCCTCACCCCTCGAATCTCAATGTGGATGAGACGCAATGTCCTGCAGGATTTCCCTCATGCAAAGACGCATCATGAGCAATACCGGGTTTAGAGGGGATGTAGGAGAAGAAAGCAAATGCTGGAAACAGTAGGGGAAGCAGTCTGGTAGCGCTAAGTTGACCGAATTCGAGACGCCCAGAACAGGGTCCACGTCAATAATCTGAAGTTGAACAACGGGGTTCTTAAGTAATTAGGTTTCGGAAGTCGGTTAGTGGATCGGCAGCATCAGGATTGGCCCAGACACGAACCTTCAACCCTCAACCCTGAAACAATGAACCCGAAATCTTACCACCAAAACCTCATGGCCCTTGACTCAGGTAGAAGGACTCAGAGACCCCAAATGATTGAATTAAGTGATCTTCCTCACAATACAGTAAGTAGGAGCCTGAAATTACGGGATATGGGAGTCTGACATTCTTGCAAAACCTCGGCTCCCGACACAAGGCTGGCGAGCTCCTCTTCAGCTTCCAGAGGCAGCTCCGCCTTGGAATCACGCACCATAGGGGCACATGGAGCTTCCGGCTAATAGCTTGGTCTTGGAACGGCAGCGGCCTGGGGGGCTTGTATGGGCTTGTGCTCTGGATATAGAAGTTTGGGTTCTGTCTGAGTCTAGGCTTTACGGTCCATGCTTGCGGGGGCGGGCTCGGTCCCTGTCTCCCAGAATGACGCTCGAGATTCAAGAGTTTAGTGCACGTTTACCTGAAAGGGAGGAACGCTGCTCCGGCTCGCGGCCCGAAGGCAGGAAGCTGAGCATCACGGCGGCTGCAACAACGGCTCCGCACGCTCCACACCTGCGGGTCGCAAATATATGCCGACTGCACGACACCCCGGCCCCAGACTCTGGCCCCAGACCCCAAACCCAGAATCCAGAACATGCCTTGCAATCTAGCAGAATCGGGATCACTTCACACCTCACCTCGAGACAGCTACCCAAAACGCTGAAACATCTCGCCCGAGAGCCGAAAACCTCAAACAAAACATGTACAGAAGAATCAGGTGAGCCGGACTACAAAATGCTACCTATCTAGAATCTCAACCGACCATATGCCTCCAGCGTGAGGCATCAACCACCGCCGCCGAGCGCGCAAACGCCGAGCTCAGCCGGCTCTCGTCCTCATCGTCATAAACAACCCCATGGGGGGATTATTGCGCCTTTGGAAAGACGCATTAAGTTGGAATCTACCGCGCCTGCCACACGGGGCAAGCGTGGGGTTGTAAAAGTTGACGCTATGTTTTTTTTCAGTTTACAGTTGGGAAGTGCTTAAAACTCGAGTTTTGGCAACGCTAGTCGCTGTTTCGGCCTGTGGAGGCTTCGATGCGNGGGTTGTAAAAGTTGACGCTATGTTTTTTTTCAGTTTACAGTTGGGAAGTGCTTAAAACTCGAGTTTTGGCAACGCTAGTCGCTGTTTCGGCCTGTGGAGGCTTCGATGCGGTAAGTAGTAAAGTGCAAGTATCAGCAGGAAAAATACAGAAAGTACCACGCCTGTCACACGAAACAGGGTTCAACATGGGACTGAGGATGTACTGCCAAAAGTCGTCGTGGGACATGACATGATGCAAAAGAGAAGAATTGGACAGGGAACTTGCAATCTTGGACCATGTCATTTGAGGACATATCACACATGATGTATCATGCGTTGCTATCTTATGACATGTCCTATTATGTCATCTTAAACTTATTCCCTGTCCAAGTCTTGTCTTTTACATCATGTCATGTCCCACGACGACTTTTGGTAGTANCCCCCACCCCCAGCAGTCGCAGTAGCAAGCAGTAACAAGCCAAAAAGTAGGCGCAGTTATCCCCCCCATGTGCATAAACAACAACATCATCGTCGTCGTCGTCGCACTATGGTTTCCGCGCTATTCCTATTGATGTAACTACTGCCGTCACGGCTGCCAAAGTACTGTTGCTACTACTGCTTGACTTTCAACCACGTTTCCAGGTGACTCCTACTCTGAATTTACCTGTAATCTACACTGCTACGGCAACTCCAGGAGACGACGATGACGACCGGCGAGCCTTTGTCAAAACCATCACCACCATCATCACCGTAATGATCCGCATCCGTCTTATCAGGCCAACCTCCGCAGTCTCCGTCGAAGTACAACAGGGACATACCCAGACTGACACGAACCTTGACTCGACGTCGTTGCTGGAGTTCCAGAACCTTCAATACGATACATTGCAGAGACAGCAATCATTCTCCACAACGTCGAAGCCTGTGTGAAGCCCCAAGACAGTTGAAACCAAAAGGATCACACGCTAAACCCTTAGTCTGTGCTAGGCCCGACAAAGAACCGGAAACGGCTAAAACAAGAGCCACCCCGCAGCCCGAAAGCCTTGCTCTACCCCAAACCCTAAACCCTGATGTCTCCAGCCTCGAGCTAGCAAGAACCAGAGTGGACGCAAACCGGCACCCAGTCCTGCTCTTCGTAGATGGGCCTCTGCCATGTCGGGCACTTTGGGTGTGCAGTGTGCAGGAGATCTAAGATGTAGCGCAGGAAGTAGGGTTTCTGGCTGGTGGCTGGTTCAGGATGTGGGAGTTGTTGGGCTGTAGGCGTTGCGGCTGGGAGTTGTCAAGATGCGATCTTCGGTTTGGGGTAGGCCAGCTTTGTCTTGAAGTTGGCTTTAAGGAGTCTGTGGCTTTGAACACCGAAAGCGAAACCCTGAATCTAGAATCATTAAGCCCATCGTGCGGTTCAATCCCGAGTTCATTCCATCGGCCCTAGGGCTTCGGCTCGCAGCGCTGAGAGCTGCAGCGCGGGCAGCGCAGAGTTCGGCCGAGGTCCGGTCCTGCGCGTCGCTGGAGAAGTGCAGGGCTGTGACCGTTTCGCTTCGCCGCACGGCAGCACCGCAACTGCTGCCGCCGGTGCTACCGCCTCCAACTACCACCGCCGCCAACAGCAACAACAATCACCAGGGTTTCGGGCGTTGAATTGAAGGATTGAGCGGTTCCGGTTTAGCGTTTCGAGTTCAGGGAACACGCTGTCCCATCCTTCACACCGCGCGCAGCGGCAAAGGAAGCAGAGCTGCGCCAAACGGCGCCGGCGCTCGAAGCAACTCGTGATCCTTGGTTTACGTCTTCCGTTACTGTTAATAACTGATAGCTCGAAACAACGCCGCAAGCCTGCTAGACCACAGGATGACCTTACGTGATCATCATTGCAATCACCACCACCGCCACGTTACATCAGTGCCCGATGACGTCAAGACTCCAAATGCTCCCTGCTCGAAAGCACTCCAACGAGGCTAGGTGGCCATTCCATCCCGAAGCCCTGTAATGGACTTTCGAGCCCGCCTGTCCTTCGTCCCACAAGGCTCATTCAAAACCCCCCAAACACCCGAAGACCAAAGGTCTGGGAGTGCATGGCATGGGTTCCCGTGTTCCCTGAAACTCTCATGATGCTTCTCCGACCTCAACTCAGGTCTGTACAAGTTCATGCCATTGCCCACGTAGGAGAAGGTGAGCACATCACCAGGATGAATGGGGCGTATGGCCCGATACCTAGGCTAGGGAGGAAGGCAAACAAGCAAAAAGGGAATGGCAACATCAGCGCCATTCACAACAGCAATAGCATGATAGCAACTGCGCTGAATCCGATACCCGTGGCCGAAGTCCAAGATCTCGAAAGACTGATTTTACCTCATGCCCTGCCCCCCNCCCCCCCCCCCCCCCCCCAGTCACCGAGGCTGGGACTCAAGGTGGCCCTCCCGATTAAAGTTCCTGAGATCTGTGCTGCGCGTATCGGTGCCGGGGCGTAGGGGCTCAAAACAATGAGGATACGATTGAGGGCTGGAAGACTGCGTCTGGGGCTATGGAGTTACTTACCCCTGAGCCTCTTTTCCATCTACTCAGAGGACTTGAAACCACAAGTAACTAACAAGGATTTAGACCGCAACTACACGATAAATGGCAATAACCCTACACCTTTGCTGGGACAGCACCCCGGGTCTAAGCGCGGTGCCACGAAGAGTTGGGTTCGCAGCTGTGCGAAAACTTTGAGCCTCGAGCACTGAAGGGACCAGACGAGTACTGATCCGAAACCTTGAGCCCCAAGCCCTATAGGCCCTGGCCCGATGCCCGATCCCAAAGAAAAAACCCTGAAGCAAAAGCAACAGACGCTCAGAGGCTTGAAGCAAGGAGGTAGAGGGCTCTGAGGGCTTTGGGTGCAGGAGATCAGAGTTTTAACGGATCTTGACTGCAGAGGCTGGTGGTTAGGGGCTGGTGGTTCCATGTTGAGGGCTTTGGGATCACGGACAGTTGCGGGTGCCTGGGGCTCCCTTTCGAGAGGCCCCGCAAAGGAAACGACGAATGTCTTCAAACTGACGAGACCGATGATACTGCTGATAGACGAAGTCCCGCATTATGGACTGCCCAAAACAGCAACAAGCCTGAAACATAGACCAGAGCAATATGGTTCTGTCTGGTCTCTCTTATAGCTTTCTCCTCTAGGGCAGAGAAGTCTTGGAAATTGGGTAATTGGGAGCTTCAGGGGGCACCCTGCCAGCTTGCTAAGCGTGGCTCCCAGGACAAAGATGCCCGTAAACTCGTCGTTTGCCGGCCTGCAGGTGTCGGGGAGGGCCGGGATGGTTTCGAATGTCGGGTTTTTCAACCTCAAAGCTGAAGAACCGTCCCCATGGGCATGGAAAGCATTGTCTTAGGCACTCGGTCATGTACGAGGCTGCAACATTCAGGGCATAGTAGAACAGTGCATTCACGACAACATGCCATTGCGAACTCTCTGGCCACGGCCTCTCGTCATCTTTGTGAATATTGAGGTCGACGATGTGCCTCGGAGATCCACCGAAACCTCTGGCACCCCAAACCCTGCATCCTAGAAGCCCGCGGGCCTCGAACCCCTGACTCAATGTTTTGTATGTGAACACCTAAACTCCACACCCCGATGAGACCATACCCTAAACCCCAAACCCCGAAAAAGACTTCCGAAGTGCGGCTGTGGGGCAGGAAACGGAGGAGCTGGGCGCTGCTCCAGCCCAAACAGCGGAGCCTCAAACCAAACAGAGCGGGGAAGTCGCCACACGCGTCGTGGGTTAGGAGTCACACTTTTGGAAGTGCTGGTTTTTTCATATAGAGGTCGGAATAAGCGGTCGAATGTAAATTCGGCCTCATACAAAATGAACCCAAATATGCCCCAAACTCACTGGTTCTTTGTATCAACTTTCTCAGGTGCTTTCCGTGATGCTTTGCAAAGCAAGCGCCGAGGAAACATCCTTTTCCGAAGAGTTATGAATCCTGTGGGCGAAGCACCAAACCCCAAAGCCCCACCGCCGTACCTTTGCTTTGAGGTGACGGCTCCGGGCTCATCTGGAGCAGGTCTTCGCACCTTAGGGAAGCTATTGTTTAGGAGGGGTAAAGCAAACAAGGGCACTTGGTGGCAGGTGCTGTGCGCAAAAGCCAAGGCATATGATGTCCTGCGGGTCTGCACAGCACTGTTGACACGGCTAGATTCGGAACCGAACCTTCTTAGTTCTGTATGTCCCTTGAACTGAACCTTTCAGCAAGCGACCGCAGCGGAGTCGTACTCACAATCCGACATGGTGAACCGCACTACACGTGAGCCCAGAAAGTCAAGACTGAATCTTGCCATAGCTCCCTACGAGTGCCCAGAGCTCCCAAACGCCTGATTTCTAGCGATTCGAGCATCGTAGGCTTCAGATCCACACGACACCTCGAACCGAAACCCGCAACCGGCCCAAGCTCCATCCTGAAACCCGAAGTCCAAAAACCTGTAAGACAAGGCACGCCCTGCTGTGCATGCTGTCTGAGCAGGATCTCCTAGAAATGCGCGATTTAGAGCTTCCGTTTTCAAGGAAATGCAGGAACAGGGTCAAGAGTGTACGGATGCAAAGTCCTTGCAAAGCTTATTTGAGCTCCTCTTGTCCAGATGGAGCAATCTATGAGTCGGGACCTACTTGAGAAAAGGGGCTGTTTGTCCCAGCATCTACGAGCGCGTAGCAGTTTCTCGGTGTGGGAGTTTTGACTTCTCATCGATCCCAGAAGCATACTGCACCCATCTTGTCTTGGGGGGCCGGGTTGAGAAGGCTCTCGCGCTCCCCGCGCGTCCTTTCCATCTCAGGATGCGCGTAGAAGAGCGTGAGGCAGGCCTCTCTCGCCTCCTGCATCAAGGTTACGATACTGAGGGCCACGGTGGGGGTGAACTAATTCGGGAAGGGCATGGAAGGGGACTCGGGCTTCCCGGTTTGTGGAGCCCTTGGGTGAAACCGGAAATGGGATACTACTCAGTAGCTCTACATCCTCTACAACCCAAAGCAGAAGCGTTGGGGCTCTCGGGCCTCCCCTGGGTGTCGGATTTGCAAATCCCAGCCTGGGAGGTGGACTTCCAGTCCACGCAGATGGCAGGGGTCAGGAAACCCTGCCAAGTTCAGGGTTTAGGGGGCAAAGGACTGTAAGTAAGGCTTTGGGCATGGGATTTGCTGGAACTCGGCCCAAAAGCGTAGCCTCCATCCTGAATGTGACTGTGAAAGGAAAACTGTACGGTTGAGTCGAGAGTCTTTGGAGGGGTCTTCGTAGTAGGATCTTGTGTTTTCCACCGCTTCTTGAGCCCGATACACTGGATCCGAGTCGGGTTAGGGTTTATGGCTTATGGGATTAGGCTCTTAGAATGCAAGACAGGGCTCAAGCTTCCGTTTTTCATCCCACCATACCATACTTCGGGAAGAAATAACAAACGGTTCGGGACACTGTATGAATGCATGCTACTATACATACATGAAGGTCACCGAGACCTCAATGACTGCATATGAACACTGCTATACTACCACCGAGGCCCGCACCCCGCGACACTCGGATCGATATCATGCAGACTAGACCCACACACCAAGGGGGAAGACAACATTATACACACAAGTAGATAGATAGCTGGCTAGGCAGGTAGGTAGGTAGATAAATGGATAGGTTGGTAGCTAGGTAGATACGTATGTAAGTAGGTAGGTAGGTAGGCAGGCAGGCAGATACATGGATAGATAGAACGAAATGAAATATGTGTATTTTTCTAAACATAGGCATGCAGAGAGCGACAGAGAGTGAGAGAGAGAGAGAGGTGTCATGAATCAGAAGTCTGGACTGTGCTAGGCTCACCATCCATAAACTCTACGATGAGCCTGAAGCGATTCGGTCTCTTGGCGTGCCTCCAGCTCGCCGTAACGCTGGAGGATGCTCCTGTGTCGGCTTCTACCACCAGTAGTGCCACCAGTTTCAAGAGCGCACTCCAGTACACAGCAACCGTAAAAGTTTTAACAAATATCTTCTGACCACCATGCCCCCTAGCTCCAAAACCTCACAACGTGTCCGCAACAGCCTGCTCGACACGCGCGGAGAGGGAAGGCGTATCAGCGCATCCTGATGGCACCGGACCCAACAAAGCCCTGGACAAACGTGCCCTGCCCTGAAAACTCGAATCTCCGGGGCCCCCCGAAATGAGAGATCACGGGACCTGTAAGTTGGAGCAGGTCCGCACGAGACATTGCAGGGAATCTTCTGGCCTTCTTCTGATTCTGGGTTTGAGGCATTGCACCCTGCCCTATGCACATCCCGGAGTTCCGGAGCCTTTGACCCCAAGCCAAGTCCGATGCCGGGCCATTCAGAGGGCTTAGGGATGTTTACGGTTACCAAGTCCAGTGATCTACTGCCCAAAGCAAGTCTGAGATTTGCTTGCTTGACTACTAAACAGGAGATGTCGAGCAAAGTGGCAGACTGAGCGTACCTCAGGGATAAGCTGACCTCGTACCGTAGCTGAACATACTTTGTGGATTAGGGGGTCTTTGTAGAAAGGGTTATAAGTACCTGAATCGGGGAACACCTTACCTTCAAGTAATGGTCCTCTGCGATGATCACCTGTCCCGTAGCAATGGCGCTCTTCGCCACAGCATGGACCCCTAGCCTCGTCGAAAGGGAGACATGCGGGGCTGTCTTAAACCTTAATCGATCGCGAACCTACAAACGAGAATCTATAGGAGACTCCCAGATTGTTGCGGCCTGGTTGCGAAAGATTTGGGGTTGAGGGACGTTGAGGGTGTAAGGCTGCAGCGCTGTGCTTGGAAGTGCAGAGCGTGCTTTTCAAAATGCTGTGCGGTGCGGGAATGTTGCACAAAGCTTAGCCGATCGGATATGGAAAACGCACCCCAGTTTCAAATCT
>BGNK01000525.1:45579-61758 GCA_003297005.1 Symbiodinium sp. clade A Y106
CCAGGCTGCACTATGATCCAAAAGATTTTGCATGGACTTTGCGCGCACTTTCGGGCGTTCTAAAAGCCAGCCCTGAGCCTCCTCGGCCGCGTTTTGGAGCGAGTTCCGGCCGGAACCGGCCTCCACAGCCAGAGACTACGCTGAAACAAAACGCGGTTTGAAAAACCAGATACAAGAGAGAGATGGCTTGGAAAATCCAGCTCCGCAACAGACAAGAGCAGAGAATGTCGTGGCAAAAGAAGCGATTCGTCCCTGCGCTACTTCCGGGGAATGCGCAATGGCAAGAGACAGCGGATTCCAAGACCGTCTTGCCACCGGTGCCTTTTTGGCATTTGGAGCTCCCTATGATGCTGAAGAGCTTGCCTGCCGAGAAACTGAGTCCCAGTGATCAGCATGGCCGATGATGGGGGATTGCATGCCGCTGTATCCTCACAGTCTGCATCTTGAGCTTTGTGGGGTGCTGGCAGTTGGTGCGGTGTTTGGTCGCATGGTGGAGTGCTGGCAGTTGGTGCGGTGGTGGTGGTTTGGTGGGGTGTTGGCGGTTTTGTGAGGATGGTGAATGCTGACCATTCGATAAATTAGTCTTGAACCGGTGGTCGTGCTTTCGATGAATGGCTCCGCTTCTGCAGGATGCTTCTGCTGGGCATCGGACTTCTTTGCTAGCATTCTGTCATGACCTGTTGTCCATGTGCTGCCGTTTCATTTGCAAGCATGACAGCGACCGCCCACTTTCTGTGAATTTGGTTGTGGATTTCATGGAATTCGGTGTGCTCAGTGCTTGGAAAACGGTCGAGTTGATCGTAGTCGGGACAAGAACACGCCTGGAGCCTTCCTGCTTCAGAGACCTCCCTTCATGTCGAGTCTTGGTGCCAACCCCCTCTGCCCTCGTTGACCTGCTGAGAGGCTTGTTAGTTTTGTGGCCGCCTTCCTGTACAGCTTTTCCGGAGCTACTACCCCAGTGTGACAACCACTGTGGCAAGTCCCAGCCAAGAGGCCCAACGCTGCCCAGAAGAAATTGTGTTACCCAAGAAACACGGGACATTTGTTCAAGGGAGCCCCAGCAAAGAACTGCGATTTGATAGGAAGCCTCCCTGCTCGAATCATTACAAGAGGATGGATGCTCTTCGTACCTCGCATTCGCCACACAATCAGAGATTGTACCATATCCCACGCACCATAAAGAGATTACTTGCCTCAGATGTTTCTTCAAGGGATGCGGCGCAATCGGCTCATTTGCTCCTTTGCTTGTTTGGTGCTTGGAGAGAGTCAGTACTTGTGCACTTGCACAGGCGCCTTTTTGATGCTCTGCGATCATTTGGCAAGCGAATCTTCGAGACACCTCGCGGGAAGCCGGTGATTCATCGGTGATCCGGGTCACAGTCAATCTCTTCAAAGATTAAAAAACATATCTGTCCGCTATCCCTGTTACCAGCTCGCTACAACGTTCATATCGTTCACGAGCGGCAGCGATGACGGCTGCCCTGCAAACGCGCACCACTTGTGCCGGCTATGCGGGCTTTCCAGAGCATTAGGGGCTCCAGTCATAACGATTTTAAACTTTTGGGGCCAAGGCTGGCCCTTTATTGGGGTCCGCATCATAACGATGATGATCTACTGGGGTCTGTATTGGGTCCCCGCTGTCCGCTGTTTATGGGAACTAGGAGTAAGCAGGAATGCTCAATGTTCGAGAAAATCTAGGAACATGCTTGGGCCTGGGAATGCCCAACGTGGGGAGCGCTGCATACTATGTACATAACCCCTGATGTTAGTGTCCGACACAAATCTATACCTACTGTTTAATACGGCTGCCAGTATATGCATGAGAAAGGGGGAAGGGATTTCAAAAAGAACTTGTTTTATCCTTGTACTGTATGCCAATCCTTTCAAATGGAATCCAACACAAAACAGAAATTAATTACTTCGGCATTCCAAAAATATAACAGACATGACTGATGAAATGAATTCATAAGCGGACATCTGTCTGTACTGCAACGACATGAACTCGCGCACAGCCGATGTTTTTCCGACGAAAGATGGTACGGCCCATGCCGCACCGGCGACTTCAAGCCCCAATGCCTATGATGGCCATTGCACATCACAAGCGGTTCACAATCCCTCCGGGTGGGAGGGTGGGTCAAAACTTTGACATGTGGGCTCTGCCTTCAGAGCCACAAGCCTGCATGTCAAATCAGATCATCACAACTGACTGTGCCTCAAAAGTCCCAAGACCTAATGCTGGCTGACATGTCGACTGGAAGAAGATTCAGAATACCGCATGGCCAAGCCAGCAACTTCGCAGGTCTGACCAGCACTCATAGGTTAAGGCTTCTGGCAGCTTGCAGTACTCCCGAGTAGCTTGCAGCGCTTCCGAGCAGCTCGCAGCGCTTCCGAGTGGCTCACAATCGCTTGCTAGTAGCCGCAGGCCTCTAAATCCAATCTTAGTTCGCAGCATTTCCAAGAAGCTCACAAAAAATCGCTTCCTAGCAGCTCACAGGCCCACAAATCGCCTCTTTGGAAACGATCACAAAACCCAGGACAAAGCTGTCGCAGAGACTTGGCAGCCTCTGGCATTTCAAGGAGTTCTGTGGAGATTTCTCTCTCGACTTCTTCTGTGGATGCAGGCTGAGGGAAGGTTCACGAAGCGGAGCATTATCTAAGGGCAAGCATGTACGGAGGCGAGATCGTCAAGGCGCGCCTTCTGCGTGTCTGGGTTTGGGTCTGAAGGGGCTTGGGCTTCAACCCACAAGCTTGCCGGTGGCCAGGCTACCTCCATGATCCTTCCCACTTGCTTGACATATGCAACCATGGCGATCACGAGAGTTTGAGCTGGTTCAAGCACCCAGTCTACCTCTGGTCTGCATTTGTCAGACCCATGCTGGGTCCAAGCGTCATTGGGCTTACGAACCGTGGCCTGCGTGCCACGCGCCAGTTCCAGCGCGTGTGGGCCCAACACAGGGGTCTCACGTCCCAAACTTTGGATGTTGTCAGGGACACCCTTCCCTTGGTTGCGGAAGCTGGAACGGGCTTCACCAGCCACTTCTACAAGCGCATGTTCGCAGCGCACCCCGAGTTGTTGAACACTTTCAACCTCGCAAATCAGAGCCAGGTGGGCTTCAAACAAAAAGGGTCCACATTTACATATGGGTGAGGTATAGGTGAGAGGAGACCTTCTTGACCCTGGCCAAAGCTAAGGGGAGACAGCAGAAGGCCCTCTTCTCTGCCGTAGCGGCATCTGCAGTATCTGTGCTTGAGCAAGGCACACTTCCAGTGGAGCTGATGGAGGGAGTGAACCAGAAGCACTGCGCCCTGAACGTCACCTCCGCCCAATACGACGTTGTGGGAGAACATATCCTCGGAACGATCACAGACATGTTAAACCCTGGTAAGGAGGTTTTGGACGCATGGGCCGAGCTCTACGGAGCGTTGGCGGGATACTGTGTGAAGCGGGAGGAGGAGTTGTACCAGGCGGCTGAGTCCAAGCCCGGAGGCTGGCGTGGCATGCGCAAGTTTAGCCTTGTAGAGAAGACGTCGCGGAGCAGTGTCGTCACAGAGTTCACCTTCAAGCCGGTGGACGGGAAGCCCATATGCAGTTACAGCCCAGGGCAGTACACCACCATTTGGACTTATCCGACAGGCTCCGACAAGCGACAGCCACGGCATTACAGTCTCATCTCCGAACCTGGCGCTGACCATTATACCATTGCAGTAAAGAAGGAGAGCCAAGGGCTGGTCTCTCCCTTCCTACACGACCGCACCGCAGTGGGTGACGAATTCGACCTGTCGCCGCCTTTTGGCAATTTCAGCATGGAAGGGGCGCAGGAGCTATGGACCAAGGATGCGGATGCGCCAGTAGTTCTCCTTAGTGCAGGAGCGGGGTCCAATCTCCAACTGTGACACGTGAACATACCTGCTAGCCCCTGACTCAGAACCCTGCAGGAGTCGGGATCACACCTATGCTCAGCATGCTGGGGACTTTAAAGAACGGCGCCCAGGCATCTGAACGGCCCGTGCTGTGGCTCCATGCGGCGGAGAACGGTCGGCAACACGCCTTCCGCGATTACATCACTGGCTTGGCCCGTGCTCATCCTGATGATGTGACGCGCCGCGTCTGGTACAACCACCCCAATCCGGATGATGTCATGGGTTCTGACAACAAGGTGCTGGATTCAGTTATCTTTGCATCAGGAATTCTGTGTGTCTGCTTTGACCCCCTTGTAGTCTGCAGCAGCTGAAAACTCGCCACCTGAGGCACCATTCCACTTCCAGGGAACCATGGACCTGAACCAGGTCAAGGAGCTGATTCCACTGGACAAGCAGAATGCCTTGTACTACTTCTGCAGCTCATCTACACTCCAAGCTTTGACGATGTATACTTTCTTGGTTTGCGCGTGTTTCTGGTTCCTGTCCTTCTGGAGTGTACGGGGAACTGAAGCCGAGCACTGCAGGTGGCCCCATCCCGTTCATGAAGTCCATTGGCCAGCAGCTGCTGCAGATGGGCGTGGAGAGGCCCTGCAGTAACAGAGCTTGAGTACACAGCCCAGGCTTTCATCATGCCGCTTCAATGTGCTGTGGTGCAGGTCAGCTCTCAATTTTGAGGTCTTTGGGCCTAATGAAGACATCCTTTGATGCAGAGGCCGTGGGTGGGGTACAGCTATTCTACTGTTTTAGAACTTGCGCAGAGCGCTCTGTGCCTACCCTTAGGCGGGTAGGGGGGGAGGGGGGTCGGGGGCCTTAATGTCCATCATAAAGACCTAATAAGGCCTATTTAAGGAAGTATAGTCCCCTATCCCCCTCCCCCCTACCCCGCCTACCCCCCTAAGTTAGGGTCCCTATGCAGTCAGGCTGTTCCAATCTGATCGAGGAGAAGCTGGTTAACAAGGATCTTTACGACTCCGCCGTGTCACAGCGCCTGATCTTCCAGCATGTAGCAGTAGAGGTCACCGTTTCGACTCACTCATGTCCCGTATTGCTACAGTTTTTGAGCCAATCAGACCTGGGTTTACAACTTGGGCCTCGGGTCACTTAAGCTCCACTTTAGGGGACCTGGAACCTTGCCAAGATTGGCCTCAACTTTTGTGATGTACACAGTCGCGGCAAGACTCAATCAACTGGCTGCTTGGCGGCGTGGCACAAAAGGTGGCAGTGTGTCTGGCTTTCTCATTTGCGGTTTCTAGAATCGAGTCAGGCAGTGCTTAAGCTCTCGTAGGCAGCATGAAGCTTCCAAAGCGCAATGGCAGGGCTTTGCGCTATTCCTCAGAGGTGGGTATGAATGCAGCTGACAGGGTTACATCTTGCTAGAGGGAAGGATCACTGTCTTCTAGGAACATCACAGCCCCTTCAGCGAAACGCCTGCGCAGGAGACAGCCAAGAGAGTTGAGGCTGCACCAATCGGCATGGGTTGTTGCGATGCTCGGCTTAAGTCAGAGCAAGTTACTTCCTTGAAGGGGTGGGCGTCCTCCTGAATCCGCAGGCATCAGATCATCTCGTTGAAGCTCCACAGCTTGACACTGGAGCCTCTATGCTTTCCTCAAGCACTGCAAGCACCCCGCGTAATCATATCTGAGACCATAAGATCGAAGGACACCTGGTCGGCTAATTGCACTGCTGGATGAAACCAGCAGCTTGGCTCTATCACTCTGCAGAAGACCTTCTTCCCAATCGTACCTGAAACTGAAGGTCAGTAAGCGCTTCAGGTGTGGGGTACCATGTAAACCAACTGCCTTGTAGTGCAAGAGTAGTGTGGGCAGACGAGTTCCGCATGGGCATCCTACAAGGCTAAAAGCTCCTTGACCAGGGAGTCCTTCTATGAAGCTGACGGAAAATCGCAGCACGTGCTTCATGGGAAGGCAGATTTGCTGCTGTTTTGATCATAGCCTGAATATTCATCTGCCTTCAGTGCAGGCTATCTCTCGCCTACGTTCAGACTGTCATCTTGGATGAGGGAGACCAGATGTTGGAGCAGCACCTGGCAACTTGTTCAAAACATTCTGTGTAATTTTGACCTAGTGGATCCGTCAGGAAATTGGCAATGCTGGCTTTGTGTCAATGCCTTTATGCTGCATCGGTGAATGTTTCATAGCATGACATGCATGTCCTGCTCCAAAGGGACCCTTTCCCAAATCATAGAAATGTAAGCCAAGGTGCTTGCCATGACCCCGTGTCTTGTCTACAGTCGCCAAACCTTAGGAAATCATGTGCGCGGACATCCTTGTGGGACGGGTCGCTTTCCGGCACAACAGTGTCAATGTAGCCCAACATTGGCATCAGTTCGAGCAACCAGCGCCAGGCGCACTAGCTAATTGGCCTGTGTCTTGCAAGCAAGACGTTGCTCAACAGATGCAGTCTTTTGGGCCCCGCAGTCTTGAGGCGCCTGCACAGGCGCAACATTGTAGTACAGAGCTCGAAGACATGTTTTTGCAAGTTCTCAGCTCAATGCCCAACACCCATCTTAACAGCTCTCAGCTTGAGTTTGCAGGGCGCGCTATCACAAAAGCGTATGCGATAGGAGGTTGCAGGCTGTGGCGCAATAAGCTGAGAGGCACCTGTGTCTACGATCAAGACGTGCAGTATCCTGCGCAAAATGCTCGAGGACATGCCTGCGCCGAACTCTGGAAGACAGACGCTGCTCTTCAGTGCGACCATTCCGTAGCCGCCTGGTTTATCGACAAGATGGCTGACATTGATCGGTTCGAGGTATGGGTGTCCTGTTGTATGTTTTGAGCGTCTGTAGCCTCGTCTTGCATGTGTTTCTTGAGCTGCATGAGTACCCAGATGGGGCATGTGATTTCTCAGGCGTGGGGCTTGGCAGAAAGCTATTGCTGAGGCATAAAGCCTGCAGTCAGTCAGGATCAGGTATCATGTAGGCTAACATTTTATTCAGGCAAGAGCAGAATCAGCGTTGGATGGCCTGCAGACAATCCTCGACTTGAGGAGGGCATTCAGACAGATGTCTAGTTCCCTCGGGAGGAAGATCCGCGACACATGCCCGCAGATTTTGCGCACGGTGCTTCTCAGATGCAGTAGTAGACTGGGCTGAGCCCTGAGCCCCCTGAAATGCGTCTGAGAAGCCATCTGCTTTGATTGCGGAAGCAGCTGCCAAAAGGCCGACTCCAGCAAAGAAAAGGTGAAATGTTAGACGTCGTCAATATGGATTCAAAAGACAAGGGAAGAGAGAAGTGAAAAGGTTGGAGGGTTTGCAAAAGAGCTTCCCAGGTTTTAAACCCCAAAGACTTGTTTTGGCAGGTTGAAGGTTTCAAAGGTCCACAGGCATGTTTTGGCGGGTTTGACCTAAGTTGGAAAGCAGAAGCCGGACGACGCATTTTGTCGCTGGCCGCGCACTTGCGAGTTAACACCTAAACCCTACTTGGAGGTTCATGGGTAGTTATAAGTGGGGTTATAAGTCCCCTAATATGGGCTATAAGTATAGATACCTTACTTATAACCCTACTTATAACTAGGTACCCGGCCTTGCACCTCCCCAAGAAAGGAGTGCACTAGCCTCCCAGGTTGCTTGTCCCGTCGCCAAAGAATGACGGTTTAGGGTTTAGGGTTTAGGGATCACCTGCTAGAGCACAGCTACCACTCGGTTACAACCGCTCCAGAATCGGTGGCTTCTATACTTGGGCAGCAGCGATTGGAAACCAATGAGCAACATATCTTGTGGTTCGGCCACATGATACACTCCATCGACAGGTCGATTCGCAAGCAGCCAATAAGTTATTTTCATCATATCAAAACATCTAGCAAGACGCTCGATCTGGTGCTGTGGCAGATGCCGTCTTGTGGAGGGCTACAAAACAAGCATGTGCGGTCGAGGACTATGATACTTCAGCTTTTTGCTCTGGCAGCTTGGACGACACCCTTTGTATTTTGATCAATCAGCTCACCTGAATCCTGGCAACTGGTGCAAATTGTACGTTGTTTTCAAACTATATTCTCACAGGCTTCACACGACTCGAGGGATTTCGGGGTTTCACGACCTTTCAACATGTTGCTGATGCTGATGCAACAAGACGCAGTGTGAGCAGCAAAAATTGAAAATTGGCAGGCACTGGCGAGGAGTTTCGAGAAAGGCTTGTAAGATTCCGATGAGGTTTGAGAGAGATGGCTGTTGAGTTCTGAAGGCAGCGTTTGTTATGTTTTTCCATGGTGTGTTTGTTTGTTCGGATTCCGGAGGTTAGGGTGTGCATGTTCAGAATTGATGTTTTTTCCAGTACAGTCCGGTGTACGAGAGTGTCAGTACATCCAAAAGAGACTCGTCTGCATGCATCCCGCACCTAAACCGCAGAAGCCAAAGCCACAATCCCTGTACATCTTGAATCCCAAAACTTGCGCAAGTGACAGTTGACCCTAAACAAGATCCCATATGCACAGCGCCGGCTCCCAAGCGCGGTGCCTTCAGAAAGAGTACGTCGACCTGGTGATTTTTCCAGTCTCATCGACATTTCACTTATTGCTAATGGTGACATGACAGTGCAGAAGACGTCAAGTTATCGCGAGTGACTCCGTGAACAGTACCCCTAGACCACAACCCCCGACCCGCCGGGATGTGTTCACAGGCGGGTTGGCCGGCACGAAGCCCTTATTCAACACCATTCACCCAGACCCCGTCTTGAGTGCCCTAAACCACAGACCTAAAGACTCATAGCACACATGTGGCCATGGCGCTTGCTTCTGGCATGGGCGTCTCAGTGGCTTCTGCCTGTGTCTGCCGAGGTCGCTCCGAAACCTTGACCTCTCACCACCTCGAAAGCCTCGAAATACAGTTCAGGGTTTCGGGTAAATCCCGGCTTGAGCCATAGTCGATGCTAATTTAACCATGCAGCACTGGTTTCCCAGCATCAACTAGCTCTAGTACATGTGCTGTCGCACCGCTGCTCAAAAGCGCAATGGCGACTGGCACTGTAGTAGTATTAGTAGTTCGACCTTGTAGTTGATGGCATGCAGTCGGCGTCGTGATCGTTTCGTCGCTGGAAGGACAGGAGTACGAGTGGGAGTACGAGTGGGAGAAGAAGTAGGAGGATGAGGAGGAGTAGCAGTGGTCGTAGTCATAGCAGCAGCAGGAGGAGTAGAGTGCAACAGTAGCAGTAATAGCAGTTGTAGTCTGGGGGGAGTAGTCGTCGTTGCGGTGGTGGTGCTATGGTTGGCTATGACAGCAACACGCGCACTGGTAGTACTAGCGCTGCACCTTGTAGTTGGATCTGGGGTTCGAGCTTGGGCTTTTGTTGGGGATAGGCGTTGCTCTTTGAGGATGAATCCGAACCTGCGCACCCCCAACTCTGCTCAGATCTGTGTGGGAATTCTCGGACCATGGACCTTCTACAACCCTGCGCTTCAGCTGCATGATTGGCATCTGCACTTGTTCCTGCTCTGGGGTTGCTTTGAGGTACCCCAGAGTCTTGAAGGAAGCTGGCATTCAATAGATAAGTCTCTTGTTCCGGGGGGGGATTTGGGTAAGATCTAGGTATGTTCATGTCATTCGCCGGTTCATTCGTGACAAGGCGGAGACATGCCCTTGCTTTTTTGTAGCTTAGACTGAAGACTTTTTGGGCACAAGCCCTGGGCTTCGAGTTTAGGGTCCGGGGTTGGAGAATTCGTTTCTCTCCGGGCTGACACCAGGGAAGGGCCCGCCCTCATGAAGCCTGTCAAGCCATAACCGAGAACTCATCCGTTGACAGTCTAACGCATACCCCTAAACCCCTAAAAAAAAAACCTAAACTGACATTGATGACACATGTTGGATTAGTAAATAATTTGTGAGTTTGAAGAGAGGAAAGCATTATCAGGCAGTAGAATAGACGTGTCAAAGTTGTTCATATCCGACAAGCTGTCCGGATGGTTTCACACAACATGCGAAAGACATAGAACGTGGACGAAATGTGGCATGGTACAACTTGTTGGTCAATCTTTACTCGTAATGAACTGGTCTATGCCTTGCAGCATGAATGAATCTGTCGACATCGGATTTCTGTGTAGTTTTTGCCATGTGTTCTGTGGCATTCGTTTCTTCGGATAATGAGTAATGTAGCCTGCAAACGCAAAAACGGGCTCCTTCTTGCAGCTTGGACCTTGATCAGTCTTGGGGTAAACCCAAAAAAATTGAGAGCTCGAGTTGACACGCGGGAATTCAGTGCTAAAGGTCATTAGGTTGGAATCTTCAGCATGACACCCGGTGCCTGTAACTTCAGGAGTTTCGATTGCCGGGTTCGGCAACGCAGGTAATGCCAAAACTGGTGTTTCGCCGGAGGTTCCGAGGCTTTGCGGTTTGATTCACACACTTTTGGACCTGCTCTCTGTGGTATGCCTGGTTCGTGCAAAGAAGCAGGCGCTCATGATATCCATGATGGCCGCGGACCTCGATTTCCGAAAGAACTGGGAGCCAGCCTTGATAGCGCCCTGGCTCCGTTGTAGTCTGCTTGTACGCAGGCAAGGGTGGCGTATGTATGGGTAAATATCAGTTTTTGATACACTGATGTGTGTGTGTGTGTTTGTGTGCTTTTGTGCTTTCGTTATGTTTGCACATGCCTGCATTCAATTACTATTGCTTAGTGTATTACTGATCCACACATATGGGCATACATGTGTTCGAACGGCCAAAGCATAATGCACATACGTACACATGTATGCATGTGTATACATGAAGCTCTTTCCATCTCTCTATTTCGCTCGCTGTCTTCCTCACTTTCGCTCTTTCCTTCAGCGACTATACTACACATGTTCTCGTACATATGACTGTGCACTTATGTCCACGCTCACACGTGTGACGCAACCTGCCTATGCAGAAGTAAAGGCACATCATGAGCCTGTCGATGTCGATCTGTCCACATGGCTAATGTTGTATTCATCTATTTGTCTATCCACCCGTGCTTTTGTCCGTTTATGCCTCAGTCTGTGTCTATCTGTGTCTTCTTTTGCAACACCGGAGTCCTTGCGAATGCCCGGCACCACCGGACATATGCACGTAAGTCTGTCTGTGAGTTCGTATGTATGTCCGTGCGTACCTACGCATGTACGTATTTCTGTATGCGTGCATCCATTCAATCAAGTGGAACAAGTGCATACATGCAAATGGCAGCTTTGTGTGTCAAACGCAGACACCCCTACGTGCGTCTAGAGTTTCCCGAAGTGTATATATGGGCATAGATATGACGTGCCATGTCTTGTCGGCGTCTGAGATCTGTGGTAAGCCAGGCTTAGCACACATGTTCCTAAACCCCAACCCGTAAACTGTTTTGGAGATAGTTTTGGCTCGTTGTAGGGCCGAGGTCTTGACCGAATCTGTTTCTTGGAACTTTGTGGTTGCGGGCACTGGACTTAGAAGGAACTCTTACAGTTTCCGCTATAGTAATCATTAGTAATCATTGTCGTAAGTAATACAGTTGCTCTCACTGTAACCATTTTAGTGACTATGCCATAGTAGCTTGCAGTATTGTTCGGGGTTTCTTGCTTGACCAGGGCTTTGTCTTCTGTCGTTTGAACATTGGAAGAAGATTTCCCCGTTCCCGCCACCCGGCAGCGACCGAATGGTTCGTTGAGAACCTCCTGTTTTTGATGTAGGGCCCCTGCTATAAGGGCAACGATTATAAGGAGTACCATAAGGGTCAATGTAAGGGCTTCTTACTATACGGTCTGCAAGCCAACAGCAACTCTGCATGTCCTGTTTACCCTAAACCCTAAAATCCGAAACCCGTAAACCCTAAGCCCTAAACCCGAAAGCCCTAAACCCTAAGCCCCAAACCCTGAAACCCTGAAACCCTAAAACCCTAAACCCTAAACCCTAAACCCTAAAACCCTAAACCCTAAGCCCTAAACCCTGAAACCCTGAAACCCTAAAACCCTAAACCCTGAAACCCTGAAGCCCTAAACCCTAAAATGAAACTTTGAGTGTTTCAGTCACCGAGTTCACTTCAAGCTCCGCGGGCTCCAACCCGATCTTCGAACTCCCAAAAGCCCGTGTGTACATATAGAGTGTATATACAGAGTGTTTATAGTGTGTGTATATATAGTGTATATTTTGTCTATATGTGGTGTATATGTAGTGTATACGTATGTATGTACGTATGTAGGTAGGCAGGTAGGTAGGTTCTTGTAGGTTCATGTTGACACGACACTGGTTTCTGCATTCATACATTCACGAAGCTTGACTGAAAATTTGCAGGACAGGTTTGGTCCTCCGATCATTGACCTCCCGGGCGGCCTTCATCCGATACTTTGTTTTATGAAGTTCTGGGTTGGGGGTTTAGGGTTTGGGGTTTCTTGGGGTTTTAGGATTTAGTTAGGGTTCAGGGTTTCAGGGGTTTGGGGTTTAGGAGTTAAACAGTTAGGGGGAGGCCTTAATTTAGCCCCAAACCTTTGACCTCAGACCCTCATCGGACGATAAGTCGTAAGTTTGTCCCTGTAGGGTGCAAAGGTTCATTTTATATTTTCGGTGGTCCCACAATATACACGAGAGTATAACATAGTATAACATAGTGTAATACAGTATAGTACAGTATTAGGGAGCACATTATAAGACGAACTAAATTTCAATTTTGGCTCGTAGGGTGGCGAGATGTCGTTCTAGACCAAGGCCTGTAAGGCGAAGAAGTTGGGGGGCGTACGAGGGGCTTCCGTCTTCACACCCCAAGCCCAAAAACAAAAAACCCTGGCAGTTCCAAACAAACCTTTCAGCCCTCAAAGGCAAAAATTACCAATGCTGTTCCTGAAAGTTGCTTACCCCAAGGCCCTAGGTATTGCAATTATTAAGGCGCCTAAATTCAGGTTTCGGGTCTCGTGTTCAGGGGAGCCTCGACTCGGCGTGCTTCCTTCGAATCCTCCTTGTATCTCATGCATGCAACGTAACCACTGAAGCCTGAACTCCGGAGAGAAAGTCCTAAAATCCTAAACCCTAAACCCTTGTCCCTAAACTTTAAACCCTAAGCCGTAAAACTCTGAACCTTAAACCTTGGATCAGGAATGCTTCGCAGATCGCCTTCTGGATTGACAGCAGCCATGCACAAAAGGACGTCGGAGTGGCAGCGACTCTGGACATGACCCTTGGCGTGTTATTGTGTTGTGGTCGTCGTGGCAATGACAGTAGTAGAAGTCGTCGTCATCTTCGTCGTCGATAATACTACTGCTGCTGCTATTGCGACAGCACCAACGACTACTACTTCTACTGCTACCACCACCACTACGACGACTGCTGCTACTATCTCCCCTGAAAATACTACTACTACTACTACTACTACTACTACTACTGCTACTGCTGCTGCTACTACTACTACTACTAGTGCTACTACTACTCCTACTCCTGCTGCTGTTACTATCGACTATTGCTACTACTACTGCAGCTGCTGCTGTTGCTTCTGCTGCCACGGCTAAAGCTACGGCTATCACTACCTTCAAAACTCCGCGTCCTGAGTTTCAAACCCTGAAGCCCTGAAGTGCCGAAACCGCGAATGCCCAAACCCTGCAATTCTCAATCCACACCAAACTCTAAACCTTACAGCCGAAATCCTAAACCCTGAACCAAAAGGTTAAATCCTAAGCCCTAAACCGAACACCGGCTTGCCAGAGCTCCAACAAGCCTTCACCCAGGGTCCTCGGGAACGGGGGATCGCCCATAGTGGGCCTGGTCGGCTCGGCTCTCTCATCCGTGATTTGGAGGATTTTTGGCAGTTTTTGTTGGTTTCTGGGGTTCAGGGCTTTAGGGTACAGTAGAGGGTTTCAGCTGCAAGATGAGGAGGAAGGAATTGGGTTTGAGCCAAGAGTCCTGACTTTTCAGATTAAGGGCTCAGTACGGCCTAGGGTTCAGGATCCAAGGTTTGAGGTTTAGGGTTTAGGGTTTAGGGTTGAGATGGAGTAGTATTCAGGGCCTCTGGGTTCATTCTGCTTTTGCTTAGTTCTTCTGGTCCTTGGGATGAAGCAGATGAACCTTCGGTGCTGACTGGCACGAACCTTTCGTTGCTGGGTAGTAGCAACAGCACTGGTGCTAGTGTTATATGTAGTATATGCGAGTAGTGGTCAAAGTATGAGTAGCTAGTAGTTCTAGTAGTAGTAGTAGTAGTAGTAGCAGCAGCAGCAGCAGCAGTAGTGCCGGTGCCAGTGGTAGTGCTACTGCTTGCACTAGTGCTAGTGCTAGTGCTAGTGCTAGTAGCAGTAGTAGTAGTAGTAGCAGCAGTAGTAGCAGTAGTAGCAGTAGTAGCAGTAGTAGCAGTAGTAGTAGTAGTAGTAGCAGTAGTAGTAGTAGTAGTAGTAGTAGTAGTCGTGGTGGTGGTGGTGGTGGTGGTGGTAGTAGTAGTAGTGGTAGTAGTAGTAGTAGTAGCAGTGGTAGTGGTAGTAGTAGTAGTAGTAGTAGTAGTAGTAATAGGAGTAGGTGGTAGTAGCAGCACAAACTTACCGATCGTTTGGCTTGCGTTTGGTTTTTGAAGTTATGACGTACAGCAGCTTTCTATTGTTTCCGTCGTCACTAAGTTTCCTTGATCCATGCTGTCTGAGGTTAGCATGCCTGTTGCTACAGTGGCTGCAGTGAGTTCTGTGCCACAGGCAGAGCACTGGGCCAGGGTTTTATGGCACCAACAGCTGGAAGCTGTTGTCCATTAGCCGCCTTATACATTTCAGTACGAGCTCCTCGTGCCACCATCCACTGCAGCGATCATGCTATCATTGCAATTCCGGTTGTTGGTGTCAGTAGGTTGGGCATCACCCATGTGTAGGCATTTACTCCGTACTTAGTACTCTCATTGCTTTCCTCTTCAAACATTTATCTTGTTAAAATGTGGGGTATTAAAGACGACTGCGAAGGAAGACTACGAACAGCGAGGTGTCTTACTTTTCGATTGCTATCACGTCCTTACGATGGCGGTAGAGATAAGCATCCTACAAACATTAAAACTCTGAATCCCGGAAGCATACCCTACTCCCTAAACCCTAAACCCTACACCGCCCTACACCCTAAACTTTTGGAGATTTTAGAGTTGTGCTGACCAGATCTCGTACGCGTCTACGAGCCCGGTCCTTTCCAACAAGGATTCCTTCGCAGTGGGCTTGTGGGGGGTTTGCGGGTTCAGAGTTTCTGCAGGGTTGGGCAGGTTCTGTCAGCGCCATGACTACAGTGTTGAAAGGTCACAGGCTGAGGCACGAGCTGTTACGATGCGGTGTGGTTTAGTAGGAGTTGTGGCTTTGGTCGCTGGTTGTTTCGATTGCTGCAGCCTCTTATAAGGGACATGCGATGGGACACATGAGACCTCCACAATCTCATTCTTTCCTTCGAATTGCTCAGCCGATGTTGCGATTGCTTCTCGTCTTTTGATCTCTCCTCCTCCTGCTGATGCTACTCCGAGTCTGTGGCTACGATGACGATGACGCCGATCGGCATTGCTGTTACTCCCGCTACTGCTCCTCCTGCTCGTACTCCTGCTTCTAGTCCGACCTCATGCTTCTGTTCCTGCTCTGTAGTCGTAGTCGTAGTCGAGGCGTAGTCGTCGTCATCGTCGTCGTCGCAGGGGTGTACTAGTAGTAGTAGTAGTCGTCGTCGTAGTCGTCGTAGGCGTCGTCGTCGTCGTAGTGGTAGTGGTAGTGGTAGTGGTAGTGGAAGTAGAAGTAGAAGTAGCAGTGGTGGTAGTAGAAGTAGAAGTAGCAGTAGCAGTAGAAGTAGAAGTAGAAGTAGAAGTAGTAGTGGTGGTGGTAGTAGTAGTGGTGGTAGTAGCAGCAGCAGCAGGAGTAGTAGTAGTAGTAGTAGTAGTAGTAGTCGTAGAAGCTTCTCGGCTCATCGCGAGCGGACCCTCGCGAGGATGCGTAGTGAATCACAGTGTCACCCATGGCACTGGGCAGTGATGACTCTGCTTCTGATGATGATGGGGCTGGCGAAGCCCTTTTTTCATGGGATTTCAGCATGGGAGCAACAAGATGCACGGATGGGTTGAGCCACCCCAGCCACCAATGTGCTCACGATGCCTCTTTGTGGCAGCAACACAGCAGTCAGATACGCGAATTTGCAGACAGTTTATGCATATGGTCCTCTTGGCGATGTTCCATAAAGCTGGCAGCTACAGACAGTACTATCAGTACTTTGATGCCTTCGAGGCCCAATGGAGGACATGCTCGCCAGAGTGTATCTTACTGGCTGCGAGGGTATCCCTATTCCCCCCGGAGCTGGGAGAACTCCAGAAATGGTGCTGGCGAACCTACCCAGAACTG
>BGNK01000525.1:61833-101180 GCA_003297005.1 Symbiodinium sp. clade A Y106
TCGTGTCTAGCCAAGCTGTCATGCCCAGGACGTAAACTACGAAAGTGGCGGCTCAAACGACAGGCTGACCCTAAACCTACTCGTAGGAGAAATAAAAGAGAGAAACTCAGCCCATATGTATCACAGGTCCGTCGGCTGGGGCTTCTGCTGCTTTGCCGGCTCTTGCCGGGTGGAGCTCTGGATGCCTTGTGCGCCCTTGCAGTCACTGGGTTCTGCTCTGCATGGTCTCGCTTCGAACTCTGTATCGGTTCTCTGTCTAGTCATCGGATGATAACTGGGTTCCTGGGAAGATCGCTCATCGAGTACCATGGCCACACATGCCTGTCCTGCAGCACTCAAGCCCATCAGGTGTACGGGACCTGTTGCACAGGTCAGCATATACATGCTCACCTTTTGACTCAAGGTTGCCATCCCTTGACACCTACCCTAGGTTGTGGTTCCTTGGGCTTAGGCACCGCCTCTTAGGCCCTCCCCTAGAAGGCCCTACATGGTTGCCTAATAGCAGCGCCTGCACACAACTGCCACTGATGGACCGAGACCCGCTGCATGACTCTGCTCTGGAGGAGGCCGAAGCTGACGAGCATTCTTCTGGCGAGGACAGCTCCACCACTCCAATGACACGGGCGGAGCGTGATGACACCAGCAGACCCCCGGTAGGCCCGGGCCCACATGGGCCACCTGTACCGACTCCGATTTGGAGTCCTTTCATGCCCTCAGGGCTTCCGGCGCCAATGCCGTTTAGCATGGAGGTAGCGGTGCAAACCAGCCTCCACCACCTGGGGACTCGCAGGACGGAGGCGGCCGCATCTGCACCCACCGCCAGTGCTAGCACCAGCGCTCCAGGAGCTGATCAGGTCATGCCCCTCACAGGCTGGCAAAGGCAGATGGCCTTGCAGATCATCGAGCAGCTCCACTTAACGTGTCCCGTCTACGTGCGGGCCCCGTCCCTCGCGGAGATCTGGAGCTGGAACGCGGTGACGGTGTCACTGACCCCGACCTCCTCGGCTGAAGCTCACGAGCACAACCGTGTCGATGCTACCGATGTTGGGGGCCACCTGTGGGAGATGACATGGAGGCCCCGGACTCTGATCCAAGCCACTCGGATCCGGACCCTGTGGTGGACCCCGGCCCAGGCTCAGCTCGGACAGCAGGCGGTACTACGGGTGGTGCTGCCTCTAGCGACCCTGCAGGCATTCCAGGCCCTGATCCAGGTCGTGCTGATCGGAAGGCTCAGGCTCCGGCTCTGGCTCTGGCCCCGCCTCGGCCACGGAGATGATCTACGAAGAGGATGGCATCGTCTTCAACCTCGGCGCGGCACAGGAATGCCTGAGGGCTACAAGGGAGACCCTGCATATGTTCCGGGAGGACCACACCAGGTCCAGATCACGCTCGCGTGATGCGGCTTCGGGCTCTGGGAACAGGCGGGATGCCATCGTACTAGTACCTCCTTTGCTGGTATTCTTCGCTAGCAGATGCCACCTGCCCCCTCCCAACATTTGGCTTGCCTTAATTTGGTTAGTTCTCAGGATTGTCCTCTGGGCACTGAAGCTTCCAGGTGTAGTCTGCCTCTGCCCTTCCAAAGGTGACGACAGCCCGACTGCACCTGCGAAGAGGGCCATGCATCTCAGCTCGGTACACCATCGCACCTGTGAGGAAGGCTCTAGCTTGCGGGTTGGCACGTGCCGAGCTGCTCTTCCGAGCCGGGAAAAACTGTGTCTGCACCGCAATGCACCTGAAGCTGGCATCTCGTTGGCGCCACATGTTGTACACAAACTGCGTTTCCCAGCCTCTCGCCTGCCCCGTTGCCAAATGTGCACCAGGTACGGTGCTGCCACTGCGCAATCCCGCCTGGCTGGCCAAGCCATCTGCTGGGCCCCTCTCTTATTCACCCTGCTGTGTTCAGAGCCAGGAGGGGCTCACTGCTACATTCTGTGTATCACCTGTGTGGCTTACACTCTTGCAGCCATCCCTTGCTCTGCCCAGTGCCTGTGTTGCCTTCAAACGAGGTGGACTCGGGCTGTCAGCAGTGGCAGGGCCAGCGAGGCCCACCCCTCCATCAGTCACAGCCGTATGCTGCCCTCACTGTTTACGAAGTCTCTGTCAGGTCAAAGCATGGCTCAGAGCCCCATCGACTGCATTCACTCTCAAGAGCCGCCTGGGTCCCAAGTCCCAGGGGCTGCTGTCCCTGTACTTGCGAGTTCTTCTCCTTTTCCTCAGCATCCATACTGCTCGTGCAGGTCAGCAGCCAGAAGCGAGGGTTGCAACCCCAGCCGCCGTGGTTGCGGGAGGTGACGGTGCTTCTATCAGCACTCCTCTCTCAGCTTTGTCATCGAAGCCAGGCGGCTTCCCGATCACGACTCGTCCGTCTCTCAACGTGACACAAACGCGTAGCGCCAAAAGAGCGTATCAGAGAGCATGCAACCGTGCCATTCGTTTTGGACAAACCCGCTATAGAGGTCGGACCCTTCTTGCGTCACAGGTCCCACAGGCCAACAGACACACTGCCCTCACTTCGATCACTAAGACTACCACGCATGCACCCCGCCCCGACAAGGCCGCCAAAGGCATTCAGATCCTCACGTGGAATGCTGGCGGGCTCGGAGGTGGCTTGTATGATGAGCTGCTCACCTTTTTAACAAGCTCCACCATTGATGTAGCTGTGATTCAGGAGAGCAAGTGGGCAGAGTGCATGGAGTACACCACTGGTCAGTGGACATGTGTCCACAGTGGATGCCGGGCACATAAACAAGGAGGGCTCCTAGTCCTAGTGCATTCTCGTATTGCCATGCCATGTCAATTGAGGTTCGAGCATTTGCTCCAGGGCCGCTTGCTGCAAGTGCGCATCCCCTTGAAGGGCACCGACAGCAGGCATCTTCATGTGTTCGCTGTGTATCAGAAAACCCATGATGTCAGCAACAAGCAAGCTCCGCAACAGCGACAACAGGTCTGGCAAGCTTTGCACAAAGCCTCGGACGACTTCCGGCCAGGGATCAGGCGGTTATTCTCGGTGATTTCAATACAACTCTCCGTCCCCTGACACTACATGTGGGCAGGTTTGTTGGGGACCAACTTGCTCATCCGCCGGAGGACACCTCAGATTTTGAAGCGGTCCTCACCACCCACAGTCTTGTTGCTCTCAATACCTGCAAGCTCGCAGGGCAGTGATGGAAGCATGCTTACTCCGCAGGCGGAGCTGGAGATGCTGAAAGATCACTTTCAAACGCGCTTCACCGCCAAGCTGGTGGTTGACCAGGCCATTACACACCGACAATGGTCGAGAGCTAATGGACCCTTGCTCGAGCCACAAGCTCTCTGCGAGGCTCTCTTGGCTGTGCCTAGGCGCAAAGCTGTGCCGATGGGTCACCCACCCAGTGTGTCATGGAGGGCTTGTGCTGACTTAATTGATAGCCCCCTGGCTTTGTGATCACCTCAACACAGCGTGGTGTGCAAACTCCATCCAGGTGCCCCGATGCTGGTCGGATGTGGACCTCGCACTAGTGCCCAAGCCTGAGAAATCAGGTCGTGAACCCCAAGACTACCGCCCCATTGGTCTTGCCTGCCCGTTAGGTAAGAAACTGCTGGGCACCCTGGTTCAACCATATGTCGCAGGCATTGTGGGGAGTGTGCAGCAGTTTCCACAATATGCTTATCAAAGTGGACGCTCCCAGCTAGCGGCCTTAAGACGCGTATTCCAGCACTGTGCTCAGGTGAGGCATGAACTGCAGACACACCGAAAAAACCTCCATCAGAGGTACGAGGGTGCTGCTCCTGTACCACTGTATGGGGCACTCATGATGACCATTGATCTCACACAGGCCTTTGACAAGGTGCCAAGATCCAAGCTGTATGAAGGCATGTGCCAGCTTCAGCTTCCTGCTGATCTCATCCATGTGCTTATGTCGTGGCATGCAGGCATCCACTATACGGTGCATCACGATGCCGACAGCCGAACCTTCCATGCTTCGCAGGGAATCAGGCAGGGCTGCTCAGTGGCTCCCTTGCTTTCTACTCTCATACTGTGAGTCAAGACCTGGCAAACAAGCTGGGGCAGGACACCGTCTGCAAACTGCTCACCATTTTCGCAGACGACTATCATGTAGCGGACTCTTTCTCCTCTATTGTGGAATTCGAATCCCTACTTGAAATCGTCACGGTCCTCTTTCGGGTCCTTGCAGCCTTTGGCATGCTGGTGTCTGACAGCAAAAGCAAAGCTGTCCTTACTCTCAGGGGATCTCTGGCCAATACAGTCCGCCGCCGATTCGTTCGACCCGCCTCTGATGGTGAAGGTAATGTGCTCAGAATCCACACCAGCAGTGGGCCGCTGTGCATCCCGCTCGTTGACAGCTTTGTTTATCTGGGTACCGTAATCAGCTATGGCAACTTTGAGGCTCAAACTCTTGACCACCGACTTGCCAAAGGGGAAGCTGCCTACCATCGTCTTGGCAAGGTGCTGAAAGGCCGGCATTCTCTGTCTTCCCGGCAAAGACTCAGTCTGTGGAGGTCGTGTGTCTGGTCGACTGTCTCCTGCGAGCCATACTGAGGCTTCCGGCGCACATCAGCCTCACCACCAATGCTCAAGTCTGCCAGCAGGCAGACCTTTTGATGCCTACTCAGCTGTTGGCTGATCTGCTTCATAAAGAAGGACTCCGACTGGAAATGATGCCGGTGGATCCAATGGTCTGTCACCCATCCTCGGACTGGTGGCTGCAAGTGAGTCGGAGTCTTGCTGCACAGGGCCTCCACACAACTTCAACGACTGGAGGCTCTGCCACCAGCGTGCTGCTGAAAGCAGGCCGGCGTTCTCGAGACGGCGAGACTCAGTGAATGGACTGCCTCAGTGCAAGCGTTGCCTGAAAAAATTTACCACCTGGCAGCTGCTTGACAGACACATCAATGGTGGGCACTGTGCAGAGAGACGGTCCACTGTTGCGCACACCCCAGATGCTGAACCTGCCACTTTGTCTGTGCATCCGGCTCCTACTTCAGGGGAAATTATGCCGCTCCCGCTTGCACATCATGAGTCTATGCAAACCTTGCTAAGACAGCATGGTCGCAACATGATTTTTCATGTTAAAAATCGTCAGCGCTAATATACAACGATGCCTGTTGTGTGGACAATGGACTGCCACCTCCAAAATCATGAAGACTCACTATAAAGGTACCCACCCTCTGATCCACTCTCTCAGCTTGGAAGCCACCAACCTTTGTAAGTCCTTCCCCTCTGGTGGCGTGCCCTGCCAGTACTGTGGTGTTAAGGTGAAACAGCCCAGACACCACAAACTACAGTGTACTGTGCTGTGGCAATTTGCTCTGATCGCGGCTGCGGCTGAGAAGGGTGCGCAAGATCAACCTCATGATGAACGGCCAGGACCAGCACGAGGAGATCTTCGGGGGACTAGCTTCCTCACAGGCGGCGGCGTTTGGTCAGATGCTCACAACTCAGGTGCAGGCTCAAGTCTCGACCGACGGGGAGCAGCCACTGAAGGCGGTCCGACTGGACAACGGCAAGCGGGGGCGACCCCAAGGACAGGGTCGCAACAGCCAACCCTCCAATCTCTTTGGGGGTCAGTCACAGGGCGGGCAGCGCGGACCGAGGGGAGGTCAGCAACACGGGGGCCAGAAGGGGCAAGCCGCCCTCATCAAGGCCATGGGTCGTCTGCTCATCCGTCAAGAGACCAGCTTGCAGGTGATGAAGCAGAACACGGCATGGAATGTGTATCTTCAGCCGGGCCAGCAGGGGCCACTGCCGCTGCTCTTTCGTGCCTCAGAGGCCTATCGTGCGGAAGCACAGACCAAGCACATGGCCATGCCCCTACGGGCCCAGCTTCTTCACACGCTGTTCCAGACGGTTCTGAAGTGTGTGCAAACCATAACTTCGGACCAGGCGCAGCAGAAGGCTGTCAAGGACAAAGGATGGATGACGGCTGCTGGCACATGGGCCTACCAACGGTGGGATCCAACGGCACAGGCCCTCATTGTAGATCCCGACCGCTCCCCGCTGGAGCATCAAGAGCTAATCAGCTTGCTGGGGGCCTTGGCGGAAGCGGTGAAGCGTCGAGATGTCATTCACAAGTTCAATGCCACGCACCCAGTAGCACTGGAGCAGACAGGGCCATCCAAGTTTCTTCTGGAAGTGGGCTTGAGGGCTGTGGGAGTGGCCGATGTTTGGGCGGGCCTGGAGACGCTGCACTGCCAATCGGCACTGCAGCTGTGTGGCATGCAGCTGCGGAGGGAAACTCTCCAGCGCAGTGCATTGGCGAACGACATCCAGCGGATGCTGAACGAGTTCTGAGATTGACCCTCAGAAATCCCTCGCAGCACTGTTACATCAATTCCCTTGTGCTCAGCTATCTCTAGGTGCATTGTCTTCTGAAGGCGCCAGAGGCGCAACTCTTTGGGGATCACATCCAGGCTTGGCGTGATGTTCTCTACGGTCCTCCTAGTGCCACTATCTACCGACTTCCCTCCTGGTCAAGGCTCTTTCGTGGATGGTCTATGCCAGCCTCCCAACATGATGTTGCAGAGTTTCAGCTACACATCCTGGGACGGCTCAGGCCACTCTTACTTGATGGGGAATGGCAATCTAGACAGCTGGCAGGCCCCGAGCAGGTCGTTACATCAGACCGTGGAAATCTCTCGGCACCCATTGTCATGCATCTTAGTCCTACCAGCTCCTCGGACACCCTGCAGGGCTGTGCGACCAATGGTCTTTTGAAGGACTATAATCTTGTTTTTCTGCAGTTGGCCAGATATGCCTGTAATGATGGTATTTACCGGAAGGATCGCACCAGAGTGCGACTGGCAATGAAGATTGCCCTACCGGTTTTTGGTCGAGGGCTCAGAACCTTTCGTGCCACCTACAACATCAGCTCCATTATTGCTCATCATGGGGAATCCCCAACGACTGGACATTATAATACACTGCTTCTGGAGCCGAGCGCTCAGCCCAGGGGTTCGTGTTGGGAGACTGATGATGACAGGCCTGCCCGCTATTGCTCATCTTTGCCGCTGTATGCTGAAACAGACGGCTATATCCTCATTCTCACTCGCTGTAGGCTCTCCTGACTCGGGGAGTGTTCAGCACATCCGATGCGAATGATCTGAGCCGGATCTTCTGAACCTGCGATGTGGGAACAGCTTTCTTGCTATGGGGACATTATGCCTTTTCCGCTCCATCCAATAGCTGGATGAGGGCTCAGCTACCAGTGATCTTGCGGCAGGTCACATGACTTGCTGCTTTGTCCAAATTATGTGTGGAACTTCTTTATTTAGGTTGCTTTCAGGATTGAGGTGCTTGCAGGTGTTCGCACCGGAGCAGTGCTTCATACGAGCTCCAAAACTGGAGTGCGCTTCGGCGCCGGCTGAGACAAGCTGTCGCATAGGGACGCTTAGCGAGGACATTTTTCGCTGCGAATGAAGAAGAAGTAGTAGTCGTAGTAGTCGTAGTAGTCGTAGTAGTAGTAGTAGTAGTCGTAGTAGTAGTCGTAGTAGTAGTAGTAGTAGTAGTCGTAGTAGTCGTAGTCGTAGTAGTAGTAGTAGTAGTAGTCGTGGTGGTGGTAGTAGTAGTAGCACTGCAACAGCAACAAGAAGAGCAACTTAAATACTAGTTACTAGTTGCTTCTACTACTGCTGCCTCTTGTCTCGCTACTTCTCACTGGCAGCTAATCCTCGGCATTTCCCTCTTCCTTGCACCCGCATCCTTTCAACCCCAGAATACCAGGACACCTACCCCTTCTTCTTGCGGACGGTGCCGCCGGACAATCTCCTTGCAATCGCACTCTGGTGCCTCTGCAGAGAGTACGGCCATGGGGTGCTGAAGCCTTGGGTTGGTGTGCAAAGCCCACGGTTTAGGGTTTAGGGTTTACGGTTTCCCAAAACCCTAAACCCTAAGCCCTAAGGAGTCAGTATGTGGCTTTGGAGCTCCGATCTCGGGGTTTCGGGAACAGGAGGTCCGCCAGTGTGCGCTGTCCAGTGATGTCAATGATCTTTTCACCCTATCTTCGACCTCTCAGTTGGCTCTAAGTCCTGACATTGCTGATATTGCTGATGTTATATAGTTATACTCTATCTATCTGCATATGTATATACACAATCTTCCGAATAAGTGTCAAAATGAGGCGTCTAGAGATTTAAAGAGAATATGTATTCAAACCTAAAGTCTGCTTTGCAACAACCCAGCTTCTCAAAACCTAAACCCAAACCCCTAAACCCTAAACCCTAAACCTTAAACCCTAAACCCTAAACCCTAAACCTTAAACCCCAAACCTTAAACCGGCATCTCTTTGGCTCTTGGAAGCCTCGGGCCTCGGGTGATTAGCTTTTCAATGAAAGGCCCTAAAGTTTTTGTTGCATTAGAATCCGTTCGAGTATAGACGAGTGCGTTGCAGCATACTATAGTGTAGTATAGCCAGCATAGTATATTATAGCATATTTTAGTATATCATAGTGCGTTGTAGTATATCAGAGTATACTCTGAGTAGAGTTTAGTATCCTATGATATAGAAAAGTAAACCCCAAGCAAAGCAGCTCAATTGAGCTACCGGAAATTCGAGCATGCCAATTGTCAGGAGTTGGATACTGGTTTTCAATGTCCCGCTGGTGACAGTCATCTACACGATGGAGGCTGGCAGATCACAGAGTCCTATTTCGGCTTCGCACACATGGCATACTTGCTTCGTATAGCTTGATAAGCTTTTAATGCCTATTCTACTATATCTAATTATATGAGAGATAGTAACGGGATGATATTGTGACTAATCTTAAAACCTTGCCGTGCTTCCGTCGTGGAGCGCCTGGCTTTGTGCAGTTTGCGCGCGGTTTCCGCGCTCAGGCGGTAGAATCTACAAGGACATAGCGGATCGAGACCCGGAACAAGCCTCGAACCAACACCCAAACTCCTAAACCCCAGAACCCTACACTCTCACAGCCTCCAAAAGCCCCAAACCCGAAGAAAAAGGAATTTAACACTCGGAGAGACTCCCTAAACCAAGCAACCTTGAAGCGTAAACCAAACAACCTTGAAGCGTGACCCAGAACCCTAGAAGTCAACGCACACCCCTGAAAGCCCACCCTCAGCCCCAGACCAAACCCAATCTAAAACCCTGAAGCCCCTAGCAGCCCAAACCCTCGAACCCCTAAGACACCAAACACCAAACCTAAGACCCCGTCAACCCTCCACTGGGGCCCCTGTGACCCCCTAAGATGTTCACGAACCCACAAACTCCCCCAAGACCCCTTAAGATCTGTTAAGGCCCTTACCCCAAACCTTGGGCATGCTTCGTCGGGCAGCAGTGAAGAAGAGCCGGTGTCTCCCCAATCGTTGGACAGTGACTGGGCTCTTGATGAGAATGGCATCATGTCGCGGGTGGCCCCAGCTCCTCCTGGTGATGCACCTCGCGGACCTCCTCCTCCAGCCCCTGTCAATGGTCCGCCCACGGCGATGGGAGAGCATGCTTTCAAGGCTCTGCTGAGTGCACATAGGCCCACGATCACATCGTTTGCTCCTTTGAGGTCGTTATGGCAGGGATGGCCTGATGCTCACATCCAACATGATGCTGCAGAATTTTGGGCCCATCTTCTTCAGGTCTCAGCGCCAAGCTCATGTCGTGGATCATGGCAGGCTCGTGCAGTGACTGAGGATGGTATACAGATTCTAGACAGCGGAACGATGCAACAGGCATTAATGACTCCACTGGAGGCTCAGTCACAAACTCAGTCAATCAGTGCATGCATCAACCGATGGCGCAACCAACATCGACTCCAGATTCACGTTCTTGTTGATGCGCCGACGGTGTTATGCCTGCAGCTCAACCGTTTTAGAGTGCGAGGGCGAAGAGTTACAAAGACAAAAACACCAGTACATATTCCTCAGGTGATTGAGATTCCTCGTTTTGTTGATGATTCTCTGGATGTCCACTTGATGCGATATAGGCCTGTTGCAGCTGTCGCTCATCACGGGGCCACTCCATTGAGAGGTCATTACACCTCAGTTGCATGGTTACAGGATGGTTTTCGCCTGATGGATGATAACAGAATGGGCCAGACAGTCGGCGCGCTTCCCAAAGCGCTGTCATGTGACATTTACTTGATCTAGCTTGTTCAGATTCCAGATGAGTGAGTCCAGATGCCCATAAGGTCGATGCGACAAGTGATCACGCAAGGAGTGTACATACGTATGTTTGCATATGACAGCACATTCTAATTGGGCCATTTTGGTCTGTGTTTTTCGGTGTCGTGATGCCCATCGTGTCCTTACACCGTGCACTGCATGCAAAGTTACCGTTGTTAGTGTGCTGTGCCAGCGAGCTTTCAAAAGCATGCTAGGCCTTTCGGGGCGGTGCTTTTGATGTACAGCTGCAGCTTGCTAGGCCTTTTCGGGGCGGAGTTGCATAGATGAATGCTGTCATGCATTTCATGTTCGAGGATGCTTTAAAGCATTGTGTTTGCGCAAACACCGGCCTTAATGGCTGCTCTTGTTTGTCTTACCTGCCACAAGGCAGCGCACAGCTGCTGTGTTCAAAGTGTGCAAAAGGGAGAGCAGTCTGAGCCCACGGCATCGACGGAGACCAACATGGCACGTGCACTACGGGGTGAACTTCTTGGAGTTTGGAGAGAGCCACCTCCTGGGTTGGAAGAATCGACCACGCGGGCCGACTCGTCCTCTCGTCCACCGGGCTCCTCGCTGCAACCACTGCACACGGCTCTGCCTTCGGCAGACGATGCAAATGAGGAGCCTCTCGCTGCCTCGACCTCCTCTACTACCTCTACTTCGATGACGTGGCAAGTGTGTACTTCTGCACAGGTGGTGAATGAAGGGGAACTTCTTTGTCCAGCCTACGACGGCCAGAACATTGGTGAGGACTCGCGACCACCTGGACCAGAACTTCATGATGATCGTGATGTTTCGGCTGAAGGTGTACATGAGATCCTCTGAGCTTCTTCAACTCCCTCTCCGTGAAGACATGACCGGACATGACATGCAGTTGTCTAAGGAGCGACCGACTGACACTTCCTACTTGGGAGATGCTTCAGGGTTGCTTTCTTGTGTTTGTGTCCCAAAGTGCAAGCCTCTTGAGAGGCAGGCCTATCGCTGCGGAGAAAGGTCATTGCATTTCAAAAAAAAATAGAACGCTAGAGCCCAAAACCCCAAACCCTAAACCCTAGACCCTGAAACCCGCATTCTAGTGCCCTTCACAGTATCCCTTAAGGTACCCTAACCCTTCTTACAGTGCCCTAAGCCTCGGAAGCCTTCGGCTCCGGGATGTACTCCAGTTTGCCAAAATCCCCAAAACCCTCAACCCCAAGCCCCCAAAAGGGTTTAGGGTTTAGGGTTTACCCTAAACCCTAAAGCCCTAAACCCCAAACTTATGTGCCTTTGAGGCCTTTGGCTCCGGGATGTTCTCCAGTTTGGAGACCCTGGCGCGCCAGGCAGGGCAGGAGCAACGGCTCCAGAGCCTCGGGCTCAGGCGCGCAGCCGGAGAGGGACCCAGAGAGCCCAATGCCCCTTAATTAAGGAATATAGCCTAAATCATAATATGCAGCCCCTTATAATTTAAGGTATATTGCTTAATTAAGGGGTATTGGGCTCTCTGGGGATGTAGGGTTATGGGTTCAGGGTTATAAATCTTGCGGGTTTCAGGGTTTGGGGCTTAGGGTTTCGGGTTGTGGGCTCTAGAGTTTTAGGGTGTTAGGGTTTAGGGTTCAGGGTTTAGGGTTTAGGGTTATGGGTTCAGGGTTTAGGGTTCAGGGTTTGGGGTTTAGGGTTGAGGGTTTCGGGTTTAGGGTTCAGGATTACCTAATGGATCATGGGACTTAGCCACTAGGTTTCTTTCTTAGGGTAACTGTACTTGTAACTGCTGCTAGCCCCATTTAAGGTACTTATATCCATACTTACTGAGTCCCATTAGGGTTAAGGCTGTAGCGTTGAGGGTTTGGGGGTTTAGGTTTTAGGGAGGGGCGACACTTTCAGGGTTCAGGGTTTGGTGCTTCATGTTAAAAAAGTTTTAGGGTTTAGGTTTATTGCTTTTTTGTTTTATTCCGCATTTAAGAAGGCCCAGACGCTCAATTGTGTCTCTCGCTTGAAATCGGCCCCTCTCAAAGTTTACGGTTGTGGTAACTATCGTTGCTATAGCTGATTCATTGTGGTGTTTAGGGATTAGGTTTGGCGTAGTAGTGGTCGATTCGCAGTTCCCGATGTATGCTCTCAGATTTTGTTGCCGATGAGGTGTCGGATCGGGACCGAGGGGTCAGATCCTCGGGCGTATAATCACCGGTACTGTTGATGGACAAAATCCTGCACTACCCATAATAAGGAATATACCATAATTCCCATAGTTTAGGGTACTTAAAGTAATGCAGGATTTTGTCCATCAGCCGTATCACCTGCTACAGACGCAAGAGCCCGAAGCTCCAAACCGACAACCCTGAGCTTCAATGCCAAATCACATGCCATGGATTACAGTACAACCCTAATTCCGACACCGAAAACCCCAGCACCCCGGACCCCAAATCCCAATCCGTAAACCCTAAACTGCCCCAAACCCCGATCCACCCTCCATCTAAACGTCTAAACGCTGAGAAGCTAAGTATGGTTATAAGTACCTTAATTGGGGTTATAAACAAGTATAAATGTAGTTACCTCAGTAGTAGCCCTAATTACTCCGTCCCATGATCCTCCAAATAAACCCAAAAATGTGCCTAAACCCTAAACCGAAGGTGGATGCCTGTGAACTTTGTGGAGGAGGAGGCCCTGACGGTGGTGCGCGCGGCGCGGCAGCTGGGCTCCCGCTGCCTCTTCATCCTCATGGTTCCGGACAGAAGGGTTTAGGGGTTGAGGAGTTGAGGGGTTTAGGGGTTTAGGGTTAGGGTTTAGAGCTTAGGGTTTAGGGGTTCAGGGGTTTGGGGGTTTAGGGTTTGCAAGTGGTAGCAGATGGTGTAGCACTTGGGTCTTGCTCCAGAGGAAGGCTCAGGTGATATTCCAGGGCTGCTATGGCTCGGACTAAAGCATAGCGACCTACCCCGGGCTCCCACCTTGAGGAGCCTTTTGATCCTCCTTCCAGCTGCAGTAGTCGCGATTTCCTGCAGGCAGCGGCTGTAGGGAGAGAGGGACACAAGTTTCACTTGCATGCCCCCTTCCCCTCCTAGAAACTGAAGCAACTTCCCCAGCTGCTTGGAAATGTCAGAGCTCTTCTGGCTCTGGTGTTTGTGTGAATCACTCTTCGGAATTGTCATTCCTATCCCCTGAAGTTACACTGGAGTGGTCCTTCTGCTCCAGGGGTTCAAGCCCCTTTTCCTTGCGGCGCTTGGCCGACATCATTGCTTCATCTTCCACCAGTCGCCATTGGTGTCCCATCTTGTAGTAGAGTTCGTACTCGCAGCTGCCTCCCTGTTTTGTAAGGCTGTTGGCCAACTGAGCCTCACTGTGAACCCAGCGAAGCTGCACCTGGGTGTTGACCTGGGACTCCTTGATGGAAAGGAGCTCCAAGCTAGTTCTCTTTTCGGCTCCCTTGACCACCATGACTTCCGTCACCAGGCGGTCGTAGACGTTGCGGCTGTCGGTCACAACACAACCTCCAGTTTTGGAGACAAGGGAGTCCGGATCTCGTAGGTCCTCTCCGCCATAGAGGAGTTCGCTCCATTCGTACCTGCCGTAGTAGAGGCAGTCCTCACCGTTGACAGCCGCTTGTGCCTCTGCCGATCCGGGTGACCGACAAGTGCGGTCTATTTTCTGTGAGTGCCATGCCAGTGGCGAGACTCCCGTCACGGAGCCACTGAGGATGGACTTCGGGGCCATGCCTAGGAAGAGGCCCTGCGTTGACCCTCCGTCGACGCGGTTCCCGTTGGCCGCGTCCACCCACATCACCATGGTGAGGTCGTCACTCTCCTCGAAGGCGTGGATCTTCATCTTGTAGTTCTGCTTCGCTTTGGCGGTGGCCAGGAGAATGTTGGACTTCACGACGGTGTCGACGGTGCTGTGAGATACCTCGGATAAGAGCAGACTCGCTTCCGCAGCGAGGTACGGAGCGACTTGCTGGGCGTGCCAGCTGATTCCTCCTAGCAAGGCTCGCAACTGTGTCTTCTCCTTGTCTGTGGTGCTTTGGGTGAGGTCCTTTCTACGACTAGCGTTCACTCCAATCTCTTGCAGATTATCAAGGTAAGAAGGTTGGGAGAGCTCGAACCCGTCAACAACAACACCACACTGAGTGAAGCGCCCTTCTTCCCAATCCCCCCACTTGAAATGGTCTCTGATGGCTTGGAGTTTGGCTTCCCTTGGAAAGAGGATCCCCTTGCTTTCCACAGAAAAGGAAATCGTCTACGTGACCGCTGATGGCTCCTCTCAACACCCCGTGAACCCTGAGAACCCAACAACAGGGATCAGACCACAACTTAGTGAACCCTAAACTCTGAAGGAAAGTGTCCACTGACCTGTACCACTCCAGAGGAGCATCTACAAGGCCATAACAAGCTTTCTTCACTTTGGTAACACTATCGCTTGGGATGCCGAGTGCAGCACAAATCTCAGGACAGGGAATACAGTAGAGAGTGTCGGGGTACTGACGGCTTTGGACCTTCCATCGCTTCCACGCGGTGAGCTGGAGTAGCATTTGCCGGGTCTGTCGTGACATGACTGGGGAGGTGGTGGCTCGATGTTCGTAGGCCTCGTCTTGGTAGCCTAACAATACCGCGCGGGCCTTCGGTTTTCGAGTGCCATCCTCCCGAAGCTTCCAAGTCAGGATCCATCTCATGCCTATGGCTTGGCTCTTGTCAGGGCGGAGGGCTTCGGGAAGGACTTCGAAGGCTTTGGAGGCCACAAAATTCTTAACCTCGATCGCTTTAGCCCCACCGAACGCCTCCCGCTCTTCTGGAGACATCTTTCGCTCAGACAGCTCCACAGCACGACGCTTCAAGCTTCCTACAAAGTAGGTCCCGAGATCTCGCAGGGCCTTGTCTCGGCCCCGCTGAGAAGCAGGAAGGTCTATCCCTATCTCAACGGCCGACGTTTTGTCTTGCCAAAAAGCGCTCCCCTGATCTGGCCAGTGGTGTTCCTTCACGTCTGTCCACCAGGCGGCGGGCACGTTGCTTGACAAGGCTTCCTCTGAGCCTCGACCTCGAGATCGAGAGCGATCAGGCCCTCGCCCTCTGCCGGGTGGGAGCGTGTCGTCCTCGTCCATGGCTTCAGCCTCGTCGGGGGAGAGGGGCTGGTGCTCGCTTGCCTCGGAGGCGGTGTCTGGTAGGCTGCTGTTCCTCCTCAGGTTGCTGAGCACGATGCCATTCAGCAATGCTGGGTAGCTGATCTGAAATGTCCGCGTAGCGGGTGCCGCCAATCTCATTCGCGACGGTGTGGAAGGTCCAGGACATCCTCTGTTCTCCTGGGTCGCTGAGGGATTCCAGGAGCTCCTCACGCTGAGAAGCTCGCCTGAGTTGCTCGGGTGCACATTTCCAAAGGTTGCGGCCCTTGACTAACCAGATGGAGGCTTTGCAGTTCCATCTTCACTCCGGCGGGTCTCTGTGGCTAGGACCCTGGCTGGTCCCAAGAACCTGCCGTGTTTCCTCCAATAGTAGACCAGCTCGCCTGGGGAGTAGTCGTAGTAAGGGCGGTGCCGAGAATGTTTCGCCCTCATCAATCGCTGTTGTGTGGTCCAGTCTGTCAAAGCTTTTTCTGCTTCAGCTCTTCGTCTGGCACTCCTCTCAAACTCCCCAGTGGGATTCTCAATGAGTAGGTCCGGATGGACCTGGTTGCCTCGAGGAATGAATCTCCCGGTCTCATCCGGGGCCTGTCCCAAAATGTGTTGGGCTGGAGAGTAGCCCCTCACCAACTGTTTGTGATTGAAGGTGACCACTGCTTCTGCTAGGGCTTCTTGCGGGGTGAGCTCAGGATCATATTGGCAGAGCTTCGTCATCACTTCTTTCACACCCTGGACAGCACTTTCTACCACACCTATCTTCCAATGGGCCTCTCCTGGAACTACATCCAGGAAGATGGAGTGTTTGTCACACCACTCCTCCACTGCAGCACTTCGGAATGCCCCCGCAGGGTCTAAGCGCAGGCATCTGGGGTGCCCAAAGTACTGGACCCATCCTTCCTGAAGATAATGCAGGCATGCTTGAGCATTCGGCGATTGCTTCGCACCGGTGGTGAGAATCCTAGCGCACCGAAACCTAGACCCCTCGTCAATCACCAGCATGAAAATCACACTTTCCTCACTTTGGGGATGAACCCAATTCCCAATGTCAGCTTCAATGGTGTACAGCTTTGGGGGATGGGCGGTGGTCGTTTGCGTTCACTGCACACCGGACAAGTAAAAGCTTCAGCAAGTTCCAAGGTTCTCTGGCTGGCTTCACGTCGCTTGAGAGCTTGGATCATGTGTCGTGTGGGGCTGTGGCCCGTGGCACAGTGTAAGAGGTAAAGTTGCTTGCGAATCTTCTCATCCTGAAGCTTGCTGCTAGCACCAACAGAAGAGGTTCCCTCCACAGCAAAGGCTTGTTCAACACCGGTGGTTTTGGACTGCGGAACAGGAAATCCGAAGTTCCTGAGTTCCTCACGCTCTCTAGTTGAAAGGTGTTCCCATCCTCACGTAAGCGGTAAGAACCCATCTTCCCCCCTCCCATTTGCAAGTTCCATGCCAAGCTTTAGGCGAGAAAAACACACCTCTTTTGTAGATATCCAACTCCACACCTTCAAGAACCCGTCCTGAACCATCAACCCTTTCCGAAAGCTTCCCTGTATAACCCTCCTGAAAACCACCCTTCTCAATCCAAAGTTCACCCCCCGTGTAGTTGCCGAACCCAACACTGCCGTTGGGATACGAACCATCGTTGTTCACGTCCCGGTGGATCGGCATGGTCGTGCCCGAGTTCAGAGCAAAGGAGGTCCATACCATGTCGGGAGGAAGGTGTTGCTTAAGAATACTGTTAATCAAACGACGCAGTTCAGGAAGGTTCCGAGTACGATTGGTGTTACCGTAGTGATTCCCATGAGCATACGTACCAAACACTCGGTAGTCATTGGGGGTGTTCTGATTCCTACGCTGTTTGAGGAGGTCATGGAGTTGGTCGAGGTTAGGTTTCTGGCTTTTCGTGTTCCACAGTAGTAGCTTGGCTTTGGGAAAGGAAGGAATCGGGGTTGTGCATTGACTGCTCGGCTTCTCTACCTTGAAGGACGCAACAACCACATCCCTTCTGAAAACCCGGACTCTCACATGAACACATCATCCCAAGCCCAAACCCCCTCAGGAAGACGCGAACGACCCGAACACTCCTGAACAGCCTCCTGAAAATCCCCTTCCCTGCACAGAGCTTCATAGGTGATTCGGGCCAGTTCAGGAGTGTATTTTTGGGAGGTTTTGGCGTTGCTACCTTCGCATTTCGCGTGTTCATAGTTGGTAGGGCACCTACATGGTTTGTTGAGTTTCTCAGCAAGTCGAGCATGCGTCGTCACCACACGCCATCCTTTCATCATCAATCGCCCATTAGAGCCCTTGAGACCCACAGTACATCCCTTCACCACCCCCGTGAACAGACCCATCTGAAATCTCAACTTCTGAAGCACGGGTAACCTCCAAGCCTCACTACGTTCCCCGAGCGCCACGGTGCAGTGTATCCCTAGCTGCAGACAAGTTTTGCGATTTCCACAGTGCTTTCGTAAACTGTCATGGCAAGGGCTCGCTTGGCCTTGAGGTCTTGTATCTGGGCTTGGGTTCGCTGGTTTATGTGTTGCAGGGAGCTGAAAGCCTGGCCAGGAAGGGAAACCCATACATGCTTAGGTTTGAGACTGTAGATCTGTTCAAGCACCAGCTTCCTACCCTCAGGTTTGGCCAGATCGTGCCCGTTCCACAGGGCACATCTAAGAGCGGAGTCACTTCGCCCCGTCCTTGTCTGAAAGGTCTCACTGAGAATGCTATCTGGCTCACATGACACTTCCATGAACTCAGGCCGAGTTTGTCCTACCAACTCCTTAAACATGTTAGGTATGACATTGTTGGCTTTATGCTCAAGAGCATGACTGGCAACCATGCTCAACTCCCGTCCTGGTCCTTGATCATCTCCTCGTCCGGCTTTGCCATCGCTTTGCGCGGGCGGTTGTCCTTCTCGTCCTTCAGGGCCTGGACTTCCTGGGCGAGGGTGGTCACCGCCTGCACGAGCTGCTGCACCACGTTGCCGGGATCGTTCGAGGAGGTAGCGGCCGCCGATGGTATCGTCGGTGGCTCCGTCGTCGTAGCTGGCGATGTCGTTCCCGTGCCGGTCGTGGGGTCGTCCGTGCCGGTCGTGGGATATCCACGGTTCTTGCTGTTCTCCTTGGCCTTGTTGATGATGGCTCCCAAATCCACCTTTGCCTTGGCAATGGCCTTTGGGGGAGTCCGCTTGGTCTCCTCCAACCAGGTTGCAAAGCGCTTCAGGTAGTCCGAGCACTGCCCCTCCTTGGCGGTCACTGTGGCCCACTCGCAATANTTTGCCTTGGCAATGGCCTTTGGGGGAGTCCGCTTGGTCTCCTCCAACCAGGTTGCAAAGCGCTTCAGGTAGTCCGAGCACTGCCCCTCCTTGGCGGTCACTGTGGCCCACTCGCAATAGCGTGGGTCGTTGCGCTTCACGGCCTCGTAGGTCTGGGTCGCGTACTTCCCGAAGCCGAGAACATCCTTGGGGGAGGGCTCCACGCTCGCCAGGAGGTGCACCATCGCCTTCTGCTGGAGTGTGTGCATGGTCTCGTTCCCGGTGATGCGGATGCCGCACTCCTCCTCCAATACTTCTGCAAGAGGGCCTTCCGAGCCCCTGCACGATTGAGGGCACTCGCAGCCTCCTCCAGAGGCGTCTTGATCTTCTCGAGTTCCTTGAGGCGGGCAACTCCTCGCCGTAGGCACGGAGGCTGAGCAATATGTGAGGGTGGGTCATCTTTTCCATCCTTGGATAGGCGAAACTGAACGCGAGGCTCTCTACGACCTGAGCTGGGATTGCTGCAATGGTCACAAGAAGGTGCTCCAAGTACAGGCTGTAGAGTAGGCGGCACTGGTACTTCATGCTGGCTTCCAGACGACTCCACTGTAACTTCACTCAAACCCCCAACATCAACCCTATCCTGTTTACACCTAAAGTCCCCAGAGTGCTTCACAGAAACATGATTGATGTATGCATTCCCTGATCTACACTCGGCCTTCCTGTTTTCGTCAGGGCCAAAAACAGGAAGGAGCTGTCCCTAGTGCGGAAGATACGACGTCAAGCTGGGCACTGCTTGACGTGAGGCTACCGAATTGGACATCCAATCCTCAGTGAGAGGGAGCAGCTGGTGACCAGTTCGGCTGCGAGCGAGCTTCATGACGCGGTTCGGGTTGATGTTGCGGAAGACCGCCAAGTCGTGCTCAAAGTCGATAATGGCCCCCACCTTCCGGAGCGTCTCGATGCTCATCAAGATGGGGCTCTCTCCCTCTTCCAGTGTGTGGATCTGCATCTCCCCAGGAACTCCCCCTGCATACACTTGCAGGCGGGCGGTGCTGAGGCAGCGGTTCTCCGTGGAGTTTCCAAAAGAGAACACTGGAGGAGAGGTGTTGTCCACGCTCTTGAGGCCACTGGTGCCCCGCTTGGCGGTGTTGCCCTGCATCACAGCCTCCACGGCGGCTGCCGACCCAATTGTCTGAGTCGCTCCTCCGTCGACCACCGCCATGCCGCGACGTACGGCCTCTGCGGTGGTCAAACCAAGATCTCGCTCTTCTGCACTCAGGGCGGTGTGGCCATTCGTCTCGCTGACAAAGCTGGCCACAGCATCACTGTAGCACACAAATGGTGCTTGCTGGTTCTCCGCGCCACTGGTCTCGGCCATGTTGGATTGGCCCTTCTGCTCACCCAGTGGCTTGTGGGGACAATTGGCCACGCGGTGGCCCTTCGCCCAACATCTGAGGCACTCAATCTGAGAATCATCCCGGGGTTTGCTCGCCGATGTTGAGGAAGTGCCGCGCCCGGAGCTGGAGGGTCCTTGGTAGTACTTCCGGTTCTGGCGTACTTGGTCTTCAGGGTCCTCCGAGCTTGAAACATGGAGGCCCTTGCCTCCTGAGCCCTCTGCTCGGCGTCCACGATGCCCTGGTCCGACATCCCCTCATTGAGAATGTCCTCGGTCATCTCGTCGAGATTGTACTCCACGTCGTCCTCCTCGTCCAAGGTCTCGCCGAGGTAGCTCTGGAAGCGGCGGCTTCCGTCCCTGCGCTTCACATCGCTGTCGGAAAACTGGTTCCTCAACTCCTGGGCCACCCTGGAGGGATCGAAATTCCCTCCCAGCGTCGTCATCACGAGGTTGCGCTCGTTGGCATCCAGGTTCGCATCGGCGAGGAGGTACCACCCTTGGATGAACTGGGGAAGGAGATCTGCTTCGAGCTTGGCCTCTTGGCTTCTAGAGGTAGTAGTAGTTGAGCTTCCCCATCCATGATTGCCTCACTGGTTTCCCCATTGATTGCCCCACTGGTTTCCCCACTGATTGCCCCATTGGGGCCTGTACTCCCAGGTACTCCACCACTGTGACGTGTTCCAGCGGTGGTCTCCGATCGAGCTTGGCTCCTGTGTGGATGCTTCAGTGGTGGCCTCCGTTGCTGCATCTGGGGTCTGGTCTGGCTCCTCATGGTCCCCTGCAGGAGTCCATTGTCGTGACCATGTCCATGAGGAGCTGTCGCCACTGCCACGCCGGTAAGAAAGCCGGTCTTCGCTCGAGGAGGTGAGCCATGCGCCCTTCTCATAGTGAGGTTGAACGCGCTTCAAGGCCTGGCATGCTCTCATGTAAGCCTCCGTCTTGCGAGTGATGTAGTCGTTCATGCTTTCTTGTGCCCGCCGGCGTGTGCCCTTGAAGTAGGTGGCGAGCAGGTCGGTCACCTCATTGATCCTTGGCTTTCCCAAGGCCTTTCTGAGGTGATCCATCAGGATGGTCACTCCCCCTCGGAAGGCCACCCAGCCTGCTGGCTCTCCAGACACCAGCCTGCGTGCGGAACCAGTGAGTTCCTGTACCAACTTTGGTCCGGCGGTGTACCGCTTCTCATACGTGAGAGACTGCTCCCAAAGGCGGGCAGCTTCTTCGTACTGTATGAATGTGTTGGCTTCGCCGGCCCATGTTGGTATGCCATCCTTGGTGCGACCCGTAGTCACTACAGGTACATCTACGGTTCCACTCATCTGATCTTCAGCAGTCCTGCTGTGCCGTTGTAGCACCACGTCGCAGTTCCTGCTGAAGCCGTAGGTCCCTGGATCTAGAACCTGCCCTCAGGCAGGCTCCGTTACCATGCAAGTGGTAGCAGATGGTGTAGCACTTGGGTCTTGCTCCAGAGGAAGGCTCAGGTGATATTCCAGGGCTGCTATGGCTCGGACTAAAGCATAGCGACCTACCCCGGGCTCCCACCTTGAGGAGCCTTTTGATCCTCCTTCCAGCTGCAGTAGTCGCGATTTCCTGCAGGCAGCGGCTGTAGGGAGAGAGGGACACAAGTTTCACTTGCAGGGTTTAGGGTTTAGAGCTTAGGGTTTAGGGGTCAGGGGTTAAGGGGTTTAGGGTTTAGGGGTTTAGGGGTTTAGGTTTCCAGAAGTGGAAGACTTGTAGGGATAGGGGTGTAGGTGTCAGGGCTTGCATGGGGTTGAGGGTTTAAGGTCCAGGGCTTATATAAGTCTTAAGGTTTGGGGTCAAGGACTGACGGTTCAGGGTTGTGGGATCAGGGTCGAGCATTATTGTCAAATCCACGCAGAATATAGTCTATCATTTCTTCGGCTCTTCTTGGTACTTCCCGGCATTGTCTGACAACTTCCGGATGAAGAAAGTCCCGGTGATCTTGGATGTTATGTTTCCGGCCACCTCAGGGCGCGCGATGCAGAGTGGCACACCTGTTGCCTTGTAGTCAGGCCTGTAGAGCAGTGAGTCAATCTTGAGTGCCTGATTCGACGTCCGGCTAGTTTGGGTTTCGGACATATAGATCTTCATCAAAATCGTTTGTTTTTTTATCACAAGTTTCCCGTGCTTGTGTGAAGGACATGATGCCCGAGCAGCTCGGACGCCGCATAGACCCTGAGCTTTGTGCGTCAGGCGGCGAGGGTTTCGTTATTCGTTGAGGGTTTGGGTGCAGTGATTCTGCATCCTGGCAACATGTCAAGCCGTCTTGCACATTGTTGGCGAGGGGCCACAGAGGTGTCCCGCGTCAGTCAGGCAGCAGACCAGGCCTCCTTTTTGACCTGATCGTATGTAAGTCTGACCAACAAACAGAGTTTCACAAAACTCTTCGTAGGGGCTCAGCCGCCTCTTCTGAGGCCTAGGACCTGTAACCGTAACCCCCACGTCCCACACGAAAAGCCCAGGTTTATGCCGATTCTGCCGGAGGAGGGCATGCTGACGGGTCGATGGTGTCTTTGCTGCACCCAAAACCCTAACAAAATCAACTCGAAACCCTAGACCCTGATCTTCGGATTAGGTTTGATGCTGCCAGTCTGCATGACTCGAAAGAATTACTATAAGGGTTACTATAAGGGTTGGTATACGGTATCAGAGTTAAATGAGGGTTACTAGAAGGATTACCGTACCGTGCATAAAGGGGCAGTGTTTAGGTTGAGGCTTGTGTGTCTTATGTAACAGGTTCACGGGCTGGGGAAAGTAAGGATGGACGGTTCTACCGTGCAAGGCTTTGTGCAACTGCTTTGATCCCCCTGTGGATCGCCAAGAGTCGTTTATCGAATGTCCTAAACCCCTACACCCTAAACCCTAAACCGTAAACCCTACACCCTAAACCCTAAACCCTAAACCCTACACCCTAAACCCTACACCCTAAACCCTAAACCCTAAACCCTTCTGTTGCAGGCAAATCCTCGGCCCCGACCCCTTTGCTGCGGTTAGCCTGCGACATCTACTTCCTCCCGGCTGCCAGTTGTGCCTTGGCTTGGGGCTAAGAAAGACCCCCTGTTTCAGGATCCAAAAAGCAGATCCCGTAAAGGAGGTTCCTATAAAGTGGCCTTTAGTAGCTGGGGTCCCAAATTAGGGGATCTACTTTTTAGATCCTCCCGGGGGTTTGGGAATGTAGCAGTGGCAGTTGCAGTAGCAATGGTGGCAGTAGCAGTCATCGTCGTCGTCGTCGCTGCAACAGCAACAGTAGTTCTATTCGTCGTACTATTAGCAGTAGTGGTGGTGGTGGAGGTGGTATGAGGTGGTGGTGGTGGTGGTGGCTACAACAGAATCCACAGCAGTAGTCCAAATCAGCAAGACGTCAAGACAGAGGAGATCAGCAATGCCAACAACAAACGCCCTCGTTGACTCGCAGCCGGGACATCAAAACGATGTCCCTGTGTTTATATGGCGTGGACTGTCCTGCTACTATTCGGTCATCGCAGCAGGCACTTGCGTTGCAAATGCCATCCTTCGTTCAACCCTTCTAGGCCGTGATTTTCAAGCTGACGTGCGAAGACCCAGGCTAAGAAATCGTGTGTTTCTGGAGTCGTTGCCTGAAGGTCTGGGGCATCTTATAACTTGTTTGCAGCAAGTCTGAGCTGACACCAGGGCAGATCTTTTTCGTGAAGCCGTTGCAAGGCGTCTGGAGACTCCTGCTGGTGCTGCTTTTGTCTTGTTGTTGATGTCTTCAAGTCTAAGTAGAGCCTGCATTGAACTGCGGCTCCGGTCATGCAGCAAAAGGCTACAGGACTCTGCAGCTTTGGGGCATGTGTATGTGAATGTTTCTGTATGCTTCCGAGTTTAGGTTGTCTTCTGCTTGCTTGACGAAACGCAAGACTGCAAGACGGCATGTCTGCTGGTAGTTCCCGGAGAGTCCGCGCAGCCGAGGTTTGCTGCCGTCGGCATCGGCAAGAAGTATCCACTTTTCCAAGACTTGTGGCAGCTTTGCGATCTTTTTGAAGTATATTTCTTAATTAGCAGACGCAGCTCAAAGACAATACAGGCGAAGGCACGTGATACTCCAGCCAAGTGACTCACGAAACCTGCGAGTGCAGCACATCGACATGTTCTGAGGAGTTTGTCTGCATGTGAATCGGTTGTTACATCATCGTAACTGCAGCTAACGAGGTGTGTCATACAATGTCATACCGTTCCGTTGTATTCCTGCATGTTGCATGCTTGCCATGGTCACGGCTTTGTACTGGAAATGATGCTGTTTCCTGATCGCAATGATATATTCCCGCAAAGGAAGCCCTGGCCCCTAACCCCAATCTACATGACGTCCACGTGGTGCTTTGGCCACCAGAGGCTGCATTCTCCACTGACCGAGTTTAAAAAAAACACCAAGGTTCTGAAGCACAACATCCGACCCTGTACCCCAAATTCTACCGTAAATCCGAGAACCTTGAATCCTAAACCTAAGCCCCTGCACGAAGACCCTGAGCTTAAACACCAAGCTCCCTAAACCCGAGACCCTAAACCCTAAACCCTAAACCCAAACTCCATAAACCCTCATCCCCTCCTCAAGCTCCTGAAGATCCCCTTCACCCCCCCCCCTTCCCCGCCGCTCCAAACCTCCCTCCCTCAAGCCTAAACCCTAAACCCTAAACGCTAAACCCCTAAACCTTAAACCCTAGACGCTAAACCCCTAAACCCTAAACCCTAAATTTCCAATCCTAAACCCCTAAACCTTAAACCCTAGACGCTAAACCCTAAACCCTAAATTTTCAACCCTAAACCCCTAAACCTGAAAGCCCTGCCGAGATTTCCAAGGTCTCGCCTCACACTGGAGGACATCATGGGCCTCGAGGTCCAGAAGAAGTATCGGATAGACAAGATGAGGCCCGGTAAATTTAGGGCTTAGGGTTTAGGGTTTAGATGAGGCGCGGAACATTTAGGGTTTAGGGTTTAGGGTTTAGATGAGGCGCAGAAAGTTCAGGGTTGAGGGTGATGAGGCGCAGAACAAAGGGGATAGGGTTTAGGGTTTACAGAGAAAAGGCTTTATGGTTTAAGGTTTAGATGAGTTTCAGAAAAAGACTGTAGGGTTGAGGGTTTAGGGTTTAGATGAGCAGGTACTGCCGGCCTGCCATGTGCCGGTTCCCACTAAGAACTCCCTTCCCGAGCACGATATTCCCTTATCGTCCGCATACATCGAGTTGTCGCATGGCGTAGCTTTGGTATTGTCATCGTTTTATTCATGCGATGATTCTCTGTCTTTGTTTACTCTGAGCCTTTTTCTGCAATTATGAAGTTACTTCCTGGTGATAGCTATTGTTTCTTCGTACAGCTCGCATTGTGCGGTTGTCTCTATGAGTGTTTGGGCATCTAGGCACCGAGGTAGGCCGTCAAGGCTCTGCCGGGACTACTTGCACAAACGCGTGTCCTCCGCAGAAGAAGAAGCTCCATTATGGGCAGTAAGAAACCGACAGCAGTAGCAGCCTGGCACTTTCGATGGCTTCTAGGAAGTTGTGATCTCGTCTTTCTAGTAAGAAGATGCAGTACGTAGGTCCAGGGAATCCCAGAGCTCAGAACGTGTGTGTGTGTATATATATATATATGCATGTCTATACGCATGTAAATATCTATATATATATGTATGTATCTATCTATATATCTATCTATCTGTGTATATATATATACATATAATATACACACTGGGTATTGGTTTGGGACAGTTTTTAATTTCCCCTATTGGTTAAAATAGAGCCCCAATTATCTACAGCTTTGGTGACTGTTGAAATCGACACCTAGTATATGTGTTCATTCTTAAACCTCAATCCTGACCTTCGTGGATTTGCCGCTGATTATCACCACGATTTCAATACGGTTTTCGTTTTCTATACTCTTTGCATTGTTTCTGCTCACCATCATCATTCTGAACCTCATCATCATACTCTTCATCATCCTCGCCATCATTAGCATCACCACGTCCTGTGTTCTGTGAGAAATATGTGCATTATCAGCGTTATTGTTGCTATGTTCATGTTGATGATGATGTTGATCCTTATTGTCCCAGTCATCATCATCATCAACATCACATCAACAGCAACATCATCATCATCACCACCATCATCATCATCATCCTCGGAACCCGTGGTAGCTGTGCCAATGCAAGAGAAGTCTTAATATAGGGGAGTTAATATGCCACTTTGGCGTTCCTCATTATAATTATAGTATAATGGGCTTGACAGCAAAGACGATCATGGTTACGGAAGTAAGAAGGACAACGACCGCAACAGCAACAGTGACAACAACTTGTTTGCTGAAAAACGAAAAGGGCACCGATAGACTAATCCCTGCTGAATGCCAAACTCTACAGTTGCACTTCTAAACCCTGGTCACAACATGATGGTAACAACATCGGTCCGGACATCGCAAGCACCCAGGGCCCTTTTTTCTTGACCGTTCCAGCGGCTGTGGCGGGGTGGAAGGGTTTATGGTTTAGGGTAGTGCATTTAGCCATCGGACACCAACTACGGGTGCTTATTGGCCCGGATGCGATCCTGCTTGCTACATTCCCCGAGGCAGGTTCACACACACGACCACTTTCAGACGCTCCTCCAAACACAAGCATGCGAACCCCAAGCCCACATGTCAATGAGATCGGATGATCGTCGAGACTCTTGAAGCCTGAACAACTCCTAGTACTATTTGGTAGGGTTCATTGTAATAAGGTATACCATAATAGCCAAAACTCTATTCCAATGATTAAGGCCCTTGTATTGAGTTCTGCACAAAGTCTGCTTCAACGCAGAGCTTGAACACGTGAGCCCCCGGAGATCTGATAATTAGCCCTACACTCCGAGCAGGGTTCAGGGTTCAGGGAGGAGCAGAGAGTAGAGTACCACGCGGCAGCGGCGAAGTGTCTGCCCAGGACATCTCCCAGTACTCTCCCTTTTCATTCGATGCGGTCTATGCGCAGCCTGGCAAAAGCCGTCCTCCCCTGAACAAGGTAAACCCTAAACCCCAAATTTTAACCCTTGTACCCTAAACCCCAAAGCACCAACACGGGTGAGCTCTCAAAGCCTCAAGCCTTCCTTGGCCTCGACCTCCCTGGCCTAACCCGACGTAACAAACCTTTCTATCTGCGGATTAGCCGCATATCTCATGTCTCTCTGCTTTAACTCTGCCAGGTTCGCCGACATGCCGCAAACGCAAGGACCGATGTCCTCCGAGCAAGTAGAACGGCAACAACACCAGCATAGTGAGAAGAGCTTCAGTGAGAATGGGACCGATGTCCTCCGAGCAAGTAGAACGGCAACAACACCAGCATAGTGAGAAGAGCTTCAGTGAGAATGGTAGTAGCAGCAGCAGTAGCAGGAGGAGTAATAGTCATCGTCGTCGCTTTGATGTGGGTGGCAGCTGTAGTAGAAGCAGAAGTAGAAAAAGTAGAAGTATAACTAGCAGTATAAGTAGAAGTAGAAGAAGTAGCAGTAGCAGTAGCAGTAGCAGTAGCAGTAGCAGTAGCAGTAGCAGTAGCAGTATGTCGTGGTCGTAACAGTCGTAGTAGTCGTAGTAGGAGGAGGAGGAGCAGCAGCAGCAGCACTACGCCTCCCACTGCTACTACTGCTGCTGCCACCGGTATTGTTCGATTTCGGAGTCAAGATTTTTAGGGGCCCAAACTTCAACGTTTGGGTGCTCCAAGTGCTGAGGGCTGTTCGAGCTTTGACTTGTCGCAGTCCTGAGGTTCATTGTGGCCATCAACGGGCTCCTGCACAAGGGGCTCTCTGTCGCAGAGATCAAGGGCAAAGTGCTGTTGGATGAGCTCCAGGCCAGGATGAACATAATGCATATAATATCATATAAATATATATATACAGCATCTATTATATATTATGTAAGATAGAAATAAGAGCTTTCAGGGCATGGGCTGCCGAGACGATGAACAGCAGTAAATGTTGGTGTTGCCGTGTCAGTGTTCCAGGTCGCATCCTAATGTCAGCATCACGAAGAAATTTGTCAAAGCCGAATTCCCCGCAAACCTCTGCCACCGCTGTAACCTGGAAGTCTTTTCTGTTGCGGCGCTTGGCAAGACTCAACCCCGACGACCATGGCCGAAGCACCATCAATGATAAAGATAATTGTTGTTGCTAGTATGTATATTACAAAAAGATTAACAATAACAATAGAATATTTTAATATCAGAGCCCAAACCTTGTTTCCGTGCTGTGGCACATTAAACCTTACACCCGAAGCATCGAACGTGAACCCTGGATACTACCCCAAAGCCAGGTCTTCGAGGCCTGCACCCCGAACCCTAAACCCAAACAGGAGTTTCCGGTACCTTAGGTCTTAGGTTCCTTTAAAGGGTTACTATAAGGTTACTATGAGGGTTTCGTTAAACGGCTCTATACGGGTTTAGAGTTTCCGCAAATTAGGGGTACCTTATTGGGTGGTCCTTATAATAAGGACCCTGCCATTTAGGAAACTATATTATGGTCCCCTGTTTTTGCGAACTACCAAACAGGCGCAAGCAGCTTTTTTGGCAGGCCTCGAACTTCTCGGGCATTTCCGGTGATGTGGAGTTTGATGAGACTCCTGGCCTTCAAAGCAGCGCAGTGAGTGCTGGGACTTACATAAGGTGCCGTGCAAGGGCGGCAGAAGATCCCTTGCAGAGGAGCAAAGGTCTAGGAGTCGCGAGACTCTACGCTGCTACGCCCCCACCACCACTTTTCATGGCATCCCCCCCCCACCCCTCCCATCTCTACGCGGCCCCTCCGACTGCGCAGCCTGCTGCTACNAGAGGAGCAAAGGGCTAGGGGTCGCGAGACTCTACGCTGCTACCCCCCCCCCCCCCCTTTTCATGGCCCCCCCCCCCCCCCCTTCCCAAGGCTGTCTGTGACACCAGTTTCAGGAATCGTCGTTCTTGGAAGATGGGATCCTCACCACGATATAAAAACGCCACCAGTCGCTGAGATTGGGCCTATTGGTGTTGCCTTGCTCGTGACTCTCGCAAGTTTTTGAGAATGCGGCAGGGCGACTTCGTGTCTCAAACATGGCAACAGTCGCCGGCGCGTAGTCGTGATCCGCGTGATTGCCCACATTTTGCAGGGGTAGGTTGCGGACATGGCTCGGAGGGCAACCCACCGGCACAACCAGCGGGGGGGCTGGGCGAGGCGACGGGAGTCAATGTAGTGATCTGCGTGACAGCCAGTGCTTCTGCACAGGGGAGAACAACGCCAGAGCGCAGGCTATACCACGGGGACAGTTGCACCGTTCGTTTATAGGGGAGAAGGGGAACACCGCCACAACCTTTAGTGTAGCAGCAGTTAGGGTTTAGGGTTTAGGGTTTAGGGTTAACCCTAAACCCTAAATCCTAAAGGATGACAATACCAGTGACCAACAGCTGCAAACCTAAGCTCCGGCTCGATCTGGAACCTTCGTCAACTGAGACTTTGCATTTCTTGCGGCAACAGATGGGAGTTTCCGAAAATTAGGGGGTACCTTACTTTGGGGTCCTTATAATAAGGATCCTACTATTTAGGGTACTATATTAGGGCCCCCTATTTTCGGAAACTCCCAGATCTGAACCGAGACCTGGACGACACACCAAAACGGGTGGAACCCCCGCGCTTGCCCCTTCTTTGAGGCAAGTCCGAAAGCTTTGAAACCCCAATTTCAAATCCCTAAACCCTTATAGTACCCTTACGGTATCCCTTTACAGGAACCCTAGGAACCCTAAACCCCGAAACCTTCAGCGCGACACCTTGAAAATCCCAAACCCGACGACAGTAACACTTTAGACCCGAAGGTTTAGGCCCAAAATATCCCTTCAACCCGAAACGCCCCCAAAGCCCCCGACTAAATCCTGAACCCTCAATCCCGGATTGAGGGAAACCCTAAACCCTAAACCCTCGGATTCCGAGGAAGGGTGATCGGCTGACGCAATATAACCTGCTCAACCTCCAGCAGACTGGGAGCCTTGAGCTTAAGGGCTTTATACCCCGAACCCCGAAGGCCCAAAACCCTCAAGCCTAATGACTATGCAACTCCTTACAGGTGAAGTTCTTGGGGGGTGCAGGTAGGATTTGCGTAAGGTTGAAGGGTTAAGACTCCCTTGGGTTTTGATGAGTTGGCTTTAGGGTTTCTTTTGGGTGATAGGCTTTAAAAGTCCTGTGGGTTGAGGATTCGAGTCAAAGGGCTTTGAGGGTTCAGAGTTTTGGTGTAGGCCTTCGAGGTCAGGGAGTTTGGGGTTTAGGGTGCAGAACGTGCCAACATGTCGTGCTCATTCTTCATGTCCGACTCCTCATTTGAGTTAGTGCAGATTTGCAGTTCAAGGCATGCTTGATCCTTTGCTCTACAGTTAAGTGTGTAGGGTTGGGGGGCTTTTCGCATTAAGAACTGAGTGCAGGGATGCCGGAAAGCAACATACTTGCTATCAATTGGCGAACAATGCCTCGCAAGTGCGGAGGCAAGAGCTCGGGTTGAGAGTTCAGAGTTTGAAGTTTCGGGTTCTAGGTCAGGGCTAGAGGGGCTGTGAGGTTTCGGGACCGCGGATAAGAGAATTGCGGCTTTGTTCATCTATGAGCCCTATACAAATATGCACGGTTCATTCGTGACATTACACTGCAGCCTACTGTGCATGCTACACTACGCTCTCTTACGTTATGCTTCTTTCCTTTTCAAGATCCTTGTTGTCCACTATAGCACCGTAGCGTTGACATTCGAAGCTTTCCTGGCTAGAGCTCCAGGAATGCCACGGAGTTGGTGTTGGTGGCAGCACCCCGGCAGCTGTTGGGTACAGGGTGTGTTTAGGGTTTGGGTGAAATAGCGCCTACGGCAGTATCCTGCGATGACGTGGTTCCGAGTGCATCCGACTGTACCGAGGTAGGGTCAAGCTTCAATGTAGAAGTCTTTTCTGCAGTTTCATCCCGTCCCATGCCGTTCCAGGTGAATCACCACCACCAACCACCACCACCACCGCCACCACCACCACGACTATAATCGTTACCGCTACTGCTGCTAACAACTGCCTGCTGCTGCTGCTACAACAACAACAACTACTACTACTGCTGCTGCTGCTGCGGCGGCTGCTAGCAGTGCTGCTGTTGCTGCCTTGGATATCTTCTTTTTGTTGTTAGCTTGCTTGATGCCATAATTACGATCATCAATAGATGTCCGAATCAAGCAACTGATCCTGATGACGGAAACCCTACCTGACAGTTTAGCATACCAAGTGCTAGCAAGACTTCCCCATGGATCGGCAACACAGGCAGATAACACGGAAGCCTGAATAATTCCCAGTATTCATCCTTGCTACAATTATGTTGTAATCGACCACCAAACCCTATGTAACCCTAAGCCCTAAACGCCTGCTAGGCGGAGAAAGGCGTAGAAAAAAAATCTGAACACCATAAGCTGAAACCTCCAATCTCTTCACCCAACTTGGCCTTCAAGACGCACGGCCATCTGCCGCAGGTCTTCAGTGCTTCCACGAGGAGTTTCGCCTTTAAACAGATGCCGGTGCCGTGGATAATTTTAGGAGCTTCTGTGTTGTCATCTTTGCTTCCCGGCAGGGTCGGTGTGGGGTTGTGGGCTTCAGGATTGTGAGTGTGTATGTGTGGGTCGGTGCTATAGGGGCCTTAATCATTACCTATACTATTTTGGGGGCTCCTTATTACAACTATGGTATAATGGGCCCCCAAACCCGATTCTAATTATTTAGGCCCCTATGTTACAGACTTACATAGGTCCTCAGGATCTCAGTGTTTAGGACCAAGGCTTTATGGTTTGGGTGTCTGAGTTCTGGGTACTGCCTGTAAAAGTACCCCATCCAAGTACAACTCCTTTACGCTGCAATCGCTTCTTGTTGTACTCGTAGTGAGTTCAATGCCTGAAACAGCAGATACGCTGCATTGTTTTATGTAGCTCTTGCTGAACGTTAAAGGTCTGTTTCAATGTCAGAAGGAAGATTTTTGGGGTTATGGTCTATAGTTGGGTCACTTGTCTTTGAAGCATTCAGCTCATGAGTACATTCTTGGTGAAGGTATTTAGTACCTGTAGCAGCCGAAGGGCAGATCTGAACATGCTATTCGTGTCTGTCTCGCAGTGTGTCCTGTCGTCCGTTTGGCCCATCCGTGCTTTCATGTCTAGTGGGATAGACAGCTCAAAGTGCTGAGGTGTGGATGGACGGTAACCGTTCGGAAGAGCCAATACACCTCTTCGATTGCGACCCAGGCAGGGCTCACGGAAGTTCGCACAGAACCCGAAACACTTAAACTATAGTGTCTTAGGACATTTTTTTGTTCATGTAAAGCCCAAGAGAATATTGACAATATTGTTTTTGCTGTGGTTCTAAGGGGGGTTATAGTAAACAAGAACCCTCAAACCCTAAATCCCAACCCAAATCCCTAAGCCCAGAATCTTTAAGCAAAGGGGCGACAAAGGTCGAACTCGACTTGGGCGCATCGATGAGCTTCGGGTTGTGGGAGGTCGGCGAACTCTGTAGTGTTGAGGGGATAGAGGTTTAGGAATGAAGGGGTTTAGGGGTTTGGGGCTTTAAGTTTAAGTCCAGGCTCACTAAGAATCCTTTCGATGCCAACCAGCACATCGCCGTGCCTGCGAGCCTACGATTCCGAACGCTATTCCCTGTAGCTCTCAGCCTAAACCCTAAACCCGGAACAATAAGCCCAAAACCCGAACACCCTAAACCCTAAACCTCAAACGCCCCTTGAGCCTAACTTGGACCCTGGATTTGTGAGGCTTCTACCAGGAGGACGACTCCAAGCTCTGCAAGAAATGCCCTCGTGGGATGCAGTGCGCTGGAGGTGGCCAGGGCCTGCCAGTGTGCTATCTTACCTTACCTTATAGCCTTATATTACACTATACGAAACGATACTATCCTATCCTATACTATAGTATACTGTACTTTTCTGTACTATACACTTACTATACACTTCTATACTGTACTATATCATCTAGCAAAAGCCTAGATTAGCTTGAAACCGAAATCCTTTCGCCCTATAGGCAACAAGCGCTAAACTCTAAGCCCTCAGCCATTGCATGCCAGGTTTCGACACTTTTCAGCCCTGTCGACCAGGCCGGACAGTCGTGGACAAGTGAAAGCCCTAAACCCCACTGAAACCTGCAGGGCATAGTCGTCCTCCTTGAGTGAACCTGAAGGCTCTGGATCTGGGGCGTTTTTTGGGCGCTTTGTCATAGAGAGCTCTGCCCTCAACATACTTCCACCCAAGTCACGGCTGCAATCCCTAAACCCAAATCCTAAGCTCAAACGCTGGACCCTAAACCGTAAAACCTGAAAGGGCCTTGAAAGTTTCGCCAGGAACCTTCTCTAACGAAACGGGCATGCAGCAGTGCCTGCCATGTCCGCAGGCCTCTCGCGTGTTGGGAGCGGAAGGGCCTTTTAAAGGGCCGAAGCTTCGGTTTGAGGACTTTCACTAAGTCGGGTTTAGGGTTTAGGGTTTAGGGTTTAGGGTTTTGGGAGTCTTTGGCCTTTGGATTTAGGGTACATGGCTCTGGCCGTCTCTTGCTTTCTTTCCGGATTTTTGTGTCGATCCGGCTCCATTGGCACAGTCTGAGAATGATCGGTGACCATGGGCGCAAAGGCCACTCAATCCGTTATTCGTCTAACAAATATGTACATCAGCAAATGCAGAATTAAGCAAAAACAACCTTCATACATATGCGCATATGTAAATGTGCTTACAGTAGTACATTGGTATACGTATATGTACATGTATCTGTATCTGCATATGCACATGCACATGTATATGTATATATATATATATACATAGATAAACTACTAGAGTATAGTGTATACAGGTGTATATATATATATTAGCATGCATAACAATCATACATACATACATACATGCATACACACATACCTACATACATGCATACATACACGCATACGTACATACATACACACATACATGCACATACAATACATGCATGCATATGTACATGTACATGCAGATATGCAGATAAGCAAATATGCAGACAGGCATGCATGTTTCTATACATATGAGTGTATATGTACATGTGTATTTGTTCATACATGTGTATATGTATATATGTATGTATGTATTCCTATATATGTATACGTATATTTATATATATATATACATATGTGAATATGTGAATACGAAAATACGTGAATACGTGAATATGTGTACATGTATATATGTATATGTGTATCTATGCATCTGTGTATCTATGTATATATGTATACATGTATCTATGTTTATACGTATGTATGTATATATGTATACATGCATATGCAGGTTTTCTGTATATATGCGTATATGCATATATGTATGTACGTAGGTGGGTAGGTATGTATGTAAGTGTGTAGATTTGTATATATGTATGAAGGAGGCCCTAGTACATGATCAGAAATCAGCATCGTACTGCTTCCGGAAAAAGCATTTCCGAATCCCAAACCCGAAACTTCCTGGGGGGATTTAAGGTTTAGAGTTCCGCAGACTTGGAGCCCGAAGAAAAGGAACCTCTTAACCCGTGCCCTTAGCGCTAGACCCTAAACCCTATATCCTAAACCCTATAACCCTAAAGCCCTAAACCTTAAGCTCTAAACCCTAAAACCCTAAAACCCTAAACCTTACACCCTAAACTCTAAAACCCTAAAACCCTAAACCTTGCACCCTAAACCCTAAAACCCTAAACTTTACACCCTAAACCCTAACACCCTAAACCTTGCACCCTAAACCCTAAAACCCTAAACCTCAAAGCCGAACAGAGCTCCGCAGGGCTCGTTTGCCCCAGACGCGGGTTCTGCACAATGAGCCTCGGTCGGAGTTTTTCGATTCTGGTCAAGAAAATCTTGCATTCATTTGATTACTCTAACTTCTGGGAATGATGTTTTAAACTTTTATCGTGCAGGATTTTTGTCCATCAGCAGTATGGCTATTGGTGTTACTGTGCAAAGAGCCATTGCTTTTATTGGTATCATTACCGTTTCTGCTTTGGAAAACTTTTTTGAGTGTCGAAGTGCTCGCTGGTACTGTCAGCATTCTTGCAGATTTTATTGTTCTCGCCAGTGGCACTCACGCAAAATAATGACTCTTCTCCGTCAGGCTACTGTTCTGATTATGTTTTGAGAGCTTTTGAGACTTGAACCCCGCAACTCGAAACCTAAACCATGACTCTAGAACCCTGAGTCATAAAGCCCACCTGCACGTCTAAAGTCCACGGACCCCGAGGCAGTGCATGCCGCCCGGGCAGCGAAGCGCCTCAAACAGGCCTTCTTGCCACGTGCATCACTCCTGGAGAAGTTTAGGGTTTAGGGTTTAGGGAGAAGTTTAGGGTTTAGGGTTTAGGGAGAAGTATCGAAAACTGCATCCTTCAAGCCATGTTCCCACTGTGATGCAAAGTTGAAACATCTGAACGTCTCGCTGGAAAGTCACGAAAGGCACATTTTCTTCTTCGAAGGCGGCAATCCAACCCCAAAGTACCAAAACTCCTAGACCAACTCCACAGCCGTATCACTAAGTCTTTTGCCAGTAAGATTGGTGCTGCTATTCTTGAAGATGAAGATGAATGTGAGCACGTTGTATTCCATCAGTTGAACCCAATGCAGCAAACTGAAATGCGTTTTGCGAGGTCTGTTAATGTGGACTGCGTTGATAGTAGACGTTTGTAGCTGCGAAAACGCTGATGGTCGAGATGGTGATGAGTCCGAGAATGATGAAGACGATGATGACGATGATGGCGAAGCCGAGGATGAGGAGGAGCAGGGAGGAGGACGAAGGAGCAGGACGACAGCTGCAACGTGACTCCGACGACGACAAGGAAGATCTCGATGATGGAGTGAATGCCACTACCTCTACCGCTGCCACCGCCACAAGTAGCACTGCCACAGCCACGACGACCACGACGACCACGACGACCACGACGACCACGACGACCACGACGACCACGACGATCACGTCGAAAACGACGACCACGACGACNACGACCACGACGACCACGACGACCACGACGACCATGACGACCACGACGACCACGACGACTACGACTATGACCACGACGACGGAGCCGACGACGACTTCTCGTACCGCCACCATCACGGTGTTGAGACTTGCTACCGCCAGACGACGACTCCCGATTACAGCTGCTACTGGTAGCTACCTGCTACTACCTACTAGATACAAGCTGATAGCTATAAGCCATTAGCTACTAGCGACTTGCGACTAGCGACCAGCTGCTAGCCGCTACTGCTGCTACTGATGCTACTGCTGCTACCGCTGCTGCTACGACGACGATGACGACGACGACTACTACTACTACTACTACTACTACTCCTGCTACTACTACTACTACTACTACTACCTACTGCTACGACTACGACCACGGCTACGACTACTATTCAATACTGATTCTTGGTGTCATGTTGCAGACTTGCTCTTTGATGCTCGCAAGAATGCAGGAGTGCCGGAAGTGCCCCCGTGGCCGCTATATGCCGCTCCCTGAGGCGCGGCATTGTTTAGAGGGCCCAACATCACAGAGCCCGAAGACCCCATCCCAGCACTCCGAAAGCCCAAGCACTCAAACCTAAAGCCTAAACACCGAAGCCGGAACCCCCCAAAGCCTAAACGGTAAAACCCTAAACCCCGTGCTACCCGGTCTGACGCTCGAGCCTCCTGCCAACGACCGGAGCATGTTGACCCCTGCTCGCCAGTGCAACAATGGCACATTACAGTGATCCGCTGGTCAAAATCTGGACTGCTATGCTTCTAGTTTAACAAAAGACCGTAGTCCAATTCTTAGGGCCCCTTTGTTATCCAAAGCCACGGGAGGGTGTGCAATGCCTGGCCTGCTTGAAGCTGCTTGGCAGAACGGGGTTGTCTGTGGGATCCTGGCAAAAGAAATGCTCCTTCGGGTTGATGGGTATTGTGGCAGGCGAGTTCTTTTAGCCCTAAGCTGTAAATCCTCAAGCCTGTCGGAGTCTCGGTGGCGCACATTCTTGCTGTTCAGCTAGTCCCGGGGCTGTTTGTCATCGGTGCCACCGGCACGCATGTATTCGGCGCTTTGAATCTCAAGTCCGTTGCTGTCGCTATCTATCTATCTGTCTATCTATCTATCTGTCTATCTGTCTATCTGTCTATCTGTCTATGCGTCTATCTGTCTATGTGTCTATCTGTATATGTATGTATGTATGTATGTATGTGTGTATATATATATATGTATGAGGAGGCTAGTTGCACATGAACGGTATCAGACATCACGATGGCGAACTCGTCGTGATAGTGATCATGTCCATGGTTGAGACCCGCGCCATCATCAAGGCATTTGCCACCTTTACCACCTTTACTACACCACCACAACGACCACAACCACCACGACCAACGCCATCACCATCACCATCACCATCATCATCGTCATCACCATCATCCTCTTCATCATCATCGTCATCATCGTCATCATCGTCATCATCGTCATCATCGTCATCATGATCATCGTCATCACTATCACCACCCACACCATTAGTATCATCATCCTCTTCATCATCCTCGCCATTATCATCATCACTGTCGTCATCATCATCATCATCATCACCATCATCACCATAATCATCATCTTCTTCTTCTTCATCGACATAGACACATGCACGTTTACATACGCATACAAATCAGGTGCATACATCTAAATCAGATATACGTGCCTGCACTCCTAGTTCCATGCATGCATGCATGTGCATGCATGCTCGCACTCCTACATGCATACATACACGTATGTGCATTTCTTGCGTGCACCTGCCTGTATGCCAGTGCAGCAAACATATAAACACACACTCTTGAATGTGTATATATATATATGTATATAACACATGCAGCCAGGCGTGTTAGTACGTTGGTCGATACATGGCTAGTTGGGTAGCCGGACGGGGAGAGAGATGTTATCTCTGTGTGTTTGTCCGCACGCGCCAAATTTGGCAGTCATGGTACTGATAATGGAAACACAATGCAATGAACGCTGCAAAGACTCAAACTCACTCCGAGAATCTTTAACGCTAAACCCTAAACCCAGGGATCGGACGACACGGGAGGTAGCTTCAGAAAGCGAGTCGGACTGCTCCTTGCACAGCATCCAGACTTCTGCATCCCGAGTTCTGAACTCTGCACTTGCACCAAGTTCCAGAATGCGGTGTCATCAGGGTGTGGGTCTTGGGTTGCAGAGGGCAGGTTTGGGGTTTGAGACTTGTTTTGTTTTTTCCATTGTGGGGTTTGAATTGGGGGCTGAGGCCAGGGTTTAAGCTTTCGGGGCTCTGGGCTGAGCCTGGACCTTGCAGTTGAAGCATCAAAAGTTCCGAAGCCTTGGTCGCCTAGTGTAGGGGCTTAAATAATTACCTATACTATCTTGGGGGTTCCTTATTATGATTATAGTATAATGGGCCCCAAAACCCTAAACTCTAATTATTAAGCTGGGTCTCTATATTAGTTTCAGCCTCCGAGACACCCCGCACCGAAAATGAGCGTCGTCGGCCCCCAAAGCTTTCCAGCCATAGCCAAAAGCGCAAAGAGCCTTAGGGTTTAGGGTTTAGGGCAAGGCCCCAGGCCCCAGGCCCTGCACCCCCAAACCCTAAGAGCCCTAAACCTTGAACCTGAATGCCGGGGCCTTAATGATTTTAATAGGGTTTTGGGGCCCTGTATACGAGAATTATAACAGGAACCCCCAAAATAGTTTAGGGGGTAATTATTGAGTCCCGTATATTACTCCACTGACCTCGATCCTGGGTCCTTCCTCGTCTCCTCTTTAGATTGTCCTTCTGCACATGATGACTGTTACGTTCTTTCTGATGATAGGTATTCGCACCTTTACAGACCTTCAACCAAAGTCGGACCGTCGATGCTGAGCTGAAGACCAAGCTGTCATGCTTTTGAATAGTGGTCGGCTTTCACTCTTTACATGATTCTGGGCGTAGGTTGTTCATTTTCGACTTTTACATTTCGACCTTCCACGACATCATGCTAAGTTCGCGAGAAATGCGCTTGAGAGCCCTTCCGGGACCAACGTAAAACACGCGAAACCCTTATGTTCCTTCCTCATGGCCCTCAAAACCCTAAACCCTAACCCTAAACCCTAACCCTAAACCCTAAACCCTAAACCCCTAAACCCTAAAGTCTTCGCTGAGGGCTCGACAACCGCCACCGCGGAGCCCGAAGCGGCCCGAGCTTCGCGAGCGGCAGAAAACACGTACGTGGGAGCCTAGGTAAAGCTAGGCGACTGGCACCATNCGGCCCGAGCTTCGCGAGCGGCAGAAAACACGTACGTGGGAGCCTAGGTAAAGCTAGGCGACTGGCACCATGCATGCCGATCCCTCGGGCACCTCCCACGGAGTGGTAAAGGTATAAACCCTAAACCCGGGGGTTTTTTGCCAGCACATCCTTTCGACAAGGGTTGCACCCCCCAACCCTCACGATTTGGAGCGGCCACCCAAATGGACAAGGGTTGGACCCCCCCAACCCTTCACGACTTGGAG
>BGNK01000525.1:101286-133510 GCA_003297005.1 Symbiodinium sp. clade A Y106
TTCACGACTTGGAGCGGCCACCCAAATGGACAAGGGTTGGACCCCCCAACCCTTCACGACTTGGCGGGCGTTCCTTTCCAGGAAGCTGACAGCTGATTTTCTGTTACCAAATTCTGCTTATAAAATGTACCATTTACATTGGGCTGTCGGCCGATCTCGGGGGTTCCCCTATTTTGCCAGCTCCAGGCAAAGAGTTGCACCCCCCCCAACCCTTCACGACTTGGAGGGGGCTCCCAAATGGACAAGGGTTGGACCCCCCCAACCCTTCACGACTTGGAGCGCCTCTCAAATGGACAAGGGTTTGACCCCCCCAACCCTTCACGACTTGGAGCGGCTCCGCAAATGGACAAGGGTTTGACCCCCCCAACCCTTCACGACTTGGAGGGGCTCCCAAATGGACAAGGGTTGGACCCCCCCAACCCTTCACGACTTGGAGTGGCTCCCAAATGGACAAGGGTTGGACCCCTCCAATTTGATTGGACCCCCCAACCCTTCACGACTTGGCGGGTGTGAAGCTGACAGCTTCTGTTACCAAATTCTGCTTATATAATGTGCCATTTACATTAAGGTGTCGGCCGATCTCAAGGTTCCGTTATTTCGCCAGCTCCAGGGAAGGGGTTGCACTCCCCAAATGTCTTTCAGAATCATAACTTTCGCCAGCACAGCCTCACAGAAAGCCCACTGTTTCTTCCGGCACCCGCCAGGAACCTTACAGAAAGCCCGAATGAGAACCCGCCAGCACAGCCTCACAGAAAGTCCATTGCTTCTTCCGNCTTCTTCCGGCACCCAGACAGAGACAGACTCGCAGAACGCCGACATGCAGTGCAGCTTGTTTCTGCACAATTCCCGCCAGCACAGCCTCACAATAAGTCCATTGCTTTTTCCGGCACCCCCCAGGACAGCCTCACATAAAGCCCACATGAGAACTTGCCAACACGGCCTCACAGAAAGCCCAATCCAGACAGGGACAGACTCACAGAAAGCCAACATGCAGTGCCGCTTGTTTCTGCACACAATTCCCGCCACTGCTTCTTCCGGCATCTGCCAGGACAGCCTTACAGAAAGTCTGCATAAGAACCCGCCAGCACAGACTCACTGAAAGCTTTGTTCCTGCCTGGGCCACGTTGAAATGTTTGAACTCAGGGTGGTCTTGGGGTGGGCTGTCTGCTACGCACAAGTGCGAGCGGCCTGGGTGTGCACACACAAGCGAGCACCCATGACGTTACCACACCCTAAACCCTAAACCTCCGGAGCCCTAAAGTGTTAAAAACCCTGCAGCCCGAGACCCTGAAGCTCTAAACCCTACATCCCGAACCCTTACCTAAAACTCTTAATGTAGGAACCTGATGAAGAAACCCTGGGCGTATAACCCCCCCAAATGTGGGATTCATATAAGGAACCCCAATAAAGGCCCAAAGTTTCTTAATCAGGTTGCTACATTACCTTCCCTAGATCCTGAGCCCATCACCTCTGCGCTCTTATTCTTGCAGGCCTGTGTGCTGAGGGTTCCTTCATGTGCGGGCGGTGCCTTCCGTGCCCTGCAGGCCCTGAAGGGAGCGATAGGTTAGGGTTCAGGGTTGAGGGTTCCGTGGATGGCTGTAGGCGTGACGTATCGGGGTCACGGGAACCGTGACTTAGGGTTTAGGGTTCAAGCTTCAGTTGCTAGGCTTTCGGGTTGAGCTGTTGTCGTTCATGGTTGGTTTGGGGCCGGGATTAGGGTTGAAGTTGTTGGGCTAATTTTGAGGGTTTAGGGTTTAGGGTCTAGGGTAGGATTTCAAGTTTACGGTTCAAGGCTGGTTTTAGCTACACGCTCCACTCTAATCAATCCATCACTGAGGGCTCATTAAATGTCGAAGCCTGAACAACTGTATTCCCTCGGGTTCCCTTAGCATGTTCATCATATGGGTGGTTGTCAAAATTAGGGTCCCTTCTTGGGTACCCTAAATAATAGGTGCCGTACTATATTAGGGACCCCAAAAGGGACCATCATTTTGACAACCACCCATATGCCATACCCTGTATACTCCCATAGCCTTATTCTATTAAGGCCTTCGTATTCGGAACGTGGTCTTCTGAACACCTTCTGCTCTGGCAGGGCTCAGGGTTCAGACATGAGCACACCCTACAAGGCGTTGCCACACAAAGGAGACATATGGGAGTTTTCAAAAATGAGGGGCGCCTTAGTTTGGGGTCCTTAAGATGCGGATCCTACTATTTAGGGTGCTATGTTCGGGTCCCCCATTTTCGGAAACTCCCACATCAGAATCAGAAAAGTCGACTTGTCATTCGTGTAGCTGTAGCGCTTGTATTGCCCCCCGCCTACCCCCCCCCCCCCAAAAAAAAAACGACCACCCAACAATCGTAGAGTGTCAAGTCCAACCCTAAACACCATATGCCACAAAGTCCATAAGACGCCTAGGAAGCCACAGAGAAGCCCAAACAACCCCAAATCCTTGAACACCTAAGCTTTTCATAAGGACCCTTCTTATGGGTATTAAGGCCCGCTACCCCCCTCCCCCTACCCCCTAAGGGTCCTTATGAGTGCCAAAACCCCGAAAACCACCAACCCTAAACTCCAAAACCCTAAAACTGGTACACCTACTTAAAGGATCATGGGACTTAGTAACTAGGGTTCCTTAAAGGCAAGGGCTCCAGAAGAGGCTTAAAGGAGTAGGGGCTTAGTAACTGGGGTTCTTATTAAGGTAACTATACTTACAATTACGTATAACCCCAATTAAGGTACTTATAACCATAATTACTAAGTCCCATGATCCTCCAAGTAAACCCTAAACCCCAAAACCCGAAGACACCCAAAGCCCTGTTTGAGAGCATCTTCTCTGTCAGGCCTCGAATGTCCTGCCGGCCTGGATCCCCCCAACCAGACGGAAGGCTGTACTGGGTTTAGGGTTTAGCTGTTTAGGGTTTAGGGGTTTAGAGTTTAGGGTTTCGGTGTTTTAGTTTGCTTTTGTTGCAGCAGTTGGGTTTAGGGGTTTTGAGGTTTGTGCTTTGAGGGTTGGGGGTTTCAGGTATGGGCAGTAGGGGTTTCGGGGTTCCTGCCTCGTGGTTCGATCTGCAAGGTATGCGCGTCCAAGGCATCAAATCCAAACCCAAATACCCAAATCAAACCCCTCTAAACCCCCAATCCCCAAATCAAACCCTTCTAAACCCCCAAGCCCCAAATCAAACCCCTCTGAACCCCCAAACCCCTCTCAGCCATTCTAAGCCCCTAAGCCACCAAATCCTTCTAAGCCCTTCCAAGCCCCTAAGCCCGACCTAGACCCAAGTGTAGTCTTCAGGGGTCATACGGCCCACCTGGGTTTTGAGTTCAGGCTCCAGGGCCTGAGGTTTAGTGATAAGCGGGTTTAGGGTTTAGGGCTTAGGGGTTTAGGGGTTTAGGGTTTAGGGTTTAGGCGTTAGGGTTTAGGGTTTAGGGTTTAGGGTGTGCCGAACATACTTCCGTGGTAGGTGTGCACTTTTTTTGTCGAAGGCAAGATAATCGACGAACGTCCGAGATCTTCAGAGTAAACGTGTTCCGTCACGAACGCGGAGCTCTAATTTTTCCCACCCCGAGAGGCCACCCAAACCTTTTGTACTAAGCTTAAGTCCTTAAGCGTTTCCAATATACAAGCATATGCACATGATAGTGCAAGTGGTACTCGTCCCGTTTAAAGCAGGCACATACAAAGAAAGAGGGCGACCTCGAGATTGGCGCTTGGCCCCAATGAAGGTCCCCGTGGACATAGAGAAGTACATGCAGTGCGAGTGGCGGTCTGCCAACATGTGTCTGTTAGACTTCTTGCAACGAAGCGACCGACAAGGAAACATACACTCCAGCCTGAAGCAGCGTTACAAGCAAACGAGCGCTGGAAGCACCTTGGAAGAGTTTGCCAACAGATGTTCCACGAACGGAACCGTGATGGTTGCGGCAGTGAAATATTCTCGCAGGAACTCGAGTTTCTACAAGCAGTGGCTGCTTCTGCACGTACCTTTCCGGCAAGTGGACGATCCGTGGAATGAGGCTGTCGAGGCAGTCCCGCCAGAGCTGCAAGGCTCGGCACTGTGCCTGTTACATCGTCCGAGGTTCTGGAGATCCATGCCCGCAATTTGTCAAGAAATGGAGTTGGAGTCCTTACGCGACTCAACCATAGAGAACATTCTAGAAGCAGTCAAAGCAGCACGGAGGTCATCGATGCTTACCTGTCCGGCCGTCGGCAGATCACCGAGCCTCCCAGAGTCGACGCAACGCCTTCGCTAGTGTTAGAATGAGCAGGATTTCACGCCTCTACAGAAGAAGGCGTTCGACATGATAAGCATTGTGGTCCAAGCGGCCATGGAGAAGCGAACGCCTGCAGAAGATGACGAAGGAGAGACTTGGGCCAAATATCTTCGAGCTCCAGAGCCAATAAGCTGTCCTCGAGCCTTCCTGGGAGCTGCCGGAACAGGCAAAAGCGTTGCAGTCAAAGCGGCCATGAGACATGCTTTGCAAAATGGTGCCGTGGTGGGCGTGGCATGTCCCACGGGGCTGCTGTCGACTACTTACAGATGCAACTTCCCGGATGCGCATGTAGACACGGTTCACAGTTTCTTCGGGCTCCATCTGCAGGAAGAACTAACACTGGCTCTATTGGCAGACTTCGACCTCATCGTCGTCGAGGAAATAGGACAAATCTCACACACCAGCACTCCAGGGCCCATTTTTCGATCCTAAGACTCAGAACCCCAAAGCTAGAGCAGCCACACGAAAAGAAACGAGGGGACCTCGAGATTGGCACCTAGACCAGGCTAAAATGCACATTTTATGAACAGAATTTGGTACTACAAAATCAGCCATATTTTGCCAGGTTTATGGAGGGCGAAGCAGACTTTAGAGCAGCCACTCGAAAAGAACGGCTCTGTTCTGCTGCAGAATGTGGCTTGGGCCGCCTTGGGCACACAGGGACCCCGGATGGTTTAGAGCAGCCACACGAAAAGAACGGCCCTGTTTTGCGGCAGAATGTGGCCCCGACCCATTTGGGCACACACGAGCACTCGAGGGTCCATTTTTTGATCCCAGCCTTAGCAGTGTATGTTTTAGGGTTATGAAATATAATATGTCGTATTATATTGCCAGTACTGGCGTTTGAAGTATTAAGGAATACTTGTACACAGACAAGCACTTACCTGTAAATGGCTGNTTAGCAGTGTATGTTTTAGGGTTATGAAATATAATATGTCGTATTATATTGCCAGTACTGGCGTTTGAAGTATTAAGGAATACTTGTACACAGACAAGCACTTACCTGTAAATGGCTGTAATTATGTACCATACCTACCATTTACCCCTAGGTAAGACTAGAGAGTCATATGCGTACGTTCCGTACAAGGTGTGTTACGCTCCTGTGCGTGGAAAGGCTTAAGCTGAGCATTCAGGCTTAAGCTTTTGAGTTTAGGGCTCAGGGGTTTAGGGTTTAGGGAGGGTTTAGGGTTTAGGGTTTAGGGGTTTAAGGGTTTAGGGCTGAGGGTTTAGGGTTTAGGGGTTTAGGGTTGAGGGTTTAGGGTTTAGGGGTTTAGGGTTGAGGGTTTAGGGGTTTAGGGTTTTGGAGCATGTAGGGGATTCGCATCTCGATACGATGCGTAGCAAGCCACGATATGACCCACTATCAGGGATGTCTGATTCTAACCCGGACCCGACGCCCCAGGCACAGAGGGCCATCCCGATTTTGGGAAGCAAGATCAGTTGCCGACATAACTCGCAATGGGACCTTCTCGCGGTCTTCGTGTGTGTCGAATTGACCGTTGACCATAATTTAGATGGCACCGGCCGACTACAAGGGGCAAAAACCACGGCAGGTAGTACTTGGTAGAGGCGACAAAGTCACATTCCTGTGGTCGGGCTCGTGCATTGTCGCATATACTACTACTACCAAGGGCGATAACGTCTGAAGTCGGCGTGCTAGTTGGAAGCAGGTCCGGAAAGAGAAAAGTACGTGTAATATCGCGTACGAGTAATAGCTAAATGCAATACTGATTACAATAGATGGTGCTGGAGATTATCTTTAATCATAAAACTCGTACTGCTGAAGATACCCCGCCAACCAGTGATGAAAGAGAGAACCCCAAGCCACTTGAGTGAAATCGAGGCTATTGGTTCGCACCGCGAGCAGCTGAGTGCGAATTCCAGGTCTTAAGGTGTCGTCGCTTTGCCGAATGAAGCTGAGATTACTTGGGCTTTCGGCTTTAAGGTTTAAGCCTCGCGCATTTGACGCGATTCTTGGGCTTGGTGCAAGTTTGTTGGGTTCGGAACTCGCACCCTACAGGCCTTTGGTGAAAGGGCGCAGAAGGGAGATTGACCAAGGTGCCGAAACCGTTTCTTCCCTCAAAACTAGCAAACCTCAGCCCAACAATAACCACAGCCTGAATCTAAATTCGAAACCTCAAATCCCGAAACCCAAGCCCCCAATCCTAAACCCGAAAAGTGCTGTCAAAAAAAACCTAAACCTAAACCCGAACTATGAAAATCTAAGTTCTGGAAGACGTACTGTTTTGCTTCATTTTTGGCTTGGGGTTCTGGAGTACATGGTTTAGGGAGTTTAGGGCTTACAGCTCAGAGTTTAAGGTGCAGGGATCCCTTGTTAGAGTGCTTGCATTGAGGATCTTGTCGTTAAGGGTTTGCAGTCGTCTGATCTTGCCTAAGGCATGTCTCCCAAACCCGGATGAGAACCTCCACGGTCGTTTTTGTGTGTTTTGCTGCACCCTAGACATGTAGCCCCAAGCTTACCAAAACCCTAAACCCTAAACCCTAAACCCCAAACCCTAAACCAAAACTCACGAACCCTAACCCTTAAACCCAGACCCTAAGCCCGAAACCCTAGACTCCTGAAAAGGAGCCCTAAACCCTAAACCCGGGAGAATCCTTCAAGGAACCCTTATTAAAGAGGGCCCTTAATCCTGGATCTTACCCCGCCCTACTTGCTAAATTCCATGAGCGAGTGAGTAAGGACATTTAAGCTCAAAACTCGAGCTTCGCAAGTTGTGAGTATTTTGTGTGTGTGTATGTCTATGTCTACATATAATATATGTATATATACACATACAAATAGAAGTTGTTTTATGAGCAAATATATAAGTTTGTATAGTCATACAGACAAATACGAAACATAAGCGAATCATGTATATGCTTGTAGACACAATTTTCTGCATCTACATAATTACGCGCACATACATACGTACGTATGTACGTATGTACCTACCTCTGTACATACATCGGTACATTCATATATACATCTTCCGGACGCAGCGAAGCGGGTCGCCTAGCTAGCCAAGGCAAATACAAACATACATACATACATACATACATCCATGCATACATACATACATACATACAAACATACGTTTGGGTTTTTCAGTTTAGGGCTTAGGGATTCTTCGGTTTGGACGTGTCGTGACTTTCGGAGTACGTAGAGAGCATGCTGTCTTTGGCCCCGACGCCCTGAAGCCAAAATCATGCCACGATCCATCACCCCAGCCCGAGCATGCCGGATCCTTGGCGTCTGGCATTCCACAAGATGCTGCGGGCAAGAAGTCGTTGACTCTACGCACTCTCTACGCTAATTCATCTCAATTCCCCTCCCCGGTTGTGAGGCAACGGCTTCGAGTGCCAGGGTGCAAATGGCGAGCGACACTCGGCTTGAAACTTGAAGCGTAGGCTTCAAGGCAACATCCATAAATCCGACAAGTGCTTGTTCTAGCAATGCCTACTCTTTGGGATGCTCACAGTGGCATGTGTTGCTGAATGATGAGCCCCGAAAGAATCAAGTTGCGTGAAGGACACATGAGCACCTGCGCTCCGGGGCGCCAGGCCAGATTTTGTGCTTGAGTTGAGGGTGTGCGGTGCAAAGTTTAGGGTTAAAGTGTTCCGACTTCCTGGTGTAGCAAACGTACGGCTTCTGCTCTATAGTTCAGTTGTGTTCGGGACCAGAGATTGGTAACTGTTTTAGTTTGGCACGGCAGCCCTTGCATGTCATTCCGGTGTTGTGCCAGCCAAGTTCCTTCAACGAACGTCACGGAATTCATAGCCCTAAGCCCTAAACTGCGACTTACCCATAGGCCCCATAGGCCTATGGGTAGAGAGTCGAATGAGGCATCCTGGATCCAGGTTTGGGCTTTCACCACCTGTGACCTGTGGTAGTTGCGAGATGGAAGACACTGCGTGAGTGTGTGTATATATGTTGGTATGTATGTATGTATGTATGTAGGTACGTACGTAACTAGGTAGATAAGTTACGTAGTTGGCTAGTTAGCTAGACAGGCCGGCAGTCAGGGTATCTGTGTGTGTCTATCTATCTATCTATCTGTCTATCTTTCTCTATATGTTTAGATACTTCTGCAAAGAATAGATTATATACCCCTAAACCCTAAACCTCACCAGCCCGAAGCCCTCGGAGTTTTGGGTTTAGGGAGTCTTAGGGTTTGGACTTGAGGGTTTTGGGTGGAGTTTTGGTTTAGGGTTTAGGGTTTAGGGGGGTTTGGGCTTTAGGGCTTAGGGTGGAGTTTTGGTTTAGGGTTTAGGGTTTAGGGAGTCTTGGGGTTTGGGCTTTGGGGTTGCATTGACGAGTCTAAGCGCCATGCCCAAAATTGCAGGGACTGGCCTGCAACGACTGCATGCCCAGCCACTACTCCAGCATCAACGGACGATGCGAGGCCCTCGCGCGACCTGAGGGCACAGGGTTGATGGGACAAAGCACCGCAGTTCCTTTTGGCCTTGCATTTTTCCGTCACTGTGTTGCAAATCCACGGTAGTTAGGCTTAGGGTTTGCGGCCTAGGGTTTTTTCAATAATTTCACCATGCTCTACGATTGTAGGCTTGGCTGTTCGAATCGTCACTGGTACTTTGCGAAGCAGCTACGACGCGTCTACGCTATGGATTCTAGGAGTGTGGGTGATCCATATGTGACATTGCCCTGTTCCGAGGAGTTCAACTTAGGATTTCGAGATCAGCTTCAATCCTCCAAGAAGCAAGGATGCCACTCCGGTGGATCTGAACGCCCGGAATTAGATGTCCTTCCACGGTAAAGGTCTCAACTCTCCGAAAAATTGGGGGGGCCCTGAACCATGAACCCTAAGCCCTAAACCCTAAACCCTGAACCCTGAACCATGAAGCCTAAGCCTTAAACCTGTGCAAAGATTCCGAGATGGTGCCAGGAATGTGGGGGGGCGGACACCCTGCCTGCCGCGCTTTTCCTGCTTCTGACGCCTTTCATGCTGATCATGCTGGTGTGTTGTGCGAACCAAGATCCGAACCAAGAGAGAAACATGGCAGCACTTCTTAGGGTTTCCGAGAATAAGGGGGTACCTTCTTTTGGGGTCCTTAGAATAAGGATCCTACTCTTTAGGGTACTATATTAGGGTAACCTATCTTCGGAAACTCCCACCTCTTAGGGTTTACTCTAAGCCCTAAACCCTAAACCCTAAACCCTATACCCTAAACCCTAAACCCTAAACCCTATACCCTATACCCTAAACCCTAAACCCTAAACCCTATACCCTAAACCCTAAACCCTATACCCTAAACCCTAAACCCTAAACCCTAAACCCTATACCCCCTATTCAATATAGAAGTTTAGGAGCTTAGGGCTTTAGGTAGTTCAGTGGCTCCTCTCCGCAGCTAAGGACCTACTTGGAGGATCATGGGACGTAGTAACTATGGTTATAAGTACCTTATTTGGGGTTATAAGTAATTATGAGTATAGGTACCCCAATGATAACCCTAGTTACTAAGTCCCATGATCCTCTCACTGACGTCAGTATGAATGGCTGCTCCTGCAGACTAGTGATTCTTGAGCCGCTGCTCGTCCTCCCACCTCCTACCATAGTTTCAACTGTGGTGCTGCTGCTGAAGCCTCAGTCTCCCCCCTCATCCGACACATCGCACTTAAAACACACCCGCAACCCTAAAAAGCCGAGGTTTGAACCGACTGACGGCTACTGCGATCTTCTGTCAGATTCTGATGTCCCTGCAAGCGCTGGGGTCGATGCAGCCTGGCTTTAGGGTTTAGGGTTCAGGGTCGAGGGGTTAGGTTTAGGGTTGATGGTTTAAGGTTTAGGGTTCAGGGTTGAGGGGTCAGGGTTCAGGGTTCAGGGGGTGGATCGGAATTGGTGAACATCTGAAGCCTACAGAAAGATTCAGATGGGACGCGGAGGTTAAGGGTCAAGGCTCAAGAGTTCAGAAACTAGGCTATAATACACTCGAATATACTACAATAGACGGTAACATACTTTAATGTGCTGTAATGTACTGGAATATGCTTAAATATACTTCAATATACTATAACATATCCTAGTATACTATAATATACTAGTAGATGATGTCACACAATATAATCGAACATAATGGCAGGGCTACAGCCCGAGATCCTCCCTTCAGTGGCTTTCAGAACGGAGCCTTCAAATAGGCCCCCGGCGAGACATAAAGGCAAAGAACATCGACAAGGGACCCCGGCTATGACAAGTCACCACCCTGAGACCCCAAACCTTCAAGGCTTAGGCTTGAGATTTTGGGGTTTTAGGCGGTTCCTTATATCGTACTTATACACTTATTTTAGACCCCCAAACCCTACTTTGATTATGAATCAACAGCTTGAAGCTCCCATGATGCGGCCCGCACTTGAGGACACCCTTTCTAGAAGCCTGGTCCTAAACTCTAAGCTGGCTCTAAGCCCTAAGCCCTAAACACTTGATGCCTGAAATCCAGGCCTTAAGCCCTTCATCTTGCAGCCCTCCCCGAAAAGCAGGGCTTAAGTGTGCTTGGAAGAAGATTTTAACTTTTGGTTGCTATAATTCCTAAGAATCAGCTAAAGTCATGATTTTGGCAAGGGTGCCAAGCTCTGTATAGACTCCTTGCGGAGGATCGGGTGACTAGCAAGGGATCTATTCTCACCTCTGTAACAATATGCATAGTAACTAACGACGATGATCGTAAGCATAGTAGAAATCATAATAGTAACTATCGAACCTTGAACCCTAAACCCTAAACCTCCAAAGCCGCCTGAAAGCCCCAAAGCCCCTTAAAGCCCCCCCCAAAGCCCTCTAAACACCCCAAAATTGGAAGCCGAGAACCACAGAGCCGTGCAAGGAAAGAGCTTTCTATCGACTGGCAGGTCCCGCCCCTCTGGGCACTTTTTCGGGTTTAGGGCTTTGGGGTTTGAGGGTTTAGGGGTTTAGGGTTTAGGATTGAGGGGTTTAGGGTTTAGGCTTTAGGGCTTTGGGTTTAAGGTTTTTCGTTTAGGGTTTAGGGCTAAATTTTGGGTTTAAGGTCTGTGGCCGACTGAAGTTGCCAAGCTTCGGAATTGCATGGACGGCCTTAAGCTTGATCTTGCAGGAGGTTTCTTTGTGGAAACCTGGCATCCATTAAGGACGGTTGTATGGGTTTAGGGTGCTCCAGCAGCCTCCAACGGGTGCACTTGGAGGTTCATGGGTAGTGATAAGCGGGGTTTTAAGTTCCGTAAACCCTTCTTGTATGCACTACTTACAACTACCCATGAACCTCGAAGCAGGGACTAAAATGCGGAACAAGGTCTCGGTTCTACAATGACCTGCAGAGACATTCTCGGGTGGCACTTTTCTCTTTGACGGGATCATGTCGTGCTATGGTTACACACGGTTCTACCTGGAGGATCAATGGACTTAGTAAGTATGATATCAAGTACACTAGTTGCGGTTACAAGTATCTATAAGTACAGTTGCCCTACTCATAGCCGTGGTTACTAAGTCCCATGACCCTTGTCGGGGCCGCGGTTTCAAAGGTGCCAGAGCTCCCGGACCAACGCCTACCATGAAGCCTTGAAGCTTGAAACACCGGGCGGGTACTATAGGGGCTTCAACGATTACCTATACTATTTTTGGAGTTCTTTATTATAGTTATAGTAAGTATAATGAGTATCATGGGCCCCAAAACCCTATTCTAGTTATTAAGGCCCCTATAGTACGTGTGTCGTTTTTGCAAAATACCCAGTCACTCTTGCTGCAAGCCAACTTTTGTCGCGACCTGTTAATCCAGTCGACCTGGGACGCAGAAGGGAACCTTGCTTCATGGCTTCGTCCCCATGGGATTTCGAAAGCCGGGTGTATATATATATATATATATATATATATGTATGAATGCATGCATGCATGTATGCATGTACACATACACATACACACACACACATATATATATATATACACACATTCATGTTTATATTTGGTTTCATACTTATATGTTGTATGTATGCGTATATATATACACATGTACATGTATGTATGTATGTATGTATATATACATACCTATACATATGTGCACATGTGTTACACATACTGGACGTGTAAGTAAGCCGTAAATTGCAAAGCTTTCATTTTGGGTCCTTGCCACTTGTGAACCCAAGTGGTGCGACACCTCAAGACCCGCCCAGCCCTACAGCTCGTATTCCGAAGTGCGAGTCGAAGTCGAGTTTATGCTCCTGTCCTTCTTTCAGTGCAACATAGGTTTGAGCCCTGTTTAAGCCCGATGCCCCCGAACCACTCAGATTTAAACTTCTGGCATCAACGCGCAGCCGTCCCCCAAACCCTAAACCCTAGGCCGCTAAACCTTCGAACCCCAACAACCCCAAACCCTCAACCCTAAACCGTAAACCCCAAACCCAACAACCCCCAAGCCCCAAAGCCCTGCCCGCCCCTACTAAAAATGAAAGCCTGCTTATCAACCGATGTGTTTCTGCTACCTTTTCCAGGATCCCGTGCGGCGTATCATTCAATTTACAAGGCGTGGATGTAGGATTCCATAACGGCTTGGTTTTTTTGTTACAGGCGTTTGTATACAGTGTTGATAAATGCATTTTTTCAGGGCTCCTTATTACAAGTCTTTCTGTCATGGACCCCCGAAACCGGCTATCGAATCTTTCTCCGAAACCTTCACCCCTTGTCGTTGTTTATGGCGGTGTAGATTCTGCATGAAGCCCCAAACGCTGTTACCCGGATGGACATGAGCCTAGTCGGTCCTCCTTTTGGATCTCTTGCGGGGTTTCAGGGTAGTTGGGATCTATCAGTCGGTGCTTGGCTTGAGATTTTGAGCCGAGGGAAGTGTTTCGATTATGTAGGGTTCAACATAAAGGATTCAGGGGTCAGGGATTACGGCACAGGGTTCAGGGTTGAGCGGGCAACGTCGAGAAGACAGGTTCAGCACCGCTCGTATAGCCTTCAACATGGAACGAAGGTGAAAAGCCACAGCCATTCGTTCACAGTCCCTACAGAAACCACACACGGAATCTATCCAAAACCCAGCTCACAAGATTGATGGCGATGGGAGAGGATATCTAGTGTGCACATCGACCTGCGAAACTTGCAGGATATAGATCTGGACCCGAAATCCTGCACCCTAAACTCTCCAACCTACACGTAAAATCCAAAGCCTGAACCCTAAACCCTAAACTCTAAACCCCTAAACTCTAAACCCCTAAACTCTAAAACCCTAAACCCTAAACTCTAAAGCCCTAAACCCTAAACCCCACAGCCTAGACCCCTAAACCCTAAAGCCCGCGCACAAAATCTGAGAGAAGACTCCTTCAGCCCCTAGAGCCGTATAACCCTTGGCCCTGAAACCGGTTAAGGGTTTAGGGCTGAGATTTAAGTCCTTAATCCTAAACTCTAATCCCTAATCCCTAAACCCTAAACCCTAAATTAAGTTCTTAATCCTACACCTCAAGGGTCTGAAGATGTTACCGTTGCCACCCCTCTCCCAAAACCAAACCCCTAAACCCTGAACCCTAAACCTAAACCCCCTAGAAAGAGGCCCTTAAAAAAAAATCCTAAACCCCCTAAACCCTAAACCTCGGGGGCATTGGCCGCAAAGTTGAGGGCCTCTCGAGGCTCCAAAGCCTCAGTAGTACGCAACACGCGAGGTTTTTGACCTTTGACTTCGACATCATCCGCATTTCCTGCTTCTTAGGTGCCTTGGCGATCAAGCTCCAACTATAAACCTCCGAGCCTGTGCAGCCCATGCCGTTTATCAGTAGCTTAGACCCTGATCAAACGAAGCCTGCTCGCAAAGAACGCTCATGAATAGTTAAAAGTACTGAGAGCCTGAGTACGATCCCTGCTGAAGCCCTTATGAAGGGGAAGGCTCTTGGACAAAGGTCCACAGGATCCCCTCAACTGGGAACGGTCAGATGATCCCCCCAACCCCAGGGCCCTACACCCAAACCCGACTCCTATTCAGGGCGCCAGCGCTAAGGTGGGAGTCTTAACAATTAGTCATACTATTCCTTAGGGTTCCTTCTTATAACAATAGTAGAATATACACCAAACTCCTATTCTAAATTTTGAAGGGCCGAAATGAGAGGCGGCAGTTCGAATCTTTGTGCGAGAGCACTCTCGATCAGAGGGGCTGCGGCGTCAATTCTTGGGGGAACGATTCGGAAAGCCTCTAAATTCTGCAACAATGCCTGATAAGGGAGAAGTTCATGTCAGAAGCAGGAAACACTGAAAGTGCATTATCTTGGTCCGAAAGACAAGGCCCCAAAAACTTAAAGGCCAAAGCCCTAAACCACAACACTTTAACCTCAAAGCCCGAAGCCCCACACCCTAAAACCCCAAACCCAAAACTCTAAACCCTAAACCCTGTTTAGATCATGAGCTCCTCCTCCACAGGTGCGGATAGCCGGGTGTTGAAATTCGTCTGCCAGCTGCTACGCTGCAGTAGGGAGGGAGGAGTCGGAGATTCGCAGGCCTAGACCCGAATCCCTCATCTGTGGGCCATAGACCCCCAACGTTAATCCCTAGCCCGTGACCTCAAACCACCATCCAAAATCTGTGCACCCTGTGCACGACTGTAGGACCATGGGTTGTAGGCATGGTAGACTTCTACTTGAACATCTGTTGTAGTAAATGGCGATCACGAAAGAGTATCCGGTATCCTCTACACATAATTATTGAGGGTCTCGTATCTAAGGTTTGGGGTAGCTTTGTTTTCCTCGGGTTTGGGCCAGGAGTTTCACAAACCTAAACCCTAAATCCGCTAACATCTGCTACCAACTAAAGACCAAACCCCCAAGCCTGGAGCCCGGACTTCAGACGATCCCGGACCCCTGGAAGATCTTTGGTAGTTTCCGGGTTGACAACACAGCGAGCGCCCGTACTGTACCCTGCAGTCCCTTCGGCTCGGAAACAGACATGAACTCCTGACCTGCGCAGAGCCTCAATCTTGATCCTGAAGCCGCAGCCGGACCCCAAAAGATCAAACTCATCTACAAGGGTCTGCATTCTGACCGTCGTTCTTTTTGTTCAGGCCCCAGCTAAATCCCAAATCCTGGCCCTAAACCCTAAACCCTAAACCCTACACTTTGGAAGGCCCCCACCCAAACCTCAAACGACACGTCTGATCGAATCCCCGAGCAGAGTCCGTTCGTTGCGGAGGCTGCTGGCCTGCCCTTTGTGCTGTGCACTGCTGGCCGGGAGAGAGAGTGTGCAGGGTTCAGGGTTTGGGAATTTCTGTTCTTTATCGTCTCTTGGGTTTAGGGTTTACAGCCCCTAAACCTTAAACCCATAGACGCTAAACCTTCAACCCCGTTAGGCTTCAGAGATCCAAGTTGAAGGCTTCTCAAGCTTGGGAGTTCGGTAGCTTCGATTCTTTTGAGTATGTTGCGGCTATTGTTGATGATTATGATCATGCTGATGATTTAACTAGTGATTATCATTATGACTATTACGATGATGTATATGATTGCTTTCATTGTTGCTATGTTTAAGTCACATAGACAGCCACTGGAACCTCAATGTCTGCAACTCTCCCAAACAAAGCCTGCCCTTCAGTCCTTAACATTAAGGTCGCTGCAGGTGGTGAAGAGAGAGGGTTGGGGGTTTAGGGGTTATAGGCTTTAGGGCTTTAGGGTTTGAGGGATATAGGGTTTAGGGTTTAGGGTTTAGGGGTTAGGGGTTATAGGGTTTAGGGTTTAGGGGTTATAGGGTTTAGGGGTTATAGGTTGGGTTGGGTACTGCCCCCACTCAGGAACAGTTGGATAATATTCATAATATAGAAATATTCGGATCTTAATAGTAGCCCTATTGTAGACTGCTACTGTATGGGGGCAGTACCCAAGTTACAGGGTCTAGGGTTTCGGTTATTGCTTGTAGGTCATCCTGGCCCTTATACAGCACTACACCCTTACTTCCCTAAAGTCAAAACCCCCAATCCCAATCCCAAACACGAAACCCATAACCTGAAGCCAAGAAACGCCCTAAAACCCTAAACCCTAAACCCCAAACCCCAAACACGTTTCGGAGCCCACGACAAAGAGCGCAGGTGTTCGCCTGGTTTTCCGGCAGACTCCTAGGTTCGCTCCGCCTGTCCTACTGTTGATCCTGCATCACCCTAAGGACCCTAAACTATGGGAGCCATGGTATGTTGCTTATTATGGGCAATGCAGGATTTATATCATCAACCGTACTTGTTCAAGGTTTAGGATATGTCGGCTCAGACTCATGGTCTTTCTGTCAGAAGATATAGAAGCCTGAGTAGCTACCAATATTCTTCGTATAGGGCTCGTGAATATTATAGCCTTCTTTGGGAGACCCTGCAATCAAACACTCCCCGCCCGCAAAACCCTACCCCCATCAAGCCTTAAATCTCAAGTTAGGAGAGAGTTTCCAACTTTGTGTCTTTGGATTTAAGGCTCGGTGTTCGCGGCGAAAGGTGGGGGTTGAGGACTCTCACAGATCCGTCGTGGCATGAAGGGTAATGAAGTTGGGGGAGCGGAATTTCGGGAGCTCGTGCGGCTTCACTATCTTGAGGTTGTCGGCGTTGTTTCCCGTGCCTTGTGCTTTGCCACAAGGTCATCCCCGGCCTTTCGATCGTGTTATCAACATGTGCGGCTTGCTCCTCTTTGCGCCACTCGTCCTCATTTTTTTGGGGTTTAGGGTGTTTGGGGAGGGGCGCCAGAAAAGGAAGACAGTCGGGCGGGACTTGGAGGAGGAGTGTTCGGAATTTCGAGTTGTGGGTTTGGGGCCCACTTTGAGGGCTCTGGCATTGGGGGTATGGTCATTTCGGCTAACGGAGTCCCTGTTGCCGTGGTTTAGTGACGTTTAGTGTTTAGGGGTTTTGCAATTTAGGGGTTTTTGAGTTTCCAGATACGAAACCTCAAGACTCAAGACTCAAGCTTGGAGGTTTCTCAGAATCAGGGGCCCCTGTGCCAATCTTTTTTGTCTTCATGGGCCCCATGGTTTTGGCTTTATATCAGGGTCCCTAGCTTTCGGGGCCTAACAAGTCAAACCTGAAAGCAGAGGGGTCGTCGCTTTCCCGCTCTCCAATATTCTCACAGGGTCTAGGGATTGAGGGCTCAGGTTTCGAATCCTCAATCCTGAGCTGCAATTCCTGGATGCCGGAACTGGATTCGAGGTTTTTCCTTTCCATTACCCTGAGCACTTTGCTTCCGCATCTTGGCAGCCATGGCATGACGGTGTTTAGTTTCGCTGGACTTTCAGCACACTGCGTGGTTTTGGGCACGGGATTCTGCGACTAATGACTCACTAGTTTTCCAGCCGATGCAAGTCTTTGAATACTCTGTTGCGTGCATTCAACGCCCTGAGCTCCGAGCCTTTTACCGACTAAAGCCTGTACCCAAACCCGAAAAGTGACCTTTCGACACGAAACCCTGAATTCAAGCGCAAAGCCCTGAAACCTACACCAGTAATCCAACCCTGAACCCTCAACCGCAAGGTCTTTTACCATGAACCCTGAACCTTGAGGGGTTGTAGGCCTTTTGCAGAACCAAGACGGGCTTATTGAAGTCCAAAAGGAAGATGAAGGAAGTTATTTTTTTGGGGAATCCTAAGGCTTCAGCATAGACCGTGAACCCTAAGCCGTGCTGCGTTAGAGAGTTTAGGGGTTCGTTGGCTGCGGATTTTTTGTTACTACTCTTACTGTTGTTATTACTACTAATAGTGATATTAGTATTGTCACTATTATCCTTATGATCATTTTTATCGTTATTATCCTTATTAGCCTCATTAGCATTTTTATCAATATTGTAGTAATCATTGTTATCATCATTTTCACTATTATCAATCTTCTTCTTCTTGTCTCTATTATCATTACTATTCCTATTATGATTGTTGTTGTCACTATTATCCTTTAGTATTCTTATTATGATATGTATTATTACTATTATCAGCATTATCAGTCTTATGATCATTCTTATCATGATTGTTATGATCGTTTGTATTATTGCTTTCGTCGCTGCTATTGTTATTGTTATGGTTATGGTTATTGTGATTGTAATAGCTATTGTTATTGCTACTACTATTGTTACTATTATTATTTTTATTATTGTTATTATTGTTATTGCCACTACTACGACTGCGACGACGACGACGACGACTGCGACGACTGCCACGACGACGACGACGACTGCGACCACGCCGACGACCACGACGACGACGACGCACGACGCGCGACGACGACGACTACTACACAGTAGTTGCTAGTACTGGCGACTGTTCTGACTACAAGTTGGGACGAATACAGATGCATATGTAATGGCTACAGTTGTGACTACTAGTTGAATAAAGATGCATATAATCTATAGAGCGGTCGTGCCCTTGAGGTTCCAGTGTGCGGGAAATCCCGACGGCAGCACCTCCATGGTGTCCGACCCTGGGATCTTGTGCTACACTTCCCAGGACTCCTCGTCATAGGGTTTTGGGCTTAGGGGTTTTGAGTTCAGAGTTCAGGACCCAGGGTTTGGGTAACATGTAGGATTCCGGGATGTCAGGATTGAAGAGACCCGAAGAGCTCTTGAAAGAAGTCCTGGGACCAATCCTAGGAATGCCAGTTTACGCAAGCCCGTCTGTTTTGCTGTTAGCTGCTAGCCAGAGCTTTGAAGTGCCTTGTTGGAACTTCGTCCCGCACTTGCAAGTGGCCTTGGTTTGCTATCTGTTTGATCATATCCAAGGCTACTACTGTCCTTTTTTCGTATTGTTGTTACTTGCTGCTGTCATCCTTTGCATCCTGAAGTCCTTGAAACCCTAAACCCTAAACCCTAAACCCTAAACCCCCCTTCCCTGAAACCCCGAGTCTGAGTCGTCGGAGGCGGAAGTTTGACGGATATTGCAAGCCCGATCAGCAAGCTTCGGTGGTAGCTGTCACAGGTCTCACCTAACGATTCCAGCAAGTGCGGGGAAAATCCTCGGGTAAAGTATCAACCGAACCCGAGACCCTTGTTAGGTCTTGCTAGGTCTCGAGTTTAGGGTTTAGTGTGTTTATTGTTTAGGGCCTTAAACCCTAAACTAAAAAACGGTGGCCTGATAGTTGCTTTGGTCTTTAAACTTCTGCTCTAGCTGCAAACAGGAGCACCAGCTGCTGGTCTTGCTGTCTGTACTGGGCATCCTCAGTCGCTTTGAGTTGTTTCCAGGCCTAGGTCATGGAGTTCTTCACGGTAGCTATCGATTTCAGGTGCCTTGCAAACCGAGCGTTTGCGGTTCCTTTGTCTGTGTGGCTCTTGTTGTGTTTCGAGCCCGTTTTGTCTCACGAGTTTTGGGGTTGGGTCTGCGACGGCTTCAGATCTGTGCATATGCAGTCAGAAATCCAACATCATCGTCACTTGCACGGAAGTTTCAGTAAGACTAGCCTGAACCCGATCCTCCATGATTGTTGGGCCAGTTTTTCGGCAGCCCCGCCCGAACACTGATCCATTCACTGTGAGGAACCCGTTTCTTCAGCATGCTGTTGCAGTATAAGTGGTGGTGTTGGTGGTGGAGGTGGTGGGAATGGTGATGGTGGTGTCGTGGCAGTAGTGGTAAAGATGTGTAGTGGTATAGTGGTAGTGGTAGTGATAGTAGTGGCAGAGGTAATGGTTGTTGAAATAGCAGTGGCAGTGTCAGCGGTAGTGGTAGTGATAGGCCGGCACTTTCGCTAATCCTGATACTTGCAACAAGTAGCATCAGGAGCAACAGCGATAGTGGCAACAAGCACGCTTATATTCACTAGCCACGTATTACAATTAGATGGGCAATTGAGGCCAGCCGCTAGCCATTCTCAGTTGGGCGACTTACGCGACGATCATGTGCCCTGGGTGGCGAGGGAGTTTTGCAGTTCCTGGTCCTAACCCGAACACGAAGCCCTAAACCCTTCACCCTAGGCCACTTAGGCGAGCTCTGGGACAGCGATGGTGAATGGCTGAGCTATCTAAAGATCAACGAGGTCCCGATTCGGCAAGAGCAATGAAATAATGGGTGCGATGGCAGACCACCGGCCTGCATCCAAGATCTTGGGACACATGAGTTTGTCTGCTCTTAAGGAGTATACCTGAAATTATCATAGGATCCCGAATATGATTTAAGGTATATTCCGTAATGTGAGCCCCAGCCCGAGTCTTGTCACCGAAGAGGTTCGGAATCTGATGCATCATCCGGACGGAAACCAATAAGCAGCCCAACAGAAACGAATGGATCCGTCTCCAAGAGCATGTCTTACGCTGTGGCATTCAGTTCAGCTTGGTTGCTTGAATTCCCGAGATTTCAATCCGGAATGCATCTCTCTCTGTTGTTCCCTGCCGCATTTTTCAGTGGTTTAGTGTCGTTCGGGTGTTCAGGGTGTCCTTTATCGAAGTAGTGCCTGGGATTCAAGAGCTTGGGATTTGTGCGACCTGGGATACACAACGTAGGATGAGCCAGGTACCCATCGCGCATTACAAGCGGTGTTGGCCTACGCGTGGTCAACCGCTACCGGTTTCTCTTCCATCGGTTCAAGCCGGAATGCCGCCTGACCTGCTAGGGCTTACAGTAATATCCGGGCTTGGTATGGGTCGGAATCCTGAGCAACAGTGTGTCCTTATGGTTCAGTTTTGTAATACGCATAGTATACTGTACCCTTAACCCTCTCTAGTTTTTTTCGACTCCTGCACTAGAGAACCCTGTTTGGAAGCCTTTAAGTTGGAAACCTTTCCTTAAAACCCGTACATCAGGAAGCCTTTATGGGGCTTTAGCCGAGCTTAAAACCTAAGCCCTAAAAAGCCCCAGTCCCCTGCATTCGACCCTTCATGTTTCAAGGTTTTGGGTTGGCATTTAGGGTAAAGGGTTTAGGGTTTAGGGTTGGCATTTAGGGTAAAGGGTTGGTCCAGTTCAGGATTTTCGAAGCTTTCGGCAGACTCAAACAGTCGGTGTACGCTCTACCCGCGCTGACAACCGCACTAAGCCCCAAGCTGCACCAACCCTAAACCCCTAACTCCTAGGCCCTAAACCCTAAAACCTAAACCCTAAACCCAAAGCCCTAAACCCTAAACCCTAAACCCCAAGCCCTCCAAAGCTTAACCCTGAACCCTCCAATCCTAAACCGGAAACCCCAGGCTACTACTATGGATTGGTGCTCCTTTACCGAAACGGGATGGTCGCGCTGCTGCCAAGCCTGTTGGTGGACCTCCGTGAGTTCCAGGTTCCGGCATTCCTCAACAGCAAGTCAGGGTTTAGGGTTTAGGGTTTAGTTTAGGGTAAACGAGAAGCCTAAATAAAGGGCTCATCATAGAGTTTATACAAGGGATTTTAAGGCTTGTAGGGTTCATTAGTAGGGTTTGCGGAACCCTACATAATTGTAATTAATGAAACTATGTCTGAGGGTTCCTGAACATATTAATACCATACTTGAATCTACCCGAAGCCCTAGTGTACTTGTTGAGACTTCTCTAGCCGGGTTTTGGGAATCTCTTCGAGGTCTTCTAAATTCTCAAGAGACCCTCCCAGTCAAAGTCCAAATAGATCCTTGACGCAGCGAACCCTTGCGTCCAAGGCCTCCCGATGCGCAAAACCTGAACCCAAACCCTAAACCCGAAACCGTAAACTCTGAACACCGAGACCCTGAACTCCCTGTATTAATTTCTAAACCCTAGCATACATACACACACACACACATATATATATATATATATAGCAGTAGAATGTGGATAGTTAGTTAGATAGATCGGTCGGTCGGTCGGTCGATCGATATATATATATACACACTTATATATGTATATACATATATGTATGTATATATGTATATAAATATATGTATATATGTATATATGTATATATGTATATATGTATATATGTATATATGTATATATGTATATATGTATATATGTATATATGTATATATGTGTATATGTATTTATGTATTTANATGTATATATGTATATATGTATATATGTATATATGTATATATGTATATATGTATATATGTATATATGTATATATGTATATATGTATATATGTGTATATGTGTATATGTATATATGTAAATATGTAAACATGTAAATATGTACATATGTATATACAATATACATATGTATATGTATACATACACCCTTAACCCAATACGCCAACTTGGAGGTGCCGACAATGGGCATCATTCTCTGGACCAGCGCAGCTCTACAGGCCCGCATCTGGCCCTGGCGTCCTCTTGGCAAGCACTCGTGAGGTTTAGAGTTTTAGAGCTTTAGAGTTTTAGGGCATGGGATTTAGTGTTTAGTAGTGGGTTCAGGGTTTAGGGTTTACACCCTGAAACACTTTTACCCTGCAAGCAAAGGCATAACAAAGAAAGCAACGCCACCTTCTAAGTCTTAGATACCAACACAACACCCCTAGTCCAACGCGGCTTAAGGGCTGAGCCGAAACTCCGAAGCCAGAAATCACCCCGGCTTGGTGTCAATCCCACGAAGCCTCCCATGTATGCCCTGCAGTCGCAAGTGCGACGGTAGCACGCCCATTCGATTTCGTGCATCTGATCTTTTTTTTTTCTGGAAGGGGCTTAGGGTTCCGCCTGACCCCAGGGCATAGGTGCAAGGGCTGGAGGTTGCGGGTTGGTCGGTGCTGGCCTTTGCTTTCCGTGTTCTTCGCTTTCTTCGTCTGAGTCTCCACGTGTAGTGCCCTCAACTGTCGTTTCCCAAGGTACGGACCAAGCGAACCTGGTGGATGCTTGGCTTTTTGACAGTGCCAGGCAGTAGTGGGCCCCCAACTTCGCACAGCTTTCTTCAGTGTAGTAGTAAAGTAGGTAACCTTTAACTCTTTTGGGGTCTTCTAACCCTTATATAGTCCCAATCCACTCCCAAAGGTTAACCTTTAGTTCCCCAGGATACTCGACACGTAGGTAAGTGTAGGGTGTAGGCCACCCCCAACATGCACCCCTCAAAGCCAGCAAGGATGCCATTGCAACTCCTCTAAACTGTAATTGGCATGTCGCTTCAGTCTTAAACATCTTACTGCCGTCATTCTTATCACTGTTTCCGCCTTCCTCTTGTTCCGACAACTGTTACATACTGTAGATGTCGTTGTGAGGCTTCTGTCTTACTTCTTAGCGATCAAGGTCGTGCTTCCTATCTAGCACTGTACTCATACTACAGTTACTCTGAGACCATTCGGCTACTGGGCCAAGACTTAGGAAAGCAAGGCTCTGAACAACTGTGAACGGCCTTGACAGAAGCTTCATTGCGTCCCTCGTGCTCTATGCATGGTTCGCCATATAGCTTCATTGTTGCTACATGCTAATCATAGTATTCCTACTTTGACGCGCTGGCATTGTTTTTTCAGCCGAGTAAAATCGGATCGAAGTGGTACCGCCGCAAGTCTCCAGGCTCTTGTGCGCCATGGTTTGCATAACCAGTTCCTCGAAAAGTTAGAAAGCGCGACCTCTTGCCTGAAGTCTTCAAGCCTTCATATGCTCGAAGGATGTGCTGCTTGCTTCCTTCCTCCTGATCGTCTTGCTTGGTGCAGCGCCACTGCAGCTCAGATGAATTGTGCTCGGGTCTTCGGCGTTTCGGGTGAGAGGTGTTGCGGAGAATATTGAATCCCTGGTCATGATCACGATCATGACCAGCATCATGGCCATGATCCATGAGGATGATGGTGGTGGTGATGATGATGGTCAACGTTATGGCCATTGTTATGCGCCTATTAATTCTGATCCCCAGCAATTGCAATGCCCCCCGTGCAAAGCCATAAGAAGAAAGGTACACAGGCCACTCATGACTATAAGAGTGACCTTCCTTCTTTAAGGCGCTTCTAGAAGCAGCATCCCGCTTAACCGGAGCTCCCCGAGGCCTGAAATCCGAATTGCAGGCACTTAAGGTAATGAAGGACTTTGTCCGTCAGCAGTAACACCCTATATCGACCGCAGGATTCCTTAACTGCCGAGAGCATTTACATGGGTGCTCGAGGCTCCGACCGAGGCCCCAGTTGAGTGTCCCGTCAGAACGGTGAGGGAGGGTAAAGTGGGTAAAGCCTCCCTGCATACGAGGGCTGTAGTGACGCTGCCCCGCGAATGACTTCGCTCCCCCGGGCCCTCCTGAGCCGGTTTGAGGGGGCTTTCCACCAAAAACCTGCCCAAAACCGGCAAAAATACATCGACAAGGGGTTCCAGCCTTTTCAGGCACTTTTCAAGGAGTCTCAGCACCTCTCGAGTCTTTAACAAGGCCTGCCAAGACCGTCCTCGGCTGGCTTTGCCTGCTGTGACTGGAAACTTCGAGCAACCCTGACAGGGTGCGAGGGACGAGTTGTTTGTTGGAAGCCCTTGCTTCGTTGAGCGGCCGGCACAGGCCGCGCGAGGACCCACAACCCGACACCAATCCAATTCAGCTGTGCTTTGCTTGGAAATATGGTCATCTTATGCAGCGAAGGGAAGCAGAGAGCAAGAAACCCCCCTCGAGTGGGTTTTTGGGGATGAACCTTAAACCCTGATTGAGAATAGTTGCGGTGGTTGGGGCGGGAATACATGCTAATGCAACCAGTGGGTGCGCCCCCATTCCGAAAGAAACGCACCCACCGCGCGCATACTGTTACACACCCTGAACCCTTGAACCCTCAGCCCAAAACCCAAAATGCTAAACGCCCAAGACCCTAAACTCCAAAAGCCGTAGGCCCTGAAGCATCAAAGCACTGAGCCCTAAACTCCTCCTTTGGGAAGATGTTCATGACGAGGCTTGTTCTCGATCGCAGCCGATCCGCTCTCCTGCCGCTGTCTCGAAAACGGTGGTTCCGAATTTGTCGGGAGGTTAGGGTTTCAGCTTTAGGGTTTTCTGGTTTCAGAATTTTTGGGGCTTTAGGGTTTTTCAGGATTTGTTTCGGGATTGGGTTTAAGCTTCTTGGGCTTGAGGCTTAGGGTTAGATTTTAGGGTTTCGGGCTTGGGGTGCAGGTAATAGTAGGCTCTCGATCCCTTTGCGTGGGGGTTCCTAGAAAGTACCCTTTCGTAGAAAAGGGTACCAAGTTAGAGGATCTATTTTAGATCCTCTCGGTGGACGTTCTTGTAAAAACCTTCTTCTACATCTAGCAGCTAGTACAGTATGCACTATACAAAGTACTTCTGTAAGCCTCACATATTATGTACTACATAACATGCGTAGACAATAACAAACTGCAGTTGTCATAAACACATGCAGTGGCTAGTTAGTATAGTAGTGGAGAGTCTAACATACAATATCCTGTAAATTCACGTACGACCGCATATGCATAAACAGATACACAAGAGAAGGATTGAGGAGTCAAGATGAGAACTAGACCCCACTTCGTAGAACAGGACCTTAAACCGACAACTAGGCCCTACACCTGAAATCCTAAACCCAGAGTTTCTATCCAGACAGATAAAATAGACGCCGCTTTCAGGCTGGGCTGGCTGCTGGCGACCTGTCTTGTACTGGAAGATCCTCATCATCCGCGTCATTATCAGCACTCCGCTGCTACTACTCCTGCTGCTGCCGCTGCTTTTGCCACTGCTACTGCCACTGCTACTGCCACTGCCACTGCTAGTGCTAGTGCTACTGCTACTGCTACTGCTACTGCTACTGCTACTGCTACTACTACTACTACTGCTACTACTACCACTACTACTACTACTACTACTACTACTACTAGTACTACTACCTACTACTACTACGGCTACTACTACTACTACTACTACTCCTACTGCTACTGCTACTGCTACTGCTACTGCTACTGCTACTACTACTACTACTAGTACTAGTACTAGTACTACTACTACTACTACTACTACTACTACTACTGCTACTGCTACTGCTACTACTACTACTACTACTGCTACTGCTACTGCTACTGCTCCTGCTACTGCTACCAATGCTACTACTGCTGCTGCCGCTGCTGTTGCTGCTGCTACTAGCGATATTAAAAGACTTTTACAGGCGAGGGTTGGGGTTCTACAAGGTAGCTTGTGGTTGAGCGGGTTAGGTTTCATGGCCCGGCTGCGGGAATTCAGAATAACAGCCTCAACTAATGCCCAAGCCGAATTGTTTGAAGACATTAGCTTTTTGTTGGAGTGCTGCTTCGTGCACGAAGACATGTATTTGGACTGTTTGGTGGTGGCCATACTTCACTGTCTACGGTGTAATGAGGGGACATTCGGTGTTGGGGCTTGTGCTTAATGGTGAGTTCAAGGTTTATAAGGTTGCTCTGCCGTTTCGGGTTGAAGGTTGCTAGACTTTCATATCAAAATTTGCTTTGAGCCGTCAACCCGCAAGCCCACTCAACCGCACAGCTCAGTTAATCCCTAAGCACCCCTGAACCTCACAACTACGCACGATGAGGTGGTTCCCATTTTCGGCCTCTTGCTGACTGCAGTGCTGGCTCTAATGCCACGGCCTTACTTAGCTGACTCTGGCTTTACGGTTCCTTACCCCTTAAGAATCAGAGGTGTCCTCATGTCTGGGTGTTACATGTCCGGTCTGGGGTTTTGGGGAGTTTCTACCGAAGCCCTGATCCCGGAGCCGTCAACCATCAACCCGAGCTCCAAACGACCAAATCCATGATGTAGAAGTCGAATAGTTTGTCATACTGTTCCTGAGGATTCCTTATTATGAATATAATTACCAGAATCTACTCTCAAGCCCTGTTCTAATGATGAAGGCCCTTATGTTGCCCCGAGCGCTGAGTGCCCACAATGCGGAACCTGAGCTCCACAACCTTCCCGAAGATAATGGCGTTATTGTGCATTGCTGTCATTACTCAACTCTACCACTACCATTGCTACTACTAGCCCTCAACTTCAAAGCCTCCTCACGTACATGCTAAAACGATTCGCAACCGAGGAGAACCCTCCTTCGAAGTCTGTCGCCGCAGCGGGTCTTCGGCGTCTTTCTGTGCCACCACAAGGCGAGCTTGATTTAGGTTGAGGGTCTGGGGTATGGGGCTGTAGGCTTATGTGCTTTCTGTTGTAGGGCTTAGGGCTTGCAAGTGGGGCGCCTGAACTGAGAGAAGCCCTTAGCATAAAAGGCAGAAGCAGCCAAGAAGGATCCGCCACGTTGTGATGTAGGACAAGTCTTTAACAGGAGGGTGTCTTTCGAGTGACATGGCTATGAGAGGCCACTGTTGGAGTAGGCACATCAGAAAGGGTACCTCCTTGAACTCAACACTCACGCTAAAACTTAAAACCCTATAAGCCCTGTGCCCTAAACCCTAGACCTTGAACCCTGAACCTACGTCTTCCACCAAATGTGAATTCCGTCTAACCGAACAGGGCAGAAAGAACACGGCATTCAACCAACAACCCGAAGCCCTAAACCCTGAACTCGATTGATCGAACCTGAACACAGCAGTTTCAAGTCCCGGACGGTCTGAATAGAGCCCTAGCAACTAAAAACAGCAATGCTTGCGGGTAGCCATGGCCACACCATCATGCCCTCCCAGCCCGAAACTCCCGCTCTCCCGAGGTTCCAAAACGCCGACAAAACCTTGTACACACCCTCATAAACCAGTATAAACCCGCTTGGAACCCGCATAAACCCATCAAAGACACCCGAAAGCGCTTGAAGCTCCTTGAAGCCTTCAAGACATCAAACGCCCTTAAAGCTGCCAGGGCACGGCGGGCAGTCTGTGCCGGCTGATCAAAATTTTGATCGCCAGGCCCGGGCCCAAACCCTAAAACCTAAACCTTAAGCCCGAAACCCTAAACCCTAAGCCCAAAACCCCAAATCCAATTTTCAGGACCGAGGAAGCCGGGTTTAGGGTTTCGGGTGTCAGAGTTTCGCTTAGGGCTTGACGGGTTTTGGGTGTTTACGATTTAGGGCTTAGGGATTTCCGTAGGGTTTATTTTTTTGGGTGCTTAGGGATTTCGTGTAAATGGAGCTTGTAGGGGTTTTTGGATTAGGGTTCAGCTCGAGCCTATGTCGGTCCTTCATCGGGTCTGTCTAGGTTTCCATCGGCTCTTCACCCACCCTTCACTTTCAATATGGCCTTCGTGGAAATGCTGAAGTTGCCCAAACAACCTTCTGCAGGCAGATCCGCACGTTCCGATCAGTACTACGGTTGATGGTCAAAATCCTGCATTACCTTAAGGACCCTGAACTATGGGAATTATGGTATATTCCTTGTTATGGGTAATGCAGGATTTTGGCCATCAACAGTATGGATGCAGAACTGTAAGTTTCAGAAATAGGGAGCCGTCATCTAGACCGTTAAACCGTAGGGTCCGTTGCGGGGTAAGGCACAACAAGTGCCCCGAGTGCGGCTACTTCACGGGCCTAAATAATTGCGAATACTATCTTGGGGTTTCCTTATTGTAACTATAGGAAAATCGGTACCAAAACCCCATTCTCATTATCAAGGCCCCTATATTACGCGAGCTGCCGATGGAAATATTTTTCCAGTAAGGCGAAGGACCGCTGGTTGATCTGGTTTGCGTGCACCAAGAGAACCGGCGAGGGCAAATGGTGCAAATACCACCACTGCTGGTACGAAAACTACACCTTGGTGGAGCGTCGGAGGTTTGAACATGTCGTAACCGTCGTAGTCTGTTTCGGGTTCGGGGCTTAGAATTCAGACATCCTGCATTATCTCGAGTACCCTGCATCACAGGGATTGTGGTACCTGCAGCAGAATCTTGCCGCCCATCAGCCGCAGTATCAGTCTTTCAGGTTTCTTAGAGTTCAGGGCTGTTGGGTTTAGTATCGTGCCACCTTACCCGAATGCGACCTCAACATTTGTAAACCCTGCAGCCTGAACCCAACACCCCGCCGCATCGCCCCCAAATACCTGAATTGGCGGCTAGAAGTGTTTCTGAGATCTTGTAAGTATAGTTACTAAGTCCCATGATCCTTTAACCAGGAAATCATTCAACGCCTTAGGAACCTAAATCTTAAACCCAGGTTCCTGGAATTCTTGCTGTTCTCAGTCGCAAAGAGCCCATAAACACAGAAAGCGAAACCAGGAACCTAAACCCTAAACCCTTAAACCCAGGCTCACGGCGCTAGGAGGGAGATCGACAAAGCCCCCCAAAGTTTCAGGGTGTCCGGTTTTCTTTAGCGGTTTGCAGGGTTGAGGGCTTGGGTTGTTATGGGTTTAGAGTTTAGGTTTAGGGCCTTAGGGTTTTAGAGTGTATGTATTAGGGTTAAGGAGTTCGGGGTTTAGGGTGTAGGCCCGGTGTGGAAGGCTTCAGGGATTTTGGTTTTCCTGTTTAGGTCTTCGAACCGTGTTTACGGTTTATGGGTTTAGGGGTTTAGGGTGCAACCCTAAATCCCTACATCCTAAACCGCTGAGCTTACGGAGGGAATGAGAGACTTCGGCTGGAGGCACAGTAGCATCAACGTCTTCCTCGACAGCGACGAGCTGGAGAATCTGGATCTTCTCTTCGACATAATCAGAACATCGACGAAGCACCCTGGCCGATTTAGGGTTTAGGGTTTCGGACTTTTTATATAACCGTTTTTCGTTTGAAAGGGGTTTTGGGGTTTAGGGAAATGAACCATGGGGAAGTGCCTCTGACAGTCGCTCCAAACCCTCCGCCTTCCGACTGAAAACGCGGATCCCCGATTTATCAACCCTAAGTACGACAAGCAGTTCTACTCAGGAAGCAGCCTAAACCTTGAAGTCTTGATTATAAGTATACTGCACTTACCTCTAAGCCCTATTCTAGTTCTTGAGGCCCCTATTCTAGTTCTTAAGGCCCCGATCTTACACCCTGACGCCTCGATTTTCCGCAGCTCGAAGTCTTGCTTTTCCCGGCTATAGCAAGGTCAATTTGCACGAGCGAAGCGCCCGATGCCTTTCTTGGGTTTAGGGTTTGGGGTTCAGGGCACTTTCTAAATTGGGGAAGCGAGGGCGCTTACATAGCTACCCATGCACGCATGAATGCATGGGTATGTACATACAGCAACACGCCCACACACTCACACATCTCCCTCTCTCCCCTCCCGCATCTCCCTCTCTCTCTCGCTCTCTCCCTCCTTCCCTTTCTTCCCTCCTCCCTTCCTCCCCCTTCCCGAACAGGTGCTTAAACTGTATTAGGTATGAACGCAAGCAAGTTGAGGGTTGAGGCACCTGACTTGCTTTACGCTCTTGCCCCAAAGCCTTGAACTTCTCAAATCCGTCTAAACGGATTCCAAACTGCCGTGTTGCTGCCAAATCAACAATACCCGAAATAAAGGTGAATTCTTGATCATGGTCTAGCCCTCCCTCTAGATGGCCCTAAACCCAACCCATAAACCAAAAACCTCACGCCGGGACCACAGGAGTGTGCTGGTCATCCTGACAGCGGAGCTGCCGAAGCGCATCTGGTGCGCCGGTGAAATCGTGCCGCTTGCCATGTTGAGGGTGGTTTGGGATTTTGTGTTCAATCAAGGTTGAGGGTTTGGGTGTAGCTTATCCCACCAGCCAGGTTGTTACGAAGGTTGCTATCGTGTGCTACATATCACGGTCAGCCTATCACCCTACTGACGGAGTCCACGGGCATCCCTGCGGGATTAAACAATTTGGGGGTCTGTGTTGATGCTTCGGGGCTCATAGCCTTATTGTTCGGATTCCAGCATCCAGCCTAGGTGCACCGAAGGACAGCGCCAGGAGTAGGCCTTGCTCAAGTTATACGCGCAAGGACTCATTTTACTTAGTAACCTATTAGGCCCCGTAACTCCCCTGTAGAAGCCGTTCAAGGAACCCCATTCCACTTAAGAAGGCCACTGGAATTAAAAAGGTATATAATCCCTAAGAGAAGGCCTTCATACTACAGTAGCTCCGAAAGGAACCCTACTGTAATCATTGAGCCCCCTATGTTACCTTGAGACCCTGAACTCGAAACAGCTCATCCAGGACGGCATTCAAGAATAGTGTGCTCACAGTCCCAGCGCTTCTTGGCAGATCAGAAATGCGCTCAGGGTTAAGGGCTTCTGGCTTGGGGTTTAGGGTTTGGGGTTTGGGATTTAGGGTTTGGGGTTTAGGGCTTGGGGTCCAGAGTTTAGGGCTTGGGAATCCTGAGCCCCACACCTTCTTCCCCTACAGTAAGCCTTAATCGCTTGAACGCCCCTCAGCTTTAAAGCGCTCTCAATCCGAAATCTTTATCGATACTGCGGATACTATGTATTTATTGAAGTGACAATACGGATAGTGGTTCCGACAGCAAAACAAAGACAGCCCCCCAAGATCTTCAAACCCAAAGCCCATGGCCATACCCATGGCCATACACCCTGGACCTCGGCCCCGAAATCCCTGAGTTTCGTGTCTTTGGGTGTAGAGGCTTTGGATCTAAGGCGGGGCAAACAATCCCAAACGAAGACTCTGCTAAGCGGAGTGAGCAGTGGGCCTTAAAATCATGCAAGCACATCACTCAGCCCGTCAAGAGTAAACCCTAAACACGAACCCCTGGGTTTTAACCCTAAGCCGAAGCCCCGAACGCCAAAAGCCGCCCAAGCCTCGTAAACTCTAGGCTCGAAAGCAGTCGTGACCAGCAGCTTTCAATGCCGCAGGATTTGCGATGGTTTCTACCCTCCGTCTGCAGAGCAGCTGGACGAAACAGATATAAGCATGGAGAGATACAAGTGGATACATGTACAAGTAAGGCAATAGTTCGCTCTCTGTATCTCTCTCTCTCTCTGTCTCGCTCGTTCGCTCGCAAGCTTTGTACATGAAGAAATAACAAAGAGATCTATTTAGTATACACGCAAGAACAACCCTGAGCAAGCGAAATTTATGAAAGTTTGGTGAGTGGTCATGGCTGCGAATATAGAAGTACATGATTATGCTAGATACAAGTTCGTAGAGAGCGAAACGCAAAGGTGTTTGGATAGATGAGCGGATGCATGTGTGCACCCATGCAGGTGTCGGCAACAGCAAAACCGTGTGTCTTAGTGCATGCATGTGTCGTACGGGATTTCCATGTGTGTATGCATGTCTGTCTGTCTGTCTGGCTGGCTGTCTGGCTGGCTGGCTGCCTGGCTGCCTGGCTGCCTGGCTGCCTGGCTGCCTGGCTGCCTGGCTGCC
>BGNK01000525.1:134213-235975 GCA_003297005.1 Symbiodinium sp. clade A Y106
CCGACAGACCGACAGACCGACAGACCGACAGACCGACAGACCGACAGACCGACAGACCGACAGACCGACAGACAGACAGACAGACAGACAGAGAGAGAGAGAGAGAGTGAGAGTGAGAGTGAGAGTGAGAGTGAGAGAGATAGATAGATAGACTAGACTAGATTAGATTAGATTAGGTTAGATTAGATTAGATGAGTGTGGTTGCACCTCGCTGTGTGTTTATGTGTTGACTTTTTACTAAAGAAAACTAGCTTCCAGCACACACACACACGCACACACACATGCACAATACATGTGTGTGTATATATGTATATATATATATTTATGTTTATACACATCCATATACACATGTATATCTGTGTGTTATCCAGGTTCAGTTGTTCGGTGTGTTTAGGCTTCTGGGTGAGACCGCAGGATCAGCAAAGTAGCACGTTGAAAACACATTTAGAAGGGGTTTGTCGTATGTTGCAGTGTACCCATATAAGGGACGATGACTATACGTAGGCATAGGGCACGAAGCCCTGAACCCTCAGACCCTAAACTCCAAACTCCCTCCGCCGCTTATGTAGGGGATAAAGGTGCGCGAAGCAAAAGAAGTTCCTAAACCCTAAACCCAAAACTCTAAAATCCTAAACTTTCTTCGGCCCTGTAGCTTATCTCCCCTAAAGCCGGCTTCTCGTCCTATCGACCCCCGAGAACCGCACCGTAAGCTTTTACAAGTTACGGTTTGGGGTTTGGGGTTTAGGCTTTAGGGTTTGAGAGTTTGGGGGTTTGGGGGTTTAGGGTTGAGGTGTTTAGGGGTTCAGGAGCTAGGGTTTTGGAGTTTAGTTTCCGCTTGAGGTGACGATTCTAGTAGACCCCTCGCTAGAAAGCTTGGAGCAGCACATCAAGACCCGAAGCTTACTCCAGCTGAGTCCTAAACCCTAAACCCTAAACCCTAAACCGCTAAGCCCACAGCGCCAAGCCCTTAAACTCGAAAACATCAACCCTAGGTTCCCAAACCGTAAACCTCATAAACCCTAACTACAGAATTCCTCGACCCTACATTCCTACGCCCCAAAGCCAAAGGCAGCTCGAGATCCTTCCGACGCTCTGGGCTCCGCAGCAGACGCAGTTGCTGGCCAACTCAGGCCGGAAAGCATCCAATAGTCATGTTTGTACAGTCTGGGCAAGCATTTAAGTTCCAAGGGCGTCTATCAGGGTTCTTTGAGGGAGTCTACACTTAACAAGGTGTATGCGTACAAAGCCGGGGTGTCAGAGTTTAGATCTCATAAGGTGCCAATTTGCTTCGAAGCCTGGGGTGTAGGTAAAACGCGCGAAGGTGTGGAGCTGAAGGACGTCGCCAAGGCGTACTACTGGCTGCTGACGCCTGCCTCTCCTATTGTAAACGCAATATCTGTAGTCCACAGCAAGAAGCCTTAAAGCACTTCAGGGGTGTAGGGTATCGAACCAAGCTCAAGATGTAGGCGTTTCAGATTCTGGGTTTTTAGGGTCCTTAAAGCTTATGTCACGGGTTTCTGAAAGCGTCAAAGCTGGACCTTCCCGACCTTATCGCCTGAAGCCATTCTCCCCAAAGCCGAGCACCCACCTCGAAATGATTCGAAAAGGAACGAGCTGTCTCCCACGACACTGCCACGATTTGGGCCGGTTGCCAGCTCAGCGATAAACGACTGGAGAATGCAGGGGGCTTGATGCTAGGTAAGCTGGTCTACAAAGCCCCAAACCTGTAAACCCTAGGACCCTGACCTTCAACCCTGAACCCTGGACCGCAAAGATGTGGGATGATGGGACTACGAGTTTGTATCGCGTACGGTTAGTCGGACTACCATCATCAGTAGGGTTTCTGGCTTTCAGGGTTTAGAGTTTACTCTGTGTGGTGCTGCAATTTTACTATCAGTACTGTCCTCCAGAGTGCGGCTGTTTCATATGCCAAAGTTGGACACAGCAACTCATTTAGAACATGCAAACCCTAAACCTGCGAATCCAAAAACCTGAAAGCCCTAAACCCCGGAAGCGCGCACCGGTTAATATAGGGGCCGGCATCATTGCTAATATGATTCCCTATCAGATGTGTATTACTGTATATTATAAGCCCTATTCTAGTTAGTGAGGACCGTACTTTCAGGCTCATGGTTTGTTATAGGTGGGGTTACAAGAATAACTCTAGTTATCCTGCTTATACGCCCTACTTATCACTAGCCATGAACCTCCAAGCCGAGCCCTTATAGATCCCTTATAGAGCCCTGAGAGGCACCTATCAGCCCTACTTATAACTACCCATGAACCTCCACGCATATTACACCCCCCAGATCTCCCCAGAGACTCCAATAGCCCTTAATGAAGGCATATACCTCAAATTATAATCGGGAACCCTAAACCCCTAAACCCTAAGCCCTCTAAACCCCTAAATCCCTAAACCCCTAAAGTCAGGGATATTCCCCTAAATCCCTAAACCCCTAAAGCCACGGATATTGGAGTTGCTGGGTCCATGACCAGGTTTGGAAGCGTGAGGCTTCGGCTGCCTGGTCTGCACGCCATGGGAGTTTCCAGGGCTTATGGGGGTGAAATTTAGGGTGCAGGGTTGAGGGTTTAGGGTTTGGGGTTTAGGGTTTAGTAAGGATTCCTACGATTTAGGGTTTAGGGTTTGGGGTTTAGGGTTTAGTAAGGATTCCTGCGATTTAGGGTTTAGGGTGCCGAAAACGAGGATTCCCAGGTGCAGAGGGTTACTACAAGGTCATCAGACAGGTGTTGCATAAAGTTACTGCACCTTTGTTTATGATTAGGCTACTATCAGGCTAGTGCAGGGCTTTGGGCTTGGGTTTTAGGGGTGCTTCTAATTAGGAGTCGACTCTCTGGGGTTTGTTAGGCTTCCGCATTTCCTAAAGCTCCGGTGTGTCGGGCACTGGGTAGGGACTGTAGTGCTAACACGCCGGAGTGTTGTAGCCGCAGCACTACTAGCGGTAGTGGTGGTAGAAGTCGTTCTGGTCGTCATCGTCGTAGTCGTCGTGGCTATGTTGACGGTCTGTGGGCGTTGGTGATGATCGCGGTGGCGGTGGGGGTACTGTTGGCAGGTGAAGTAGTACCAGTACCTAGTAGTATCAACAACTGTAGTGTCAACACTCACGAATGTAGGTCAATGCCATGCTAGTACGAATAGGAACGCCCCTGCTTCGTGACGGATCTGGCCATTGCAGATGCAAGTGATAGCAGTCTAATTCCACCAGCCGTCCCATGGACCAAAACCCCTAAACCCTAAACCCTACCAGGTCGTGGTCGCTCTGAAGCGCTGCGGCGCTCAGATTAGTGGGAGCTCGTCGCGGATGCTCGAAGCGAGCCGGCAGAACGTCAATGCAGGCCATCATCTTAGATATTACGCATTATATATTACATAAGATCTGTTGCATATTGTATGTTATGTTTTATATACCCTGTTGATTCGTTGAGTTTGGGTTCGATGATCTGACGATCTTGGCAATCACGCGTGCCGAACTGACTCCACTGGTGGAGTCATGACAATCCCGCTCCACAAGCCATCTGGCAAACACAGAACGACTTCCGACGTCAACGATTTACGCCCGCACCCGGCATCGAACCACACGATCGTCGTCGTCATCATCATCGTCAGCATCATCGTCATAGTCATCTTAATCTTCATTGCTATTTTCACCATCAGCTGCTTCACCTCCAGCTTCATCGTCGTCGTCTCCGATTGTGTCACCATCGCAAAATACAATCCTACATGTCAAACCCATTTTCCCTAAGTTTGCAAACCTTCCACCCTCCACCCCCACTTCTTCGAAGCCCGAAACCCGAAAGCCTGAACCGGAAAACGGTAAACCCTAACCCTAAACTAAGCCGGTAAACCCTAAGCAGTGAACCCTAAACCCTAACCCTCAACCCCAAACCTAAACCCCAAACCCCAAACCCTAAACCCTAAACCCTAAGACCCTGAATTCCCACTGCGCGGGCTTGGGAGTTTCCGAAAATAGGGGACCCTAATATAATACCCTAAATAGTAGGATCCTTATTATAAGGACCTCAAAATAAGGTGCCCCTACTTTCCGGAAACTCCAAACCCTAAACCCTTTATAGAACCCTTATAGATCCCGTTAAGGAACCCTTAAAGGATACTTTTAAAGGTGCCCCTAATTTTCGGAAACTCCCATATCCTATTCTTATTACTACATTCTTTTACCCTTATAGATCCCTTATAGCCCCCTTTAAAGGAACTTCTGGAGCCACTACATTATAGTACCTTATAGATCCCTTATAGTCCCCTTTAAAGGAACTTCTTTTGCCCCGGGAAAAGGTGCCCGGATCCTCATCACCAGCTCTGTGGCGGATGCCGAGTCACTCTCCACTTGCGAGGCCCTGGATAGGATGGTTCTAGGGCTTTAGGGTTTTTAGGGATTTAGGGTTTTAGGGCTTTAGGGTTTTTAGGGCTTTAGGGTTTTTAGGGGTTTAGGGTTGAGGCTTTTAGGGTTTTTAGGGCTTTAGGGTTTTTAGGGCTTTAGGGTTTTTAGGGGTTTAGGGTTTTTAGGGGTTTAGGGTTGAGGCTTTTAGTGTTTTTAGGGTTCAGGGTTTTAGGGTTTTAGGGCTTTAGGGTTTTAGGGTTTTTAGGGTTTTAGGGTTTTAGGGTTGAGGGTTCAGGGTTTCAGGGTTTTTAGGGTTCAGGGTTTCAGGGGTTCTTAGGGTTCAGGGTTTAGGGTTTTAGGGTTTGAGGCTTTTAGGGTTTCGGGGTTTAGAGTTTGAGGCTTTTAGGGTTTAGGGTTTGAGGGTTCAGGGTTTCGGGTTTTAGGGTTTGAGGTGTTTAGGGTTCAGGGTTGCGGGTTCAGGTAGGGTTTGAGGGTTTTTTAGGGTATTAGGGTTTTAGTGTTTTAGGGTTTCAGGGTTTTAGGGTTCAGAGTTGGGTTTCGGGTTGTAGGGTTCAGGGTTTCAGGATTGAGGGCTAGACCCTTAGCCTTAACAGCCTAAACCCCCTAAACCCAACCCTAAGCCTTCACGGTTGAGGGTGTATGATCTCGAGTCATTGGCTCCGTGGGCTTTGCCGTCAGGCTTTGTGGTTGATTTTGCAGCATTTGCTTGTGGACCTGAGGTTCGCAGCCATGTCTAGGTGTATGTATGTATGTATGTATGTATGTATATACGTATCTAGAGAGTTATGTTCAAGAGCTGGAAGTGCTAGTCCTTCGTACTCACTCACTACATTATTTCAGAATCTGAGCTTGATACCCTTCAACCTCGCATGGACATGCACATATCCACCAAGCCTCTTAATTGAGGAAGCACTTAAGCTATAACAGGAACCCTCAATATAATGTAAGGTACACTCCTTTCTCAGGAGTTTTGGTCCCCAAGAATCTACACATATGGGTAGTTCACTAGATTCGGGTCCCTTTCATGGTCCTTTGTATAATATGGTTTCCGTACCATTTTGGGGACCTAAAACTACACAAACGTAGGTCCCCCTAAGAATCTCGCAGCGAGCCGAAGGTCGGCCCAGCTGTAGTTTACCAAACCACCGAAAGCCTCAACTCGGGTTTCGAACTTGGGGTTTGGGGTTAAAGGGTTAAAGGGTTTAGTGTTTTAGGGTTTAGGGTTAGGGTTCGAATTTAGGGTTTAGGGTTCAGGGTTAAGGGGCTAGGACCAGGAGTTACGGTTTAGGGTATAGGCTTTGGGGGTCAGGTTTTCGGGTTTAGGGTTGAGGGAGTTGCCAGGCTTGATGAGATCGAGGTTGAGGGCTTACAGGGCTCCTGCTTCTGGGCATTTTCTTGAAGCCCCTCAAGCCCAAAAGGCCCTGGAATCCTTAGGCCTAAAGCCATCCAGCACCTAGGGTTTAGGGTTTCCAAATCCGCAAGCCTACACCCTCAACTCCAAAAAACCGCAAGCCCCGACCCAAAACGCAACAGGTAAGTTTGGAAGACTGCACTCCTCGGTTGGCATTGAATCAGACTTGGTTCTTGTAGGACTTTATGGAAATATTTCCGGGTGTAGGGCTTATGGGTTAAGATGTCAATTTCAAGGTTTAGGACGGTTTGAAGAGAGGTTTTGGGTGCTTCAGGGGCTTCAGAGGGGCTTTAGGGGCTTTAGGGCTTTCGAGTTTGAGTTTCAGGTTTCAGGGTGTAACATTTTAGAGGGTTCAGGGGCTAGGGGCTTCAAGATCCGCCCTTCGAAATCCCAACCCCGGCAGCCCAAATCCTTCTCGCTAAACTTCTTGCAGCCCTGAACCCGAAATCAACAGTTTGAAGACTCCTAGAAGCCCAGAAATCCTAAACCTTAAAATCCAAAACAGCTCTGAAGCCCTGAAACCCCCTGTAAGTACCTGAACCTGAACCCTACTTGGAGGATCATGGGACTTAGTAAGTATGGTTATAAGTACCTTAATTGGGGTTATAAGTAGTTATAAGTATAGTTACCTTGATTATAACCCTAGTTACTAAGTCCCATGATCCTNGGAGGATCATGGGACTTAGTAAGTATGGTTATAAGTACCTTAATTGGGGTTATAAGTAGTTATAAGTATAGTTACCTTGATTATAACCCTAGTTACTAAGTCCCATGATCCTCTAAGTAAACTCTCCAATAACCACCTGAAACGCTCTCACCGGGACCGGGCCGGAGGTCTTTCAGAACATCCTGCAGAGTCATCTGCACGTCGAGTGTGCCTCCGGTCTTCTTGAAAATTCGGCTTTCGGCGGGATTCAGGCTGCGGGGTTTCGGGTTTAGGGGTTGGCCCTTAAGCCCTCAGCCCTAAACCAGGAGTCAGAAGGAGTTCGGAAGTTCATTGCCTCTTTTTTTCTTTGCTTTTGGGGGCTTGGCTTGTTTGGCAGAAATCGCGGCCGTCAGCTGGAAAGACTTTCACCCAGGCTCCCTGAATTCTTGCACCCGAAGCGCCCTAAGAAAGCCTAATAGAGGGATCTGAATAATGAGCAAGAGTATCCCCGTGTAGTCCGTGTTAAAATGCTAGTATAATGTCCCCGCCGAAAGCCTATTCTGATTGTTAAGGTCCCTATACCTAGACAGAACATCCTAGACCCTAAGCCTGACATCTTCTTTCCCAGATCTGGGGCCCCCACTTTTCTGCAGAGACCTTGTGAGGTGCAGTGGTGCACAACTCGCTTCAGATGGTCCGCTGGAAGCGTTGGGCCTACTACTTCGTGGTGCTCTTCTTCCGGGGAGCCTTGGTTTGAGTTTAGGATACAGGGTTAACCCAAAGCCCTGAAGCGTAAACGCTACAGCTGCGGCTGCAACCCCAAACCACGAGCTGAAGCCTGAACCTGGAAGCCTAAGCCCTAAATTTCAAGCGCTAAACCCCTAAACCTGTAAGGCAACCCTTAAAGAAACCATTGAAGGATCCCTTAAAGGAACCCTTAAGGGTAGAGGCTTCGAGCCCAGTCGGGAGTTGTTTTGGTTTAGGTAGGGGGATGGGAGCCACAAGACGGATTCTGTTTCAAGGTTTTATGGTCTCTTGGCCATAGCGGTCTGTCTTCCCTTAAAAAGGTGGGGAGTGGCTTTTGGTTTAGGGTCCCCATAATTTTGTATCGTAATGTATCCCCGGCCTCTACGTTATGCTTTTCCAGAGTCACGGGTACGCAGCTCTGGCTGTGCACACTCTTGCAGATATCATCCTCCATGCTGCCTGGTCGGTAGGAAGCGCAGAATCATGCCGCTGGTCGTGTGGACGGACAGCGAAGCCGCGACGAACAGTTGAACTCCGGACGATGCGCGTGCAACATCACGCGGACATTGGTCGACTAGTGGTTCGTTATGTTCCTGGCGGCAACAGCTGAGCCTGGCCGATAATGTAAGAACCTGATGAAGAAACCTTGGGCCTTTATTGGGGTTCCTTATATCAATCCTACTATTTTGGGGTTATAGGCCCAGGGTTTCTTAATCATGTTCCTGCATTACCTTTTCTTACAGCATCTTTGTTGTCCTGCCTGGCGCCGGCGCCACCGCGCAAACCCCAAGGTGATCGCTGCCTTGAGACCGATTCCGTTCGACCCAGCTCGGAGTCTAAGCCCCAGGTCTCACACTGAGCCCTACACCCTGAATGACACATGGCTTGGGGTTCGACGTTCGGCCTGGGCAGAAAGAAGCCTTACTATTTTTGGGGGTGTAGGGTTTAGTCTGAGGCCTTCTATGGCGGCGGAAGCTCTGGTTGTTCACCTAAACCCGCTGATTGAAGATTCAGCTCTCAAAGTCCAAGCCTTGCACCCTGAACTTCCTAACCTCTGCATGCGCCGGAGAAGTTTTCGGTATTCTTCTCAAACGCAAAAGCCTTCAGTCGATTCAATTTGCAAGAACAGCTAAGCCTCCTTGAGGCCCCTATGCCTCGAAACCGAAGTGCACCCTCCATGCCTTCACAACATAAACCTTAAATCCGAAATCCTAAGTCCTAAACCATAAATCCTAAACCCTGAACCCTAAATCCTAAATCCTAAGGCCTAAATCCAAAATCCTGAACCCTAAATCCTAAACCCTAAGCCCTGTAATTTCCAGTGCTCGACCAAGGCTGACATAAAGCTTATGCCTTCAGGGTTCAGGGTTTAGGGTTTAGGGTTCAGGGTTAGGGTTTAGGGTTCAGGGTTTAGGATTTAAGGTTTAGGGTTTAGGGTTCAGGGTTTACGATTAGTTGGCTGCGTGTGTGTTGGTAGGAAAGGAAGCAACACACACGCAGAACGTTCGTGTCAATCCCACCCCAGACCACCCAGTTCATAAGCTTTGGGCGGATAGGATGGAGCGTGTGGCTGGAGGGAAATTTCAGTTTAATTTTGTCCCACACTCTGAGTCAAACTCTGCAACCAAACTCTGACCCAGACTTTGACCACCAACTCTGGCGAGACCCGAACTCTGACCCAGACTCCAGACTCTGGCCCCAAACTCTGACCCAGACTCTAAACTCTGCCCCCAAACTTTGACCCAAACTCTGACTCTAAACTCAGACCCTTGACTCTAAACTGAGACTCTATCGAGCCGCAAATTCTGACCCAAACTCCGGACAATGGCACCAAACTCTGACCCCAAACTCTGACCCCAAACCCTGACCCAAACCTGAAACAAACTCTAGGGACGCATTTGTAGGGTTTGGGGCTATTAGTAAACTATTACGAGAACCATCATGTGAAAGAGTTTTCGCGTTCGTGTTGGAGTTTGAGATCCAGCCGGTCTCAAACTCAACGTTACGTGTTAATGGCCTAGGCAAGCTCGGGAGTTTGTAATACTCCCTCGGCTTAGGGTTTAGGGTTCAGGGTTTAGGGTTTTTGGTTCAGGGTTTAGGGTTTAGGGTTCAGGGTTTAGGGTTTAGGGTTCAGGGTTTAGGATGTAGGGTTTAGGGTTTAGGATGTAGGGTTTAGGGTTTAGTGTTTAGGGTGTAGGGTTTAGGGTATAGGGTTCAGGTTGCAGGGTTTAGGGTCTAGGCCCCAAGAAGCAGAGCACGAGTTAGAGGGCTTGCCCGAAATTCTGGCCTGAGTCCTACGCGCTGAACCCTACAACCCTAAACTTCAAAACCCTACAACACTCTTAGCAACTCCAAGCCCTGTAAACCCTAAGAAAGCCCCTTAAACCCTGAGAAAGCACCATAAACCCTCAGAAAGCCTTATAATAAACCCTCGAAAGCTCCTAAACCCTAAGAAAGCCTTATGAACCCTAAGAAAGCTCCGAAACCCTAAGAAAGCCTTCTAAACCCTAAGAAAGCCCCATAAGCCCTAAGAGCCCCATAAGCCCTCAGAGCCCCATAAGCCCTAAGAGCCCCACGCTCTTATAAACCAAAAGGCATGCCGAAAACCTACACACTGAACTACCCTAAATTTGTAGCCCGAAGCCCCAAATCCTAACCCTGTAAACCCCTACACCGCAAATGCGCCGCGATCCACAGTCTCAAGAGTCCAGTAAGTCCTACACCCTAAACCCAACTTAGCAGAAAACCTCAAGACCCCTCGGAGGTGCATGGGCAGGTATAAGTAGGGGTTATAAGTGATAGTTATAGCCTATACTAGGGGACTTGTAAGCCCGCTTCAACCCCTAAGTCCCAACTCCTAAACGCTATACAACCCAGGGTCAAGCTCCGTGATCCCGAAAGCCCTATGAAAACGCAGAGAACCCCTATAAACCCCATCAGCCCTAATCCCTTACTTGGAGGATCATGGCTACTTGGTAAGTATGGTTATAAGTACCCCTAAGTCCTATGATGCTTTAAGTACACAACCCAGAGGCATGCTCCGCGATCCACTCTTTGCAGAGATTCTGGACTCGGCTTTTCATGCCCCTGGAAGAAGCCTGGAGGTCGTCACCGTGCCCGGGTCCTTGTTGAGACAGTTTTTCTTACGGTTTAGTGTAAATGCGGCTTCAGAAAGGCTTGTAAGGTTGCCAATCGAAGGGTTTTTTTCAGGTTTTTGTAAGGGGTTCGTAGGTTATTTTGGTAAGGGTCTGATAGGGCTATGTAGTTATATATCATATCGGTCTCCGTGTCAAAGAGCAGGACCTCATTGGTTTAAAAGTTGCCACTAATCGTGATAACTGGTGTGGCTCCTTTATGATTTTCCTTACCAGGAAGGCAGAAGAGAGGGGCTTTTTTTGATTGGCATGACTGGATATGTCTATACAGCATCAAGAATAGATTGTGCACTTGTTGTCATTCTGACGATGGTTTGATAATTGTCTTTATGGTGTCGTCGCTTACATACTATGGCTACTCTGTCTACATTCGTCTGCTTCTTCTTCTTGTTCTTGTTACCTCGTGCGCTTGTAGTGATTCCGAACCTGATTGTAGGGCGTATTGATGCCAAGACGATGCCCAAAACCTAGACCCTGACGGTCAGCTTCCGGGCTCAGATATCATGCGCGCACCGTCGCAGTCATACTTTTCCCCTTAAGGGGCCTATTGTAACTATTCAAACCCCTATTTTTAACAGCAGCCGAAAGCAAATGTCAAAGTCCGACAGGTGCTGGCGGACCCGTACTTTGACTTCCGCTCGGCTGAATCCTATGCCTATGAGGGCATGTTCAGAGACGAGGACCACTTCAGGCCGGCTTAGGTTAAAAAGAGTGAGGCTTCAGCGGGAAAGCCGTAAATCCGAAACTCCGAAACATACAAAACGTCCCAAATCCGAAATCCTGAACCACAAATTTTCTGGAGTTAAAGGTGCACTGCATTATGCAATAAGTCTCTATCCGAGGTCCGCACTCTTCAGCTTTGCCCGGTTCGGGGCTTTGCAGACCTTCCGAGGATTTTGGGGCTTAGGGCTTGAGAGTGTAGGGTTTAGGGGTTAGGAGTTAGGATGTAGGATTCAGTGTTGAGGAAGTATAGATTTCGGATATGCGTGATTCAGTTCTGGGGTGGCAGGGTTCAGCTTGAGGAGCTTCGAAGCTTCGTGGATAAGGGGTTTAGGGTTTAGGGTTTGAGGTTTAGGGTTTAGAGATGAGGGGTTTAGGGTTTAGGGATGAAGGGTTTAGGTTTTAGGGTTTTGGGTTTAGGGATGAAGGGTTTCGGGTTTAGGGATGAGGGGTTTAGGGTTTACGGGAAAAGCACTTTTAACCTTGAGCTTGTCACGGCCGACAGACCCGAAAACCTCCAAAAATACGACCCTAAACTCTAAACCCTAAACCCTAAACCCCCAACCCTAAACCCTAAACCCTAAACCCCAAACCCCAAACCCCAAACCCTAAACTAAACCCTAAACCCTAAACCCCAAAACTCTCGAAGTCCCCTGCCTGTGCAGTGCGCGGACCAACATACAGCGGCTTGCCAAGGCCGGGGGGGAGCCCATGGGCGAGATCTGCACTTCTTGCAGGGGTTTTAGGGTTTAGGGTTTAGAGGTTTAGAGGTTTAGGGGTTTAGGGGTTTGTGGGGTGAGGGTTTAGGGTTTCTAAAACCTTGGTGTACCACAAAAAATAGAGGATCCTGTCATTTGACGGTTCCGGGTTTTGGACATCCAGGCTTCTACCTGAACCCTCAACTCAAGACCGTAACTCTCAAGCTTCAGCTTGTCTTCCCATGTCTCAGCACATGTCACTCTAGTAGTATCTTGCTTCTTGCTTGTCGAACATTTTCGTGGCAGGTAAGATCCCCCGCCCCAGCCCAAGCCACATGACAGGCCGGTTCTCAGAATTCAGCTGTGCCCTACGCTCTTGCCCCACGTGGTCATTGCTGTAGTTCAGGTCTTGTTCAAAAGCCTCGGATGAATGAGGACCCCTCCTGGAGTCCTAGAATGGTTGAGGATCGCAGACAACCGAAGATTGGGGCTTGCAACTTTTGGGGTTTTGTTATTTTCATACTCATACGTCTATACATATTATATACATGTTTACATATAAGTATATGTTTATGCTCATGCAGTAGTATTTTTGTTAGTCTTTATGATACCGTTTGTGGGGTTAAAGCCTTTGTGGTTCAGGGACTGAACGAGCAGTCATCCTTTCAGTTGCCTCATGACCCCTTATAACCTTCGTCATCACATAGACCACACAAGCCGTAGATTATAAGCCCTAAATCCTAAAGCTTAAACCCAACAAGAACCAACCCTAAACCCGAAACCCTCAACCACCAAAGCCAACCCTAGACCCCGAACCCTAAACCCCAAACCCCAAGAAACCAACCCTGGATCCTTTAGTCTTCAGATCCTACAGCTCAGAAATCCGCAACCTTTGGTTTCAGGTGCTCGCCCAATCTCGGGGCTTTCCTGAGCCTAGGGTTTATGGGCTTTAGGGCTAGGGATTTAGGGTTCTTTGCAGGGTTCTGATGTTTTTCGACGGTATGGGCTTCAAGGTTAGAAGAGTTTTCCACACCAGTTCGATACTAGCGCCGACCCTTTGAACTCGTTGACTTGAACCACCAAAACTCAGATGTAGGGTGTAGGATTGAGTGGATAGTAGGATCGTGACTATCAAGACCCCCACCTCCGCCCATGAAGGAACAATCAAGGTTTAGGGTCACGGGTGCTTGCAGGGTTCTTGAGGGTTGCAGAAGGCTCTTTCGGATTCTAATGGACTCTTGAGGGCTTTTCGAGGATGTTCTTCGGGTTATACGGGCTTATGGGCCCTTTTCAGGGTCCGTAGAAGGGTGTAAGTTTCAGGGATCCAGGATCCTATATGTGGGCCCTGGGCCCTAAGCTTTTATCGTAAACCTGACGACCGATCACCCAAAGCCTCAAGCCTTATTGTGTCCCCTAAACCCTAAACCCTAAACCCTAGAACCATGACTCTCAAACCTGAAACCTGGAGCCCTAGACCCCAGTACAGCCTCGAACCCCTAAGCCCAAACTCCCAGATCGAAATGGCTTAGGCTTTAAGGCTGTCAGCCCTAGCCTGCTAAACCTTAAACCCCTCCCCTCCTCCTCCAACAAAAACGCCAAGAAGGCCTTCCGGACGCTCCTGATGATCGTTGCTCTGCCCTTCACTCCTGTCGATTCTTTCGGCCTACAGAAGAAGCAGGTGGGGTGGGGATGACTGCACTACACGGTTTAGGGTTTAGACAGTCCCTTCGCCAATTTAATTTACTGATATCAGAACATGAAGCCGGAAGACCCTAGTGAATAGAGCTGCCTATATGTTTGCATGTGACCACATAGTATCCATAATGGTAGCCTCACAGTAACTTATATAGTGACCCACCCCTGTAGTGCCTTACAGCAAGCTTACGGTAACTTTATAGCGCCCTATAGTGTCCTTGTAAAAATCTCATAGTACGCTAAACCCTAAACCACAAACCCTAAAGCCCTTGCCCTTCTGGTATCCTTATAGTACCCGTATAGTGACAGGTGTGGTACTTTGCTCAGCTTTCCGTCTCTTCCGCTGCTGAGGTGTCAGAGATCGCTTTGCGGTTTCGCAGGTACAAGGAGCGGTATAGGGTGTAGGGTTCAGGAGTTTAGTGTTCAGGGTTTAGGAGCTTGGGTTTAGGGTTTAGGGTTTACAGGGTATAGGAGTTTAGGGTTTAGGAGTTCAGGGTTTAGGAAGTTTAGGAGTAGGCTGGTGCTGCGCTGTAGAGAACTACGAAGTTTCAGCTTAAACCTACCCGGGTCCAGTAATTGGTTGTGAGCTTCGAGAGTTGAAGGCCGCAAGCGCTAGACGGTAAAAGCATAGGGGAATCAGAGTTGAAGCATGCCCGAAAGTGCAAATACTGCAGGTTGGGTGGAGTTCCACCATCCCTACGTGGTCCGTAGGTGATATGACTCAGTCGCAAGACCTCCGCTCACGCATACAGTGGATCAGCAAGACTTGGAGCCCAGGAGGCAACACGCCCTGCGCCACATATGCCAGATCCCAATCCTAAACCCAGAACCCTAAATGCCAGGTTCGTGTCTCCCTCAAATTCAGCGGTGCAAGCCCTGCTCATGGCACTCCCGCCTTGCACCCCCGTGTTGCATTTCCCACCATGAGCCCTCTACCCAGAAACCACCCCCTAAACCCCTAAACCCTAAACCCTAAATCCTGAACCCTAAACCCCTAAAAACCCTAAGCCCAGAATCCTGAACCCCGAACCCTAGTGGAGCTTGCAGTTACAGGAGAGAGCTGCAGCAGCCGCGATGGACGAAGCGGATGACGACAGCTCCTCGCCCATCAGAAGTCAGAGGAGTCCATGTCCCATGTTTAGGATAATTAAGGCCTCTACCTTAGCCTACCAAACCCTACATTTTTGTAGGTTTGTTATGAACCCTAATATGGAGTTTATAGGCACCCTACAAAAAAGTAGGGTTTGGTAGGTTAAGGTATAGTAAGGGTTTCAGAGTTCGGCGTTGTCGGTTTTTGGTTTCCAGTTTTGTCGACATTGTTCAGGATATCAAAACCCTAAACCCTAAACCCAGGGAGTTTGTTCGGAGTCGAGACTCTCGGCAACTTGGAGCCGAGTTTGGATGGATGACAGGGGCTAAAATATGCAATGGAGCTAGTACAGCAGAGCACACTCCATGTGAAATTTCTACAACCCTAAACCCTAAACCCTGAACCCGAAACCCGAAACCCTAAACCACAACCCTTCGCAATCGACAACGCCAAGCCGCAAATCCTTGAAACCCTGAGCCCATAAGAAGCCTACGCTATTGCATGGACTTTACAACACGGGGATAACAGTAAAAACCCCTAAACCCCCAAACCCTAAACCCTCAACTGGTTCCGATGCCTTTTTTTGCCCAGTTGTTCGCGCCGAATTTGGCGAGAAGATTGCGAGCGAAGTCGGCAGCGAGGAAGCTTTCCTCGACGAGGTCGGACCCCTGTTGCTCCTCCCCTTCCCTTGCTGCTACTACTACTGCTGCCGCTGCTGCTACTACTACTACTACTGCTACTACTACTACTACTACCACTACTACTACTGCTACTACTGCTTCTGGTTTGGACGGCTGTATGCAACTTTCCCGCAGGCACTCGAACTGTTCTGTTAAGTTTGTGGGATGCTGCTACCATTGCAAGCTTAGAGGGTTACCAGCGCAATAGAACAGGTAACGCATATTTCCCGCTGTACTAAATATCAAAGGTGTCGGTAAACAAAATCACAGCTACTCGCGCGTGCCACCCTTTGATGCAGGTTTCCATGTGCTCCAAGTTCAGCGACACCGTTTCCATCTGAGATTCTCCACGCCCGTCCGTCCATCTTGAGTGAATGCAGGAACAGTCGAACATGTGTACTAAAGACATATGCGCCCACTTGTGGCGAATGCAAACGCATGACACAGGCTGAAGCCCTCAGGCATCTTCCGCTGTTTGGTCGTTTGCACATGTATGTTGTTTGTCGTTACCCCAATGCCTCAAAACATCGTGCCGTCTGCAGTCCGTAGCAAGAGAAAGCAGGATTTGGGGAGTTTAGAGTTTAAGGGAAGTTTAGGGCCTAGGGCTTAGCATGCAGGGTTAGCCACCCAAAAGGGATTCGGAAGTGGCTTTGCTCCGTAGCTGTCTGCGGTCAGTTGCCTTCCTTTGTCAATCCCGACATCTCTAAACGCAAAACTCCAAACCCCGTATAGTAAGCCTTGCGGTAAGCTAAACCTTCTTGCAACTCTTGTAGAAACCCTTTGTAGTAACCCCCATCGTAACCTGTGTTGTATTGTAGTATGAGTATGACTCGTAGGGCAGGCAGTGATATCGTCATCTTGGACAAGGTCGGGAAGATGTTTTTCGGAGAATGCCGGAGCATTTCTGCGCGGATCCAGGGGCATGAGCAGGGTTTAGGGTTAATGGGATGACTCGCACCACGCAGACTTAGTTGGCAAGCTTAGAGACTGTAGCTCTGTGCTCCTGTCAGCGGCGCCGATCCGATCCGGATCATTTTTCGGCTCATGCTTTTGGGTTTGCTTTGCGCGGTTGCCGTGAAGAGCCTAGGATTCAGCCTTCTCAGATTTTTCAACTTGTCGGGTGCAGAGTTAGGCATTCAGTGTTTTGAGACTGGGGGCATGAAGTTAAGGGTTTGTGTTTTGAGGCAGGTACCACGCTCCTGGTCCTGCACTGCTTGGAGTTTTGGAGTTCAAGATCCGAGAGTTCGGTTCACGGTCTAAAGCATGAAGCGCTACAAGTATCAGGATAACCGAAACGAGATACGACCGGACCCGGTGTTCGACGATGCTTAAGATGGTTCGTGTAAGCGCGTTTAATCTCCTCTCCAACATCCAGTGGCTAGCTGGCTGCTGGGTCTCCAAATGTTATGTATGTACGCATGCAGATATCGGGTTTGTAGTAGCCATCACCACCACGACCACGTCGACTCCTACTATTGCTGCTTCTGTCACTAGTTTTTGCTATTGCTAACATGAAGCTTAGTTTTCTATTCAATGCCAGCTTGTATCATCGTGATTGTTATTCTTGCTGTGCTCGATATAGAAGCTTGAATCATTAGTAAGACTATTCCTTAGGGTTCTTTATTGGATTTGTACCGTCCCCCCATATACGCCAAAATCTTATTGTAATTGCTACGGCCCTGTAGTACCCCAGCAAAAGAACCCCTATAAATCCCGTATACACCCTCTACAGAGCCTTCCAAGTAACCCTACTCTACTTACTAAGGCCGTAATAATGCAATGGATGCCCGGCCCTGGCGTGGAAGCCCAAAACCACGAATCCTAGGGCACCCCAAAAGTAAGCAACAAAGGGGCCTGAGATGGCTTGAGTAATGAGTAATCTTTCCTCAATGTTCCCGAATATGTATACATATATGTTTATATATACATATATACATGTACATGCATGCATACATACATACAGATAGACAGATAGATAGACAGATAGAAAGACACACATAGACAGCTAGATAGATAGATAGGCTATAAGCCTTTATGTCAGACAGACACACACACACACACAATTAAACCCTCTGCAGCCTTGTTTTGAACGGCGGCGACTGAGCAAAAGCGATCCCCAGCTACGCATCAGCTGCTTTGCCTGTGTGGGTTTGCTCGAACCTCAACCCGAAAATTCTAAGCTTAAGACCTTCTACCCTAACTAAACCCTGTACACAAAAAAAGCCCAGGCCCTAAACCCTAAACTGGAACCCCTAAACCCTGAACCTTAACCCTAAATCCTAAACAGACCTTTAACGGCCGAGCTTGTGCTGGAAGCTCAGAGGGGCTTCCTGCCTCAGCGGCCCACTCAGGCATTTTCAAGAGGGGTCAGGACGCCTGTTCCTGGACATCCTCCGTCTCAAGGGGAGAACTCGCAGCTGCCTAAATCCCAAATCTTCACGGCTACGGCTGACCCTAAACCCTAGACCCTGGACCCTCAACCCTAAACCCTCAACCCTAAACCCTAAACCCTGAACCCTAAACCCGTAAACCCTCAACCCTACATCAGTCTTGGGATTCGGGTGAAGTCTCCGCTGTCGGGTTTCCTATGCAACTCGCCCTGCTTGCGGCTGAAGGCCGCCGTGGGCTGAAGCACCAAAGCCCGAAGCCCTCTGATCAGGGACCCAAGAAGGACATAAGCATACTATAGGGACCTAAATAGTTACCTATACTATTTTTGGGGGGTTCCTGATTACAGGTCTTATAGGTATAGTATAATGGGCCCCCAAACCCTGTTTGAGAGTATTCAGGCCCCTATATTAAACCTCGACCTTCAGACCCATCGGTCCTCCTGCAAGTCAGGGTGTTCTTCGTCGTCTAGGATGGAGTCCCGAGACGGCGTCAAACTCCACCTCAAGGCCTGCCAGGCAAAGTTCCGGCTATGCCAAACCGAGGAGCATTGGTACTGCCAGTAGGGTTTGGGGGTTCCTTATTTTAGCTATATAGCATAGTATACCCCCAAACGCTATTCTAATTATTAATTAATGCCAGTACATGATAGTGCCCTTATAGATCCCTTTCAGTAACCCTTATAGTCCCCTTTAAAGGAGCTCTACTCTAATTATTAAGGCCCCTATGTTAGTTGTTTTTTGTATTGACTTGGCCCAGCCGCCTTGACGAGCAGCCTTGGTGGAGTCTCCCGACACCTGCTTTGGTGTTTAACGATCGCGCTGGAAGCTTGATCCCGCAGCCCCTCATAGGCAAGCTGAATGCAGTAGTATGCAGACATGCCCACCCCAAGGCCACCCAACCACTACTCACAGCGAGCCAAAACCGAGCCAGCCAAAAACCTAAGCCAGCACCATGAAACAAATTGGATTTCGCAATTTAGGTTTTGTGTGGGGTACGTTCTGGGCCGAAGGGCCCTGTCATTGATTTGCCGATCTTTGGCTTCGAAGGCTCCTTGTCCAGCTAGAGACAACACAATGAAACAAATTGGATTTCGGAATTAAGGTTTTGCGTTGGGGGTTCGTTCTGGGCCGAAGGACCCTAAACCCTGTCATTGATTTGTCTATCTTTGGCTTCGTAGGCCCAATCCTTGCCCAGTTAGAGGCCGCCCCAAATTTTGAAAGGTTGGCACGTCGTGAATGGTTGGGGGCCCCGCCGGCCCAAGTCGTGCAGGGTCGGGGGCCCCCCACCCCGAGTCGTGAAACCCCTTGTCTGGAGGCCGCCTCAAGTCGTGAAGGGTTGGGGGCAAGTCGTCGGGGCCAAGTCGTGAAGGGTTGGGGGAGCGGCCTCCCGACAGCAATTCCTTCGGGTTTGGGGTATTTATGTCTACTAGGAGGAGAGAGGGGTTGTGGGCGGTTGTGGGTTCGGATTGGGAGTTCAGGGGTTTAGGGCCTAGGGGTTTGGGGTTTAGGGTTTTGGGGTTTTTCTGTTCAGCATCTCTGGAGCCTTACTTGTGGTTTGCGGCCTTGAGGATGTAGGGTTTTGGCGTAACGGTTTAGGGTTTAGGGTTTGGGTCTTGCTGATGAAGTTTCCGGCGGTGTGGCGCGGAATGGCGCGGAATGCATCGATGCCCCAAGGTACCGAAGCATTGGCTCACCAAAAGGGAATGCAAGGGTCTGGGTCCGTAATGGCTTACGTGGAGCCCCAAATCTCTAAGCCCCTCCCTTCCCCGTACCTAGTCTGAGAGGCAGTCGCTCGTGCCTGTGTCGCTTTCGACGACAGTGACAATGATGAAGGTTGGTACTCATTTTGATGATGTTGCTGATAGAGCTGTCACGGCGGCATTCCTGATGATGCTGCTGATGATGGTTGAGTTGGTGGGAAGTAAACTCCCAACAGATATATGACCTAAACTTTAACCCCTAAACCTTCGAATACTTATCGATGTCAGTCGCTGTTGGGCAGTGTTTTTTCGAAACTCCTACACTTAGAGTTTAGGGGCCTGCTCTGCTACAACTTTATTTCTCGCACCTGAAGCAAGACTGGGAGGATCCCAGTCCAGGCTAGAGACCCGCGTGGGGTACAATTATAACTACTACTGTTGATGGACAAAATCCTGCATTACCCATTATAAGGAATATACCATAATTCCCATAGTTTAGGGTCCTTAGGGTCATGCAGGATTTTGTCCATCAGCCGTATTACTACCATTCTTCCATTCCCTACTATCCAAAGGTAGGTCAAGGGTTCAGGGTTTGAGAATGTGCCTGGAGTCAGTCGCACACCCTCTCGATTGCGAACAGGGCGTGGATTTGGGCTTCAATGCGAAGGTTGGGGGTTTCCTTGAACCGGAATCACAGCACCAATCCTACAGCCTACTCCCTAACCCTAGCCCTAAACACTAGTGTGGGAGTTGCTTGAGGGGTCGGCAAAGCACGCATTCTCCCTGCACCCAAAATAACAATCGTTGCGTCTTCCTAAAGTTGTTTAGGGTCTATGGTTTAGGTAGGGATCCTTGCTACTTATAACCGTGAATCCTGGAGAACCCAGGAGATTTCTTAAAGTTCTTGTAGGGATGTTTGATGCTTGCTATATAGTCAAGGAAGATGCCCAGGAATCTAGTTTGGATTTTCAAGAACTGAACAAGTTTGGAAGATGCCGATTCAGACGCTATAGTGGCTTTCATGGTATATGATAGTAGAATTATATTAGGGACTATAGGGAACATTTTGGGGAAATTGTTCCGACCCCCGAAACCCTAAACCCTAAACCCCTAAACCCGAAACCCTAAACCCCTGTATCACTCCCGGTCGGCGTCAGCATCAGGCTCCTGGAGGGAACCTTGGTCGGAAATTTCGGGCCCGCATGTCGCATGTCAGCACGTTCGCGTTTAGGATAGGACGCATCTAGGATGGAGGGTTTTCGGAGTTAGGATTCGTTGCTTAGTGTTGCGGTCTTCCTCCGAGCTCCGGGAAATTGCGCCGAGCTTCCTGCGCAAGCCATGTTCGACTTCGACGAGCTGGAGGTTGCAGAAGTTGGGGGCCAAGACTGCTTGGGGCTGCTTGCAGTCGAAGATTTTTGTGGTGGCAGTCGTTGTATGAATAGTTTTGCTCTTCCTTTGTGATCAGAATATATTGATGGTGCGATCGTGTGCAGTATAGCCTTCGAGGCCTGTTCCGATGCGCCCCAAGTCTTGCCAGTACTTGTAGTAGTCTTGTCGATGTTGATAGGTTTTGCTGTCGTTTTGCGGCCTCGCCACTACGATATCCGTATTCCAGGCTTCTCTCATGCGAGGCTGCCTCTTTCGCAACTTAGCGTTTTGGGATGTTGGATTTAGCGTGTAAATTCTCCTCGCTAGCTTTCTTTCTGCTATTGTCAGCAGCAGGAAGTCAGGCTCACAAAGATCAGGTTGTAGTTCGAAGGCGTCGGGAAGCTGCTCAGAAATCGGCGGTTCGTTCTGCACTGGCTTAGAGTATAGGGCTCGTTTTTGGGCTTGTGGTTTGTGCGGCCCTCACAATTGGGAGTTTCCGAAAATTAGGGGTACCTTATTTTGGGATCCTTATAATATGGATCCTGCCTATTTGAGTCCCCTATTTTCGGAAACTCACAATTTCCCCTCAAGCGGTTTAAACAACCCGACACTGGCCCAAAGCTCTGCGAAGGAAACCCTAACTAGGCCCTAAACCCTGTAGGAGTCATCCCGACTTAAAACTACACCCTACACCCTAAAACCAAAGCCCTAAAGCAGCAAAGCGACGGCGCTCAGCAGGAGGCTGGAAGAAGCTTTTTTTTTGGTCTATGGCTTTCAGTTCTCGGGGTACGGATTTCAGGTTCTGTTTCCCTTTTGTGGTTTCGGGTTCTGGGCGCACGGTTGGGGTAATTGAAAGTTAAGGGTTTAGATTCGTGGATTTCTGCTTAAGGTTTTTATGCTTCAGGGTTCAGTCATGTTCCGGGTTCAGGGTTCTATGGCTTGCCAGTTTTGCGACTCTAGGTATCCGGTACATGGTCAAGTTCGAGGTTCAAGATTCTCCGTTTCTCCAACTAGTGACTAGTGGACGTTTTCGGGTTGATGCAGGCGCCGAAGGAGGTTGTGAAGAACATCCCGGCGCAGGCAGGACCGGCTACCAAATTGCTGCCAGTCAAAGCAGGGCCCAAGACACCTTCTCGTCTCCACGTTGTCCTGCGTAAGCCACGTCGTCCTGTCCTGCGAAACTATGGGATGCCCCTGCTGCCAGTCTTCGTCATCTTTAGCTGCTGCTTTGTCCGGGTTCAGACTTCAGTTTTTCGGACTTTCGCCCGGCTGGGGTGCGGGATTTCAAGTTGAGGGTGCCTTTCTCTTTCGGCTATACATGCTGAGCACCACCGCCACGATCATCATCCTTCTCGTCGTTCGCGGCCCACGGTGTCGTCGCCTTCGACATCATCATCATCATAATCACCATCAGCAACGTCATCACCCGCTATGTTAATACAATTCATCAACATCAGCAGCATCGTCGTCAAGGTCATCATCATCATCATCCTCATCATCATCGTCTTCTTCGGCATCATCACCGTCATCACCTTCCGCATCACCATCATCATCGTCATCATCTTCGGCATCATCATCACCACCACCACCATCATCATCATCATCATTGCTTTCGTTATCATCAACATGCTCATCACCATCACCATCATCATCAACAACATCAACATCAGCATCTTGATCATCATTGCGCAATGTGAGAATCGACTTTGCATCGTCGTGTTAGCTTCGGTCATCAGCGTTGAGCATCAGCATCATCAGTGTCATCACTGCCGTCATGATCACATCTTCAAATTTATGGGTTTTCGTAGCTATTACAAGCTATGCCCGCCATCATGGTGCATAATTGCGGGGCCACGCAGAAGGCATTTTCCGACAACGTCAGCATGGGCCCGATATACTTCGATCGCCTGAACATCTCCGTAGGGTTCGCCATTCTGTTGGAGGTTGAGGAGCCCAAGCCTGTGGCTGAGGAGATCAAGGCTCGGCACACAAAGAGCGGGCCCCTTAATTTCAGGCTTTTCAGAATTTCAAGAAAGGATACCGTTTTGTTTTTTTTGCAGCTTCCATGGGCTCTGAAGTCGTCGCTGGTTTTGGGCAGATACTGTACGGCTCTTTGAAAAACAAGCAGGCTCTGTCTGGAATTAAATGCTGGCTCAAAGCAGCGGACCCTAAATACATCCCTCGCCTCAAGTGTACTAAGGAAAACAACTGAGAGTCCTTGAGTCTTTGGTTCCGTTCCCTGAGCCCGAAACGCCCCGTAATCAGGCTACTATCACTGAATCACAGTACCATGTGTGAACACCCTCAATGCCCCAGAATACTCCACTAAACCCTAAATCGTAAACCCTAAGCCCTTAAGCCCTATTCACTCTGGAAGATTCTTCGAGATTCGGAAGTCCTGTGTTGAGGGCTTGAGACTATGACAGTTGAAACTGCTGCTTTTGTTGTTGTCGCTGGCTCCAACACAGTGATAACATGCGGTGCACGCAACACATGCGCGGTTGGTCCATTGTAGGTGATATGTTGTTGGTCGATCGGAAGGGCGCACCAACCCTGGGATGCATCTAGGAAGGTCTTCGGGTCTTTCATAGCTCAAGTGATCGTCTTATATGCCCTAAACCAAACAAAATACTGACATGCACTTTCAGCTCAGGTCTTGGTATGCACCAGACTACAAACTAGAAACTAGAAGCTCCTCTTTTGCTGTTGTGTGGCATCTGCAGTAGCTTTTCATACACCCTCGGCGCTTCCGTGTAGGTCCGTCTTCTCGCGCCCCGCTACTACCTTGTAGGGCACCATCTGTGCATGAAGTGTTGCAGGGTTCAACTGTTTAGATTTGGGGCCATTTGGGGTTCAGTGTTTGGGGTTCAGGGCTTTCGGCAAATCTCCATCACCGCCGTTCCACTGGGCTTTGGAATACCATACTTTAATACTTTTTTCTTAAAGGAACCATTATGGAAAAAAAGTTTAGACGTTTTTCTCCTTGGTTACTTAAAAGCCAAGTCCATGCTTTCTGTCAGAACAGCCAGCTCAAGCGTTTGCAGCTCTGCTGTGAGGCTTGCGGCGCAGGTTTGGTAACCCTGCAGCGACTGTCATCTGCCGAAAATTCCGAAACGACCCCATACCTGGACCCTACGGAGCCTACCTTTTTAGGGCTCCTTATTATGATTTCCTTATATAAGTCCTTAAAAAGGTAGGCTACGTAGGGTTAAGGTAAGCCATAAACCCCAAAACTCTGAACACAAGCGAAAGCTTTAGTCCTTACCCTACAGATCGTTTTCACACCCCTACAGTTGCAAAGTCACCCAAGAACCCTCATCAAAGCCCTTGTAGAGCACTCACGAAAGCTTATACTAAACGCCCTAAGCCCTAAACCCCTGCAAGCATTATTAGAGAACTGAGAGAAAACCCCTCCGGAGCCCTTCATACCTAAACCCTAAACGCCTTCAGCCCTGAACCCTACCCTAAACCCGAAACCCTAAGCCCTAAACCCTGAACCCCTTTGACCAAGATATACGGCAGAAAAGGAGTTAGGGCTTTGGGTTGAAAAGAAGACCGAGTCGAGCGAAATCGCCCACTTAAAGGATCATTGGACTTTGTAACTAAGGTTCCTTAAAGGGCTCCTGAAAAGGGATCTATAAGGGTTCGGTACGAGGGGTTTTAAGGTTACTTACATGATCCTGGGACTTGGTAACAAGGGTTATTGTTAGAGTAAACTGTACTTTTGATTACTTCTTAACCCAATTAAGGTACTTGTAACCATACTTACCAAGTCTCATACCCCCCCATTTAGAGAACCTTTATAGATCCCTTCAGGGAACACTATTGTAGAACCCTATAGCACCTTGAAACGGAACCCTAAACCCTACATACTAAGTCCCATGATCGTCCAAGAAACCGTAAACCCCCCCCCTCTTTAAGAACCCTTGTAGATCCCTTTTCTAAGGACCCCTTCAGGGAACCCTTTAAGGAGCCATACTTACTACGTCCCATGATCCTTTAAGCAGAGACCTCCTCGGCAGGTGGAGACCCCTGAGGTGGTGAAGGCCGTGTTGTGGGGTTGGGATTTTGGGTTTAGGGTTTAGGGATTTTAGGGGTGTTGAGGGCGTTTGGGATTTTGAGGGCGTTTGGGGTTTTGAGGGCTGTAGGGTTTAGAGGGTTTTGAAGTCTTTGGGGTTTTGACGCTTTTGGGTTTGGGCGTCTCGGGGCTTTTGGGTCTGAGAATGAATTCGTATTCAGATTTCCGAGTGTGACGGAGAGTTTAAGAGATTGGCAGAGTTGAATCCGTCACAAGAAGATGCTGCATGGCCTGAAACCTTTTGGAAGCTCCAGTAATGCCCTAAACCACAAACTCTAATCCCTTAGGCCCTAATCCCTAAACCCCTAAACCCTAATCCCTAAATTCCGATGTCAACGGTCCGACTTCCCGCGAATCTCAGTTGCGAAGGCCTTTGAGGCCTTAAAGCCAAGCCGGTGTACGGCTTCCATGCAGCCTTCAAGCAGACAGCTTCGACTTGAACGCCTCAAGCCAATGATCCGATTTAGGGTTTAGGGCTTTAGGGTTTTAGGGTTCAGGATTTAGGGGTTTCGGGTTTAGGGGTTTAGGGTTTAGTGTTTCGGGTTCGGGGATGAAGGTTTAGGATTTGCAGCGTGCAAAGATGGAGTTGCTGTACATCAGCAGCTGGCAGCCTAGTGCGTCATCAGGAGCTTAGGGGTCTTAGGAACATGGGACGTAGTAACTAGGCTTATAGATTATCTGATGCTTGTAACTTCGTATAACCCCTGAGAGGTTCCGGTGGAGATCCCGCTGAAGCCGGCAGCCACCGACAAGGCTTGTCGCAGTTTTGTCCTTGAGCTTTCTAAACCCTAAACGCTAAAACCTGAACCCTGAACCCCGGTATTTTCGTTTGGCGGCTGGAGGCTTGTGAATGCACGCTTTGGGGTAAACTCCGATGTCGAGATCCTCAACCTAAACCCGATACACTCGTCGTAGTTGATTTTGTCGTCTATGTTCCCGACAATATGATGGAATGGTCACGACGAGCGCCTTTCGGGTTCTTCGGAATTGGAAGTTTCATTCTGCTCCAAGCCGTGATTCGCTTTCCCCCAACCCTGGGATGTACCCCGGGACATGTAGAAGCAACCCAGTACCGTTGATTTTTCTGTTTGTGCGGATATGCATGTGCTAGCTATTAGTGTTAGTGTTGATTGCTAAACTTATTATGACGGTAACCTTGGACCTCGCATATCACCACTTGTTTGGCTGCTTCCTTGGGTCCTGGAATCGCTTTAGCTCCACGCTGCCACTTGAGAACTGCATGGATATCGGTAGGGTGAGAACAGCATCCATACGCCCGCGTATCCTGCGCCCTAAGATCGTGTCAACCTTGGCCCATGCTATCAGCTCAGGAGACGTGAGGACTAGTCGTCCCTCGCCTGGCTATCGCAAGACTATTATATTACGGTTGCATGCCTCGTCCATCAGCAAAGACGTGGTCGAGTCAGCATTCGCAGAAGCCACCGGGGCCACGGCACACTGCTATCGGCGCAATGGGTTCGTGCACTGGCAATACCAAGCCTGGACCCTTTAGCATTCGACAGGGCAATCAGTGGCTGCAGCGTCATTAGCTTTTTGGCAGCAGCTTGTAGAGTGTGATGGGCAAGTAACAGCACCATTTGAGAGTGTTTGAGATCCATATCTTGTGTTCGTAGACCGCAGGAAGGCCATTCGATGATCTTCGCGGGGTGCCTTCTTGCACACGGATGGCGACTGCATCTTCGCATTCGCAAAACACTTTGCGGGTTGCAAGATGCAGAGACCGTGAACTATTCGCCAACCAATCATGTCGCACACACATATGGGAACAAGTTGCTGCTCAAGAAAACAAGAAGGACATGGCATGGTTGAGGCGAGATGTCATGACTGGCAAATTGTTGATGATTAGATCCTCGCAGACTTGACCCTGTCTTGGCGTCGTCAAGACGGATGTGGGTGGGATTGCATCTTCGCACTGGCACACGGGAGGCAAGTCATGCGAGGTGGCGGCGGCAGATTATTGAAGCTTCTGAGAAGAGGTGCAGTTGAATCATCCCAACGCAGCACATGATCGATTTCGATGAAACTGTTCAAGAACACGGCCGGGTCGAGGTCTCTGAAGTTCTGGCTCAACCTACTCCTGTAAGACTTCATTGGCAGTCGCTGCACCTCTTGCAGGAGTGGAACGTGGACGAGGAGTCGGATTCTGCCGAGTCCGGTTTCTGGGATCTGCCGCCGGATTGGGTGCAAAGGTCTCGTTCCAGGCATAATGACAATCTTGACTACGCAGGTGGCTGTCTACCCGAGTAATTTCTTGTGCGGCTTCCTCCGTGCTATTTGTCTGGGGATTTCCTGACCCAGATGGCGTCATGCTCGCGCCACTTTCTATTGCACAAATGTAACAAATGTAGTCGTGTCGGTTGGACGGATGCGGACATCCGTGTTGACACATCCGATTGCGTGAGAACTTGGCCCTTTTTGGAGGACTGCAGTGTTACCATGACAAGCCCAAGTTGCCTATCTGCGGTCCGGTCTCGAGGTGCAAGTTCCCTTGAAGTGCGCGCTGTGATGCTGGGAGTGACAAGCCCAGTTGGAGCTCGCAAGATCTTTATGCAGCGCAATGAGGCTTTCACGGATCGCCTGTGCTGGTCTTTGGGTATGTCCGGCCGGCCTGACGAGCAGACACCAAGCTTGCTAGAATATGCATTTCCGGCATGTACAATGAAGTAATGGTGTTATGGAACTTAAGATCGTTTGCGACTCGTGTGGGCAACTAGTCCCGCTCGGTTTTCGTTTCGACCAAATCTTATTCCTTTGCGCCGAGTGCCAGCTGCCTCTGCGCGATCTCTGGACAAGAACACGCACTGGAAGGGCAACGGTGCCAGTTTGTCGTGAACGCAACACGTGAGTTTGCAGGACACACTTTGGTGAGTCCCGAACATGCACTGTTCGGGTTGCAGACTAATTATACGTGGGTGGAGGGCCGCAGAGATCCTGGTGTCCTTGCCTTCATGTATTTATTTTTTGCTACACGTATCTGAAGAACTTGGCGGCTGTCTCAAAGGCTTGCTTGACTGGTATTTCGTCGGGTGCGGCATGGCGAGATGGCTTGACCAATGTAGACTTTGGCTGAGTTCCAGAGCACAGTTCAGCTGCGCCACATGGAAACGTTGTGGCGCTTTGCGAAGCTGGTTGCTTTGACATTTCTCAGCTTGCAAGATTTGTGGTCTCGCCACAGCTGCGCATGTGAATTTCACGAAGACTTCGAAGCATCCCAAGTTTTAAGCTTGCATATGACCTCCCGATAGAAACGGCACTAGGAGTGTGGCTTTTGCGCGGATTGGATTCAGGCCCTTGCAAGCAAATCCTAGATCTAGAGGGAGCGCTGTTCATTTGTCTGTATGAAGGCTTCGAAGTCACACCAACAGCCGGAAAAAACCCAGCCTCAAACCCAAAATCTACAACCTGAAATCACTGAACATGCATTTCGTCCATTTTTAACCCGACGCTCTAAACCCCAAACTCCGACCAAAGACACCCATTTCAGCAGGTGGAAGAGCCTAAAGCCACAAATGAGAGTGTGGCCTTGGACCGAGTTCAGTTGGAATTTGGTTCAGGGGTTTAGGGGTCAAGGGTTCCTACAAAGGTTCTTTGAAGGATTCTATACAAATAGTGCTCTAGGGCTTGGGCGTCAGGGTGTTGGGTTCAGGGGTTTAGGGCTTTTGGGGGTCGCGCGAGGAGTTTGAAGTGCATAGATGACGGGTGTCGGCATTTGGTTTACGGCTTACATACGGGTTCTTGGCAGCACTAGATCCAGGCTTCAAACCGATGCTTTTGGTGGCACCAGCCAGGAAGCCAGTACACTTGTCGAGTTTTATTGGCATATTGAAATCCTCCTGGAAGCAGATGCAGCAACTAACAACATAGCCAGGTGGACCAGATGACCTGTGCTTGTGTTGCTGTTACATGGTGGTAACGCCTTCGAAAGGGTGCTTTACTTTATGCAGTTCGGTTACGATAATTACAGGTACTGTTGCCCATGTTTCCATTATTACACGTACAGCTTCTGTGTACGGACGTGCACATGGTTCGCTTACTAGGCTTGGCTTTTGGTTTGGGAGTAGGTAAAGGCTGTTGCATGAGAGACAATCTACATCGGAGGGATTCGGAGGATAGGCAGTTGGGGCTGGGGGTCTTGCTTTGTAAATCCTCAATATAAGGGACCGTTATGTTTTGACGCCCAAAAAAGGATCATAAAGGATCCTTATTAGAAAGACCCGGCGGCATGGGGTTTCCAACAGTGTGTGCTCGGGAACTTCAAGCTAGAATCAGGAGACATTCCCCATTTCTGGAAGCTGGTGTTTTGCTGTGCCCGAGCGCGTTTGAAGCAAGAAAGCAACCCTAAACCCTACACATCCATGCGCATTATACTATAGCCTTGTCAATGGTTTCGGGGTATCATCTTCGCAGGCTCAATCCTAAGCAGCAGAGTTTCTCCCACGGGTTTACGTGGCGCCGAACCCCTAAACCCTAAACCGTAAATCCTAAACTCCCTTAACCCCAAAACCACAAACACAAAATCAAAAGCCTCAAACCCAAAACCCCAAAATGCAGTCAGTCCTACCCATCATGTACAGTCCAGACAAGACAGCACTTCATCAGACGCCAAACCCCAAGCTTCAACTATACCTGGGGGATCATGGGACTTAGTACAGTTATAAGTACTCTAATTGGAGTCATAAGTAATTATGAGTATAGTTACCTTATTAATTACAAGCCTAGTTACTAAGTCCCATGATCTACACAGTAACCCTAAAACCCTTCTTATGGAACCCTTATGGATCCCTTTTAAGGATCCCTTTAAAAGGCCCTTTAAAGGAGCCTCCAAGCCAGGCTGAAGTTACAGCGCCTGTCGTGGCTGAGACGAAGGCCCTCCCAAAACAAAAGATGCCCGAACCCCGCGCTCAAGGATGGAAGCCAGAAGAATTGTGCATTATTTCTTTAGGGTTTAGGGTTTAAGGGTTAGGGTTTACCCCACGCTGAAAAGTTGAAACTCCAAGATGGAGGGTTTGGGGAGAAAAGGGTTTAAGGTTGAGGGAGTAGAGGGTTTAGGGAGTATAGGGTTTAGGGTTTAGGAGCCAGAACAATTATGCACTATTCTTTAAGGATTAGGGTTTGGCGGCTTTAGGGTTTGGGTCACCCTACCTACAAGCCCAGCACCCTCAGCCCCATACCCGTACGCCAAAAACCCCTATACCCCAAGACCACAGCCTACGCGCTACACCCTCGTGGTAGCCCTTTTGCTGACGCTTGTCGTATCTAACCCCTGTTCCTCCAGTTATAAATCCCAAGTGCCACGCTGGACTACTTAACGGATCATGGGACTTAGTAACTAGGGTTCCTTAAAGGGTTCCTGAAAGGGCTCCTTAAAAGGGATCGATAAGGGTTCTATAAGAGGGGTTTTAGGGTTTCTTAAAGTAACGGTACTTATACTTACTTATCACCACGATTAAGGTACTCATAAAACCCTAAACCTTAAAGCCTAAAGCCTAAACCCTAGAGTTTAAAGCCTCAAACCTGAATTCTAAACTTTAAGCCTTAAACTACCGAGAGCGCCGCTGATCATTTGCATGGGCGCTCTAGGCTTCGACCGAGGCCCCCGGCCGAGCGTCTCGTCAGAACGGTGAAGGAGGGTAAAGCCTCCCGGCACAACTATTGCGTGAACCCGCTACAACCATGGTCTTTTTGGGTCTGACCGGTCCTAAGACGGGGCGAGCTACCGAATGGAAAATCCGACCCTTTCAGGGTTGGGAAGGTCAGAGCATCTGGGAATTTTCGGAAAATGGCCGAAACGCGCCGCGGCACCGCCCAGACCCCACCCTTGCAAATTGCAGGGACCCGGGGCCTCCTCCACAGGGTGCGAGGGGCGGGTTGTACCCAACACCAATTTGTGGTTTGTTGTGACATGTGGTCGCTTATGTGTCGAACTGCGAAGGGAAGCAGAGACAGGAAAGCCCCCGTTGAGGGGGTTTGGGGGTAAACCATAATTGAGAATAGTTGGGGTGGTTGGAGCGGGACTACATGCTGACGCAAGCGCACGATAAGTGGGTGCACCCCGCCTCCCGAAGTAAAAGGCGCACCCACACACTGTATACACACCCTAAGCCCTAAATCTTAAACCCGAAGCCCTAAACTCCCTAAACCCGAAACCCTTAAATCTTGAACCCTAAACCCTCCTCCAAGTCGCCGGCAGGTCGAAGTTCCACAGCCCATGACCCCTGCTCAGGCGAGCCTGTTGTTGCTCAAGGGTTTGGTTTTTGGGTTTTGGGGCTTAGGGTTTGGGGTTTAGGGTGCAGGGTTTTGGGGCTGAGGGCTTGGGGTTTGGGGCTTAGGGTTTAGGATTTAGACGGTTTGGGGTTTAGGCTTTAAAGAAATTGCAAAAGGGTTTGGGTTTTTAAGGATTAACGGATTGTGTTGACCGACACGTCTTCACTGAAAATTTTGACCGACGGTTTTGAGCGAGCTTTTCGTTTAAGTTGAAACCCGAAAAAATGAGACAGAGCACGATGGGCTCCGGAACCCGAAATCCTGAACCCTGAGCCATGCACCCTGAACCCTAAACCAAACCGGCTTCATGTCCCAAACGGTTCGACTTTCACGCAGTATCAGCCCATCCGCAGCTCGAAAGCCAGGGTCAAGGGTGCGCCCCTGAAGCAGAACCCTTTTCTCAGCTCGAAAGCCGGGGCTTCTAGGGTTTAGGGATTTAGGGTAGCTCTTCTGGGCGTTTGCTTCGAGGTGTTGGGGAAGGGTCGACGCCCGTTGACATGCATTGAAAGCAAAATCCTCATTCGTTATCCCTGCTGTGCTGTAGTAGCGGTGTAGTGGCCGCGGCGCTTGCATGACCGAGCCCACAACCAGCAGCATTGTCAGGATGCCCTACAGCAACGCATTAGTACATGTGCCGTAGCCGTCATGGTTGTCATCGACCGCATGATTCTGTTTCATTCGCGTGCCTGTTTCGCTTGACACTGTTGCTTCAACCATCCAGGCGGTTGGCTCTGGTGCAGCTGCATCACCATCAACCTAGGTTTGATAGTCAGATTCAGATATCTTTTGCTCTCTTCGCTTTCTCCTTTGTTTCCTGCCGGCATGGTGCTGTTGTGATCGTGGCCTTCGGTTGTGGTGCAGGATGTGCTGTTTTTTGTTCACACCTTCGGTTGCCATCCCCACCGCTGTTCATACAACTCTTGCTGCGGCGACCGCACCTGTGTTTCTTTTCTAGCGCCTTTGGTGCTGATTCGTGTCAAGAGGTTGGGCTGGTGAAGCATCCTAAACCCTATTCTAATTATTAAGGCCCGTATATTATAGTACCCTTATAGTAACCCTTATAGTCTTATAGACCCCTTTAAAGGGGCGCAGCTGCCGTTAAACTTCGCTTGACCTTTGGAGCCCAAGCTCTGAGCTCTCAACCACCTAAACCCTAAACCCTAAACCCCTAAACCCTAAACCCTAAACCCTAAACCCTCAACCACAAAAAGCTTGAAATCGTCCAAACCGTCAAGCAAACATCTTCAAGCCCCGAAGCCTGACCGCAGGATGGTACTAATTACTAATGTAGGAACCTGATTAAGAAACCCTGGGCCTATAACACCAAACTAGTAGGATTCATATAAGGAACCCTAATAATGGCCCAAGGTTTCTTAATCAGTTTCCTACATTATCAGGGCATGAATAATTAGAATAGGGTTTTGGGGTTTATTATACCATGATTGTAATAAGGAACCCCTAAAAGCCTATTCTAATTATTAAGGCCCGTATATTATAGTACCCTTACAGAAACCCTTACAGACCCCTTCAAAGGAACCCTCTAATTAATTCTTCAGGTCCCTACAATTTAGGGAGAATTTCAGAAGCCCGGAAGCCCTAAACCCTAAACCGGATGTTCTGCTGACTAGGAGCCCAAGCCTGCACCTGCTGCAGAAACCATCGAGGCATCCCGGTTGTAATTCAGGGGCCTAAATTTAAATAATTGCCAATACTTTTTTTGGGGGTGGTATAGTTTGATGGGCCTCAAAACCCTGTTCTCAGTATTACGGCCCCTACACTAGCAGTGGGCTTTAGACTGCTAAGTAGTCTTGACAAGAAGCCATAGTGATTGATGACCGAGCACTACGATTCTACGTGCCTACCACATGCTGGAAAGTTGCCGGTGACGCTCACTTGACTTCACGGTTTGTCACGTGTGCACTTCGTCTCAAGCGTTGCTGCTGCTGCTGCTGCTGCTACTTGCTAGGAGGGATTATCGGCCTTGTTAGGTTGCAGCTGGGGTTGCAAGTGCCCAGTATGGGAATACTTACTGATAACTCCAGTTACATGCTCCGTGCAGCACTTGCAAATGCGTGCAATTGTAAACGTGTGTGTATACATATATATATATATATACGTATGTATGTATGTATGTGTGTGTATATATATATATATTGTGGCCAAAGCTGCATCTCACGCTGCACCCTCGACCCTCAAGCCTAAGCCCCACACCCGAAACCCTGAACGTTAAACCGTAAACCAATGGACCCGTTTGACAGATCCGTTCTTTCAGAAATGACCAGGTGGCCACACTGCCCTTCATTAAGGAGGAGGTCACCTCCATCCCGGTGGCGCAGGACCAGCAGTAAGAGAGGGCACCTAAAGTGCTAAACCCTAAACTCAAAGCCCTCAACCTGAAACCCTGGACCTACAGGGGAGTTTCCGAAAATTAAGGTACCGTATTTGGGGGTCCTTATAATGAGGATCCTACTATTTGGGGTACTACATTAGGGTCCCCTATTTTCGGAAACTCCCATACTGTAAGAGGAGGAGAGCCGAAGATATCCATCGCAAGCAGGCAGGATTTGGATCTAAGAAGCCGCCCTGATTGCTGCGAGCGCCCGGAGCGGGTTGGCTAATACTAGCCAAAGATAATGTAGAAACCTGATTAAGAAACCTTGGGCCTATGAATCCTACTATTTTGGGGTTATAGGACCAGGGTTTCTTAATCAGGTTCCTGCATTAGGAACGAGTCATGCAAAAGCATATGCCAGCCTCTCACCCTAAACCTAAGTCCTAAACCCTAAACCGTCATTTGCTGCATCTATGTGGCCCTTTCTGTTTCGTGCCTCAGCCATGCGTTTTGGGCACAGGAGCCGGAGCGCATCAAGGCCCCCGTGCAGGCCTGGGTTGAGGGCTTTTGAGTCTTGGCCCTGAGGGTTTAGGGTTTACGGGTTCGGGGGTGTAGGGTTTTAAGGGTTCAGTTCAGGGTTGAGGGTTTATTGTTTAGGGTTTACGGGTTTGGGGGGTTTAGAGGTTTAGGGTTTAGGGTTGGGAGGTTGGCTTGTGCGGCTCGGCGCGAAACCAGCATATCCACGGTCGCAGCACCCGGGGCAAACGGTAGTAAACGCACTCACATGTCTTCCCTGAGCTCTGAATCCTCGAAGCCCAAACCCTAAACCCCAAATCCTAAACCCTAAACCCTAAATCCTAAACCCTAAACCCTAAATCCTAAACCCTAAACCCTAAATCCTAAACCCTAAACCGTGTGCAACGGATCATGCTGGCAGGCTGTTGCTTCGGCGTCGACGGACTCGGGTCCCTCAGCTGTTGTATGTTGGTATACGCGCATACGAATGGGATCGTATAGACATACTCACATCTTTTTGGACGTGCATACCTACCTACCTACCTACCTACCTACATACATACATACATGCATACATATGCATGAATATATATATATATATATATATATATATATACATACACATACACACATATGTATATATACACATGCATTCATACAGACATGCATGCATATGCACATACATACAGACATGCGTACATATGTACATGTGTACATGCATGCATGCGCAGACGCGACTACGCAGATGCAGGTATGCAGGCACATACTGCATGTTGTTAGGCAATCACAAATACTCACATGCAGCACCCGTACAAGTATATCGCCCAATAACCGTGCATGCCGTTTGCGCAGGAACACAGATGTAGACAGAGATAGTTGGCATGGACACAGCTGCATCGATACCCAGCCCCATTCATGCAGTCAGTGTGACTTCTTGATGCTGGTATCCTTGCGTCTGTTTTCGTTTATTCACTTGGTTGCGGAGATTCCAGAGAGGACAGCAACAAGGTCGCAAGCGCCAGACCCCAAAGATTTAGGCTGCATGTCTGGGACGAGACGAGGTTCGGTGGCTGCTGTCACTATCGCGCCGCCGAGGAGCTTGACTGCACAAAAAGAGGATGATCACTCTCAAAAACGATTCTCGATGCCATACACTCTGCAATGCGAGGGTGACGGGCGGCTGCTACAGCTGGATTCGCCGGCTCTTCTTCTTCCGGTGAGCTGAGCAACCTTGGCAGCATGTATCAGATTGTCTTTCTTGGCAGACCTGAAGCGCAAGCCTTACAGCCATCACTACTCGAATAGGACAACGCGCCCAACTTGCCTTCACGCAGCCCCCGCTCCCAAACAGTCGAGCTGCACATCCGATGTACCAGCTTGCGCGCTGTCTCCGTCCCTCTCGCTCGCTCGCTCCCCCGCTCCGTGTCTCTCACTCGTTCTCTCTCGCGTCGAAGCAAATCTGTTTATTTCAAGATGTCATCATCTGCGCCTCTTAACCAATGCCTCGCCAAGCCGAAGACTTTGGCTCTTCATAGAACTTTTCAGTCGATTTTTTTGGGGTTTAGGGTAAACTGACCCCTGAAGCCGCTTAAACCCTAAACCCTAAACCTTAAATCTCACGCGTAGTTTCGGGGCCAGAGGCCCGAAGCTTTACGCACGCACATGGCCAAGCCAAGTTTTGGGGTTTAGGGTTTGGGGTTAGGATTTAGGGCTTATGCTTAGCGTTTAGGGGTTTAGGGCTTCGGGTTTAGGAACTAGGGCTTAGCGTTTAGGGTTATGGAGCTCCGGGTTTCGGATCCCATTGAAGACCAACCGTCCGAAGCCACTGTCTCCCTCCATAACTCTGGTACATGTTTCATGCCTCTGTATATGGAAGTTGGGTTTAGGGTTTAGGGTCAACCATGGCCAGTATTGTTGCTTAGAGGGCTCCTTATTTTAGAAGTACTATAATGTACCCCAAAACCCTCTTCTAATCTTTAAGGCCTAAACCCTAAACCCTAAACCCTAAGCTCTGAAGCCTGAGCCCTGAACCCTAAACTCAAACCCTAAACCCTAAACCCCAGGTGGTATCATGGCAGAAGCCTCAGTGCAGGTAAGGGCTTGTTTGCTTTGGGGGAGTCTGAAATCTGCAGTTTATTTCGTGATTAGGGGTTAGGATTTAGGGATTGGGGTTTAGGGTTTAGGGTTTCGAGTTCCTTCCGTGTAGTCGTTTTTCCAGACACGCTGCGAGCCTTAAACCTGCCCGGTTGCAACCTAAAGCCTGCGCCGAACAAGCAGAGACGTGGAGCAAAGTTTCTGACGCCCATGCATGAGCCGGCGAAGCCAGGAACTCTACATCCTAGACCTGCAGCTTGAAGCCGGGAGAAGCGATTTCAACTGAAGAAAGTGTGCTCGACAGGTGCGCGGATGTGAGGCCACCGGCCGTTTCACCTTTCCGCCGGAATGCCCACAGATGAGCTTCGCTTCCTTAAGCTGCCTTAGAGGCTCCAGGGACCCGAAGGGAAGCAATCAGGCTTTAAGGTCAAGGTACAGAAGCGATGGGTTCAGGAACTCTAACAAAAGACCCTAAACCACAAAGCGATCCTTCAGGTTTCGGGCTTTCTAAACTTGGGGGCTTATGGGTCCAAGGCTCAGTGCTTACTAGGGTAGACTTGAACGTAGTGTTGCTGGCTGCGAGGGGTAGGTCAGGGTTTGCACGAGTTTCGATTTAGGGTCGAGGGCTTTTCGGAGATTGGGATAGGATTCCGGTTCCGGTCCGTTAAAATAAAAGTTCGGGCTTTCACATGGGCAAAGCCCCGAAAATTACGGGACCATACAGACATAGATAGGGTTCGGATTACACTCACCAGAGGCTGAAGCGGTTATGTCTCGAGGTTTCACTGGGGACTCGCTGGTAGGAGGACGAGGCTCGTCTCGGGAATGGATCTTGTTCAGGGGCCTCTGCGTGTCATCGAAGAGAAGCCTTGGGGGCTGAGACAGTTTGAAGCCACAGGGGCTGATAGTAGGGAGTTATATAGTACAGGGGCTCTTAATGGGGAGTTATTAGGGCCATGCATGTGAGTTCTGCTCGTACTATGGATCCTCCTCCTCCTCCTCCGTCAACACTTAATGGATTCGCTTCGCCCTAAACCCCAAACCCCAACAAATTGTAGGATGCTACAGGGTTTGTCGACGGTACAAGTCAGCCACAACGGCCCTGCATTGGCAAGGTTGTCAGAGACGCAGAGGATCCGACTCTCTTGCAAAATTAAGATCGAAGGAGCTACGGATCCTGAGCGTGTTACCCACCCCAGCACATTTTTCGATGGATCATGCCATACATCAACCAAGCATGTCTTGAACGGGTGGGAGGATGCGCGGAGGGCTTCGTCTACCTTCGACAGACTTTTAAGCATCAGCACCTGAATCTAGTTAGTGGAGCAGGAAGCGGATCTATGGAGGCTGTCTGAAAAGGATTAGGGTTGCAAGAGCCTGCCGGGTTCGGGCTCTTGGGTATAGGGCTCAGGGTTCAGCGTTTCGGGTCCGGAGCTTCGGGTTTAGGGTTGCGGTTGAAGTTCAGGATTCAAAGTTAGTAGTATAGGTGCTTCGAAGCCTTTGTCGAGTATACATGACTTTAAGTAGCATTACGACCTTACTACTAGCAGCTAGTATTTCTCAGACTCCTAAACCCTAAACCCTTAGACTGGTCCTAGCATTAAGCATAGATATGGCAAGCTCGAGGATCCTGGGTGCAGGATTCCGACATGCCTGGCACCAGTGGCAGTGTAGTGTAGAGGAAGGTTCAGGGTTCAGCGTTCAGGATTTAGGGTTTAGGGTTTAGGGTTAGGTGCGAGGATGAATCTTCCGGAGTGATCTGGCGTTAGGATGTAGGATGAAATATGCCTAATACAGGGGCCGAGATAATTACCAATATTATTCCTGAAGGTTCCTTGTTGAGTTTGTAGTTTAAGATACCCCAAAACACTGTTCTAATTATTAAGGCCCCTATATTATTGGACTTGAAGTGATTCTATCAAGGGGTCAGCCATGTAGACTCTCAACACCAACCAGACTACAAAACCGCCCTTCCTGCTGCACCATGAACCCTGCGGTGCGAGTTCTGCGTTGCAGGAACTCGGCCCTCAGGTCAGACATCAGACGAGTTGCGTCAAAAAGCCGAGTTGTGGAATTCAAGGGCATGGGGCTACCCTGTACTCTATACGGCTAAAGCCGCATACGATTCCATTCCGTTATTGTTTAAATCGAGCCCTAATTTTGGATAATCTTGGGGACTGTTGAAAACGGCACCTCGTAGATGGCAGCTCCAAATGACATGGTTGCTATGCTTTTAAATGGAGTATAGCGGCCAGAGTTGCTGTCATGAGCGTACCCGAATAGCGTCAACATCATCACTTCCAGGGTCATGCTGAGCTCAAGCGTTGTTGAAACCCTGACGGATTTCCATTCAGCGTACGCCGCCTTTTGCCTCGTGCGTGCCGCACCTGTCGCAGCAATCACACGTATGTCATAGCAGCACCTGTGGTACCCTATACCCTACACCCTACACTCTGAAGGCTGCAGTGATGAACATGATGCGCTCTCCCGCTCCGCAGTGTGAGTATACATATACACGCATGCACATGCATGTGAGCATGTGCATGTCGGGGCTCAGTCTCTGAGCAGCATGCCAGCAGATGGCCTCGAGGAGTGCCTGGGTAGTCCATCTCCAGTCCCTCCAGGAAAGGAAGACGAGACATGCTCGGAGGGGTCTGGAGCAAGCGCGCTGCCAGAATCGACCGTCCAGATCGCGGAGAGTTTTGTCCAGCTCATGGTAGAAATGCAAGCCACAAGCCCGAGTATCCTTCGAGGAATCCCAGTTCATCGATTCCTGCAGCAAGCACCTCGCAAGTGGCCAAAGAATAGACAAGACTCAGAGCAGCTATATAGGCTGAGCCAGGTCGTAACGAGATTCGACGAGTTCTGGTCGCACAGCTGGCGCACGAAAGCTTGGCTGAAGTACCTCAACATACTATATCTGCACAATAGCCGACCTGCCTTTGTGGTAGGTATGTTTTGTGCCTCAGCCGCTTTCTTCTTTTGCCGGGCTGGCATCGTACCAGTTCGGATTGCGGGAGCCGCACATAGCTTTTGGTGCAGCGTGGCTGGTGCGGTAGGCTATTACTCGACTCTGCTCATCTGGCGACGGAGCAAACTTGCTTTCCTTGACATCGCTTGCATCAACCAGAAGGATCGTGCGAGTAAGGTAGAAGGCATGCTCAGCATCGGCGCTTTCCTGAAGAGCTCCCAGTCGCTTCTGGTTCTATGGGACGAGACATATGTCTCAAGGCATCCCTTTTTGATGTTGTTTTCTTTCCCTAGCTTATCTACTTAACTCCACGTAGTGTCACGAACTAAACGCAACTATCCCTGCAGCCACGGCATGACCACGGCCCAACACATCCATCCTGCGACATGTGCCCGAAGGCTGTGGTGCATGTTCGAAATGGCCGCATTCTTGCACAGCAAGGGGGTGGGTGTAGCGGCGGAGGGCTGCTTGGAGGTTTGCCCAGTGTTCGTTGGCCCCACGTTGCTGGTGGCCCAACTCAGTCTCAGCATATTGATGGCCGCGACCCTGACGATGGCATTCGATTTGGTTTCTTACGTCCTCATCGCCCAGGCTGCCCTCGCATTGCCATGTTTCTTGCTGCTCGCCTACGTGGTCCTTGCACATTGTCACAGCATCGACGTGGTGCAAAGCCAAGTCGACAGCTTCACCATTGAGGATTCTTCGTGCCACTGTTGCTCTTGTGGCCTCTGCGAGACAATCTGTGACCGCATGCTCATCGTTCGCTGCATTGAAGCTTGGTTCGGGTCTGTGGATAAATTCGAAACTACTGTGCGAGACGAGGTGCGCAGAACTTTGGTTCATCAGCTCGCGAACAACGTCTTCTCGTACTGGCGCATTGTGCACGCGCTTTGCCCTCTGCTGTGGTTTATTCTGGACCTGATGTCGGCGCCGGCGCCAGGAATGACGATGTCTTTCACCATCTCCTACACCTTGGGGGGTTTGACAGCCTACTTACTGCTCATGCCAAGTATGGCTCTCATTTGTCTGCGCTTGTGCTATAGACTGCGTAAGCTTTTCCATGGGAGCAGATGCTACAAGTTGCTGCTATCCGCAGGAATGGTAGCTGTAGGAACGTTGATCTATGCGATCTACTTCACGGTGGACCAGATCATTCTGGCACAACTTCTCGACTCTCGTTTTCAGAGTGCTATCCCTCGAGCCACCTTTGTGCTCGCGGTCTCGAGCGTGGTCACATTCTTGCTGTGGCGACGCTGTCCCTCGATGTGATAGGGTTTAGGTTTTGGTGTGATTTGATACTCCAGAGCGGATTGATACTCCAGAGCGGTTTGAGGTTCAGGGCTTTAGAGATCCTGGATTAAGGAATCCTCTTACCCTGTACGGAATATTCCTTGATTCAGGGATTCAGAGGCTCCTAGCCCTTTGGGACATTTTCTATTTCCCCTTACTGCACCTATGAGGATCAGTTTTTTCCACCGAACAGTCTCAAAGGCTTGAAAGGGCCAACGGAGTAGAGATCCTCGATTAAGGAATCTTTTTATCCAGTTTAAGCCGAATATTCCTTGATGCAGGGGATATTACGGCGTGTGGCAAAACCCCACACTGGGCTTGGGGTTTTGGGCCAGACGGGAAGCGGACCTTGTGTGAGTAGGGGCATGTGGTAGCTAGAAATCCTAGGGCCAAGGTACTTCAGGATATCTGGCTCTCTAGCGGTGTGCATTTGGGGGTGTTTTTAAATTTTACGGGGTTCCAATCGCAAGAAAGCCTAGCTCAGAAGGACGTGCCAAAGTTTAGTTACGTTGCTAAAACTCCGCTTGTGTCAGAGAGCAGCACTTAACTCATCAACCCGGAGCCTCCCAATGAAGGCCGCCCCCTAACTGCAGACGCCCAACAGGAAATTGCCGAAGCAAGGGATTCGTTTCCTTTTTCAGCCGTGAGAAGTTCCTGTCTGGCCGGCTTTCTCAGTGATGGGCTGGATGCCCTTCCGAACTTTTTTGAATGGACTACCCTTGACGGTGGCATTGGCGGCTGCTGCTGCTGTTGCTGCTGCTGCAACTACAACTCTACTACTACTACTACTACTACAACAACTACTACTACGACTACTACTACTACTACTTCTACTAGTAGTAGTAGTAGTACTACTACTACTGCTACTGCTACTACTACTACTACTATTTCTACTACTACTACTACTACTACTACTACCACTACTACTACTACTACGACGACGACGACTACGACAACTACTACTAGTGCTACCACTGCTCTGCCCCTACTAGTTCTAGTACTATCAGCGTATGGCAAGGCAGACCGCCAAACGGGCTGTAGGTTCTATCCTCGCCCAAAGATGCGTTGCAAGAGGCATACCCGGAGCACGGGGCCGTCTGTCTCCCAAGAAGTGTTCAGGACGGTGCCAGCAGCGGGAGTGAAGGGATCGAGGCTTCTACCCAGCATGGGATAGGGCTTAGGGTCTTCCGGTTCAGGGTTTATAACTGCTACCGCTACTGCTACCATGTTACCATCTCTGCTACTGACACTCGACCGCAGGAGTTGCGTGGAGAGTAGGGCCGTAGGGCTTCCTCCAGAACGGCCTTCCTGGCTTCTACTATAGGCTCCTAAGAGGGTCATGGTCATGGGCTTTCTGGAAGAGGGTTTGGGCTTTGGGGGCTAAGGTTTGGGATCTCACCGCGAGGGCCAAGGAGCCTTAGGGTAATCTCTATACATCTGTATCATCTTGTATATCCCCTAAACTATACCTCAACACTAAACCCTCTTTCTACCCTAAACTATACCCCATGCAGTGGATAAACATTCTTCCAACTTTGAAGTCTTCCAACTTCTCGCTCTGGGTCCCGTTTGGGTGCCCCGTCTGGATTTAGGGTTTAGCGTTCATTAGGGTGGGGCTCTCCTTGGGGCTTTGCTTGGAATGCTTGTCTTTATCCTGTGTGGCTTACTTTTGAGATCCCGGCTTCTGCGAAGCACAAGATGGGATTATTGACTGGGCTCTTGTTACGGAACTCAGCTTCAGTTACAGTAATATGGATCTATGTTAAATAAGACGGCTTCCTGATTAGTATAACTAAAGCTCCTTAACAAGGTTATGGAAAAGCAACAGTGCGGGAGACTCCTTACGAGCCCAAGGCGTTGGGGCATATGTAAAGGGGTCCGGAACTGATAATTTGGGGCCTCGGGAAGGAGGAAAAGGGTTTCAAGCTGGCTTAGTGCTTAGGATACATATTCTGCTTTCTCTGGCGCTCTCGGCCAAGCCTGGTCGAGTTTTGGGCCTGTAGGATTTCTGATAACAGGTTTATCTTTAGCTTAAATTCGTGGGATGCAGTCCGAAGCTATTCCTTGTTCCTGTGTTTCGTTGTGGCTGCTAAGGAATCCACCGAACTCCGTTGCTCTTGCGTCGGGTCAAGCTTCGCTTCCACCCTTTGTCTGCAAACTCTCGTCAGCCGCCAACCCGACAGGACACGTGCGAAGGCGTTAACCGCGCTCTATTGTCTTATACTAATAGATAGATATGAACATAATAAATATTTACAGTTTTTGTTGAAATATTTTGACTGAATTTGCCATGGCAAGGGAGTCTAAGTTTCAACGCTCAAAAAGTACAACCCTTAGTGATCAGCCCTGAGTGATGCCATGCCGACACGGTGGATGCGAAGAGGCAAGCCTGGGGTCGAATCCTCCGTTGAGGGCTACGGTTTGAGGGTGACGAGAAAGGTTTGGGACTCGAGGTTTAGGGCTTAGGGGTTCAGGGTTTGGGGTTTAGGGGGTTTCCATCAGCATCCAGATGCCGAAGTTCTACCCGGGGCTTTCGTGATAGTCTGCTATGTCTGTTTCCCGTCTGTTTCCCGTCTTTTTCCATACCATGCTGGACCCTGAAACAGACCCGAAGCCCTTGACCTAAGACTCCGTCACTTACACACCAGGAGGGCTACCGAAAAGCGTCCTGCAGTTTGCTACGGGCTGGCGAAGTCATTGTATCGTGGCTGACTTCGGTGTAGGGTTTAAGGTATGAGGGGTGATGAGTACCAGAAATAGTGTGGTCGAGGGGTATCCTGACTCTGGTTTAGGGTATATTTCCTGATTATGGGGTTTAGGAGTTTGTGCGTAAGATAGGAGTCTGAAAGTTTCGAATAATAAGGTTCCTATAATTAAGGCCCCTATCGTACAACAGGTAATATAGGGGCCGAAAAAAGTACCAATACTTTTCTGGGCGTAGTCAGCCCGCTGGCACTAGTGGCGGCCCCCTCTTGCGTTATGTACTTGGTGCTGTTCTCCTACAAAAGAACGTGGCAATTCCATTCTTTGCCTACGGCGCCTGACCACGCGCCGGACGCCGGTCGAGTAGCAATGCGGAATACAGGTATGCTTCCACCCGCCCTTGCGCCAGGGCAGCCTGTTTCTACCTCTTTCCTCCCGGTGGCTCCGTGTGTTGGTGAAGATTGTCGTTCTTCCAGGAGACCTATTCCTACACCTTGCCGACGAAGAAATGCTGATGGCCCGGAAGCTCTCTGTATGCTGCTCGAAGAAGCACTTGCACAGCCGGGCAATGATGCCATGTTCCAGGCGGCAACCCTACTGGATACTTTGGTTGAACATTTCAGTGAGGCCTCTCCTAAGGCTGTTGCTCCGTTGGCTCATGGCGCACCTCCCGCCACGGGGCATGACCCTTGTTGCTTGCTGTGCCTTATCGTGACTTGAAGGCTCGTCACACTCAAGCTGTTTGGATGCTCTACGTCGATGATCGCTCTTGGGCGGCGCCTACGGCGCGCCAGTGCGCTCAGATTGGTCGTCAGTGGCGTGAGTGGTCTGCTATCCTTGGCCTTAAGGAAAACGAGACCAAAGATCAATATCATCATCGCACTGTGCGTGGCCGTCGTCAGCTGTTGGCGGTTGGTGTTGAAGGTGATAAGATTACGCCGTGGCCTAAGATCTTGGGCATCACCCTGGTTCCGGCTGTGGGTCGCAAGACGCGTGGCACTGAGAGTGANGTCAGCTGTTGGCGGTTGGTGTTGAAGGTGATAAGATTACGCCGTGGCCTAAGATCTTGGGCATCACCCTGGTTCCGGCTGTGGGTCGCAAGACGCGTGGCACTGAGAGTGATCGGTTGCATGCCGCTGCGTGGGTCCTCAAGAGGGTCCGTTGCTTGCCCGTTCCTTTTGCCACTCGTGTCCGTGTTGCTGGTGTTAGTGGCGTCAGCAAGGCTGCTTTTGGATGGATATGTCGTTTGCCCACCATGCGTGAGGTCCGTTCTTTTGACTGGAAGGTTGCCATGTCATGTCGGGCTGCGCGTCAAGCTGATCCGTCTCTCCGTCGTATCCTGCTTGGTCATCATGCTTCGCTCGGCTTCCGCACTGCGTGTGATCAAGTTATGGCTCTTTGGCGATGTGTGAAGAACGGTGATGCTTTGCCTAAGCGTAATAGCATCTGGGCTAAAGTCATCTGCAAATCCATGAGTCGCCTCGGTTGGTCGACCTCTGCGGCCGGTTGGAGTTGGCACAATGACGTCGCGAACGTCAGTCTTGATGTCAACCAGGCGGGCTACGTTCATGTGGCTGATAAGTTGGCGCATTTGCTTCGCGAGTCGTGGCGGCGTAGCTTGTTTCGTACTTGGACTTTGCGTGGTCGCACAGACAGTCGCGCTTGTCATGGTGTTGCGTACAACGAGCAGCAGTGTGCGCATGCCCGTCGATTGGCCGTTACCAGCCGAAACGCGTTCACGGTGTTGAGTGGTGCTGCTTACTCCTGGGCCCGAAGACTCACGTAAACCCACTGAAGACAGAACATGTCCTCTTTGCCATGCTGCCGTTGGCAGCTGGGAGCATCTTGCTTGGGCTTGTCCGACTAACGTTCCTCCCTGCCGTAGGCCCTTGTGCAGCTTGCAGGCTAGGCTTGGTTGGGGTGATCAGGGTGTCTTTGATTGAAGATCCTGCCGTTTACTCGTGCACTGAGTCGTGCCGAGGCCAGCAGTGCTAACGACACGGATCACGGGTGATCGCTTGCAGCCGTTGTCTTGCGGATGCCCCCCCTTAGGGCTGCCTTGGGCTCGTTGTCTTTGGATGTTTTCAGTGAGGTGACGGCCTGTGCTTTGCTCACGTAGGGGTCGTCTTGTCACACTAAGGATGTTTTTCTTAGGTACCCTTGGGAAAGCAGAGCCACTTCGATGGCATTGCGTTGGCGCGATGGGGGGCTCTTGAGCCCCCGTCTTCTTGCCGTACCTGTACTCCCTCGGGTATGCGTCCGGCGTTTCTTGAAGATGACGCCACGGGGCATGACAGGACTGTTTTACGCCTTTGCAGTCTTTTGGAAGGCTCTGACAGCCCAGATAGTCCGATTGCTTTCCGCCTGGATGATGGACACTGCCAGCTTCACTGCTCTTCTCTCATGTTGGATGCTTTGCAGGAGGTCTTTCACTTTCATAGGCTTGGTGCTCCCCCGTCGGACATGCCTGACCCGATGCGTTTCCAGAAATGGATAGAAGCCGGTTCCGTAGGTCGCTCACCGGGGCCACATGAGCGAGTCGTCATAACCACTGATGGCTCTTTTATGCCCTCCACAGGCCAGGCTGGTTGGTCTTTGGCTGTGAGCCTCCACAATGTTCAAGATCACGCCACTCCCGGTGTGTTTGTCGGCTGTCTCTTTGGCTCGCTTGAGCCGTTGCGTTCTGCCATAGGTGAGGGTTTTAGAGCCAACGATCCATACCTTGCCGAAGTTGCTGGTCTTTTCTGGTGTGCGGCTCTGGCATTACGAATGCCCTACGTAGGTGCATACTGCTGCCGCGCCGATAACTTCGCTGCATTGCAAGGTGCTGAAGGCACGGCCCACACACGAGATCACCCTCTCGCTACAGCGAGGGTCGCCTTGCACCTGTCGGCCAGGTTACTTCGCCGAGGTTGCCTCAGTTATGCCCATGTCCGTGGCCACCAGGGCGATGTTGCCAGCGACCTTTCGGATGGTTTGGCGGTTCTAGGGGCTAGAGAATCCGGAGGAGCCACTCCCTTCCGGATTAGTTTGGATGCTCTTTTTCAGGGAGAGGGCGTGGCGTTTAGGTGGTTACCACACATCTGCCTTACTCGCGCACAGCCTGAAGTCATGCCTCCCTTATGCCAGGACATTGTGTCATGGAGCTCTGTTGAACCTGCGTCACGTTTGCCTCCTTCTGAGCTTATGAGGCCCATATTGCGTGCCATGCCAGCATGCAGCAAAGCTTCCTCCGCCAAACCTTTCGCATTTCGATGTGTTTCCTTCAATGCGCTCTCGCTGTTGGAGGTCGAGAGAGATGCTAGGCCCTGAGGAGCGGGTCTATATGGGGCAGCAGGGCGCGTAGTTTTGCTGTCCGACACGCTTGTGCAGAACCAGGTTTTCATTGCAGGGATACAGGAGGCGCGCACGCCCGCAGGAACCTGCCGGCATCAGGCTTTCGTCCGTTACTGCTCAGGGTGCGATAGCCGTAAGGGTCATGGTGTCGAGATGTGGGTTGCCAATTGTGCTCCTTGGCCGTCACGGCATGCGGCCGTGCTTCATGTAGATCCGACCCGTATGGTTCTCAGATTGGCCTTCCTCGGGCAAATCGTCTACCTTTTCACAGGCCACGCGCCACGTAGACGGCATTCCACAGACACCAGGGCTGCCTGGTGGTCGGAGACCTCAAATATCTGCCGCCAAACGGGCGCATCGGGTTACCGGATTCTGATGCTGGGTGGTAACTGTCGCATTGGGGAGGTTGTCAGTGAGCATATAGGGGCTTGGCATGCTGATCCTGAGGATGATGCCGGCATTGCGTTCCATGCGCTCCTCGTGCAGCTGCACCTATGGGTCCCTAGCACGTTTGAAGAAACCATGAGTGGGCCGGGAGGCACCCTCCTTCAGAAGGGCCCCCGCACTGCAGCGTAGTGATTATGTTGCTCTGCCGTTAGACTGGTGCTCCCAGGAAGTGCGGGCACATGTGGCCCCGGACATTTCTTCAGGGCATGCGGTCATGGATCACTTGGCTGTGGTGGTCAAAATTGTGTGGTTGTGTCATCAGCAAGTGGCCGCTAAGCGCACCCGTGTCGACGCTGCAGCTCTGCTTGAGCCGGCCAACGAGCATAGAATTCCGCGCATTTTTGCTGAGGCACCACACCCAGGTTGGAGTGTTAATGTCAGTGGCCATGCAGCTGGTCTCGTGGACTACCTCTTCGTACAACTTGCAGAATGGCTAAAAGGCGGCTTCGCTCTTCCTTCCTTTCTGCGGATGCTAATGAGATGCATCGGATGTTGGCGCTGCGTAACCGACTCCGAGGCTTGCGCTTGGCTCGTTTGCGCAGTGCTTTTACAGCATGGCGCTCGACGGGACACGGCTTTGAAGACCTGTTTAGGAGTATGGACCGGACGTCTCCGCTTCACAATCGGCTACCTCATCGAGCAGATCTCAAGCGCCTTCTCAGACCGAAGAAATACAGGAAAGCTGGCCCAGCGCCATTGCTGCAGCTCTGGGATGCTGATGGCACGCTCTGTCAGTGAGATCACTTTGCCAAGCTGGAAGGAGGCACCGTCAGGCCAACGCTCCAGCGGCCGAGCTTGTAGACTGGCGGGACCTCACGGATTTCGGCACGATCTTGGATGCTTTCCGCCAGGTCAATCCGTACAAAGCTTCAGGTCAGGATTGCATCCCGCCCTCTGTCTGCAGGAGGTTCGCCTGTCAGCTTTCCGTGCTCTTCTGGCCGATAGTCTTGAAGTCATGGTTGTTCGCCTCCGAGCCGGTAGGATTGAAAGGGGGTGTCTTGTTTCATATAGACAAGCCAGGCGTCCCGGACAAGTTGTCGTGCCAATCCCGCCGAGGCATCCTCTGTCAGTCTATTTTCGACAAGGTGCTCCACAAAAGCATGCGTAAATTGGTTATGAATGATGTGGAAGCTCAAGCCAGAAGCTTGGGCGCTCCTACAGAATGCGCCGAAAGCCCTACAGGCCCTTCGACAGGCGGCAGACTGGCTCTTTCAGGCAATTGGCAACACCGCCCCCTTGGGACCTCTTGTCGAAGACTGGGATGCTTGGTGCCTGCTTATCCAGCAAAGCCCGGGACGCTGGAAAGGCTACATCAAACGTGCTACAGCGTGGCATCAGGAGTGTTGCCATGTCGTACTATACCACTTGCACCCGGTCATGTTGGACCGAGGAGCCCCCGGCGCGTCTCTCTATCGGGAAGGCATTGCATGGATGTGTCCTCTGCAAAATCGCATTCGCTGACTTCCAGGCTTGGTCGGCGCACGCCGCCAGAACCCACAAATAGCGGTTTCGTGCTAGCCATATTGCCCACCCCTCTCTATGTCTGACGGACTGGAGCAGAGTGATGTGATACCGGGTGATAGGTGAGATCTTGTACCGCCCCTGGTTGCACACGTCTCTCCTGAGCTTCTTGGCCAGTTGAGGACTTCGGCGTTTGAGTCCGACACGCAGATTTTCGAGTTGGTGTCTGCTACAATCGAGCTTTTCCCTATGCTCCTTAATACGCTGTCCTGCTGGATTGAGGAACTTGCAGACGGTCAGCTTAGGGCTTGGGCTGAGGATGTTCGACGTTGCTGGCAAATTGACTTGCTTTGTGAGAACTGATAAAGTCTCGCATGTCAGCCGTGCTGTTGCATCCTCGACTATGCAAATTGTGCTGGGGGCTGATCCGTGTTTCCCGGATCGCCCTTTCCGCCCTGTGTTTGATCCACTCCCGCTTCGTGCTTTGGAGGCCCCTTTGCCTGTCCTTGTCATCGGCCCTGGGCTCCTGGCGGATATGAATTTCGGCCGACTGGTGGATTTCTCCAATTGCCACCGCGTGGACTTCTCTACGAGCGACCTTTGCCTGGATGGTTTTGCTTGCCTGGCAGTCTCGTTCCTCCGCCGCCCCTGCCGGCGTCACCTTTCTGGCAGGTCTTTGCCTGCCCCCTTCGTGCCCAGCGCTTACACCTCCAGTGGCTTCGCGTCACCCTTGCTTGGATCTCCTCGGCTTTTGCCTTTGCCAAGTCAGGTCGCCTTGCTTCTCCTTTGGCTTTCCTCCCTCTGGTTGAGTGGCTGGAGCAGGCAGCGCATATTAGCCGGCCAGACTCGTCGCTCGTTGTTCGTTTCACCTGAATTCATTCTGCGGTACGTTCCGTTGTGGAGCTTTGCACCGTCCGAATAATAATACTATTCTGGGGGCTCCTGATTATACTTATGGTATAACATAACCCAAAACCCTATTCTGTTAGTCGTATCGTTGAGAAGCTTAGAGCTGAATTTGCTCTGAGAGTTCTTGTTCAAGAGGGTATACCTGTCACTCTGCTTCTCTTCGCTCGCCCCGACTTTCAGTCCGCTACACCCCAAAACCCTATTCTAATTTCTAAGGACCCTACATTATAGTACCCTTATAGATCCCTTTAAAGGAACCCTATTCTAGATATTAAAAGCAGATCTGTCGCAACAGGCGCCGCGGCTGCGGCGGAGAAGGCGACGGAAGACGCCAGGAACCCTTGCCAGGACTTCGATAATACGGGGCTTGGCTTTACCCGCACCATTAGTTAGTGTTCCTGATTACAATACTTATCATATAATTTACGCCACAACTCTATTTGAATTCTAACTATTTATGAGGGCCCCTACATTGTCTGGTTGCTGGTCTGGTTCTGAGAACGGCATGCGCAGGCCACCATCGCTAAACTGCCCTATGGGAACTTAAGCAGTCAGTAACGGGAGACGGTGCTCTAAACCTTTTTCCCCCCTAAACCCTAAACCCAACACCCATGTTCCGAACGGTAAACCCTTGTTGCATCCAGAGACCGAGTTCAGAGGGTCACGGCATCGACTGGTTGGTGACGTGATCGACCCCTCAGGGTCTGCAGGGCTCAGATAGGCACGGTAGTGCCCCAAGCCCTCAACTCCAAACCATACACCCTCAACAGTAAGCTCTCAAAGCTAAGTCGTGGTATGATCTGCCACTTCTCAACTTTGCCACCGTGCCTTTGATTGACTGGCTTTTTACCATTCATCCCCTTGAACCCGAAGCTCAACCCTGAGCCCTACCATCAACCCGAGGCGCGATCTTGAGCTCTAAAATCTGAGGACCCTACTTAAAGGATCATGGGACTTAGTAAGTATGGGAAAAGTATCTTAATTGGGCTTCTTAAGTAACTATAAGTATAGTTACCCGAATATTAACCCGAGTTACCTAAGTCCCATTAGCCCTAAACCCTAGCCCTAAACCCTAGATGCTAAACCCTGAAGCCGAAGACCTCTCTATACACAAAATTTACCCCAGCCCCCGAGACTCTAACCTACATCCTAAATCCTACAACCCTAACCATATGAGGCATGCCTCGACTGTAAATCACCCTGAACCCCAACCCGTCGCCCGAGACTCTAATTTCGAAATCCTGAAACCCCTAACCCACACATGTAACCTCCACAGCCTAAATCCAAAGCGTCTCCTCGCAGGAAATTCGTCCAGCGCCATCCCTGACCAAGCAGTGTCCCGGCAGGGAGCTCCTACCAGGGTTTGCGATTCGGCAAGATCTTCATGCAAGCTTTTAAGAGGATTTTTTGCAGTGTTTAGGAGGCCTTGGCATAGGGATCCTATACCTCAAAAACGTTTAGAGTCTATGGTTTAGGGCTTAGGGTCTGGGGTTTGGGGTTTGGGGTTTAGGGTTTAGGGTTTAGGGCTCCGAAGTCGACGGAAGGTGCTGCTTCCGAAAGTGCTGCCTCTGAGCTTCCAGCAGAAGCTTCTGGACCTGGTCTCGCGGCCTGAGGGGTTTAGGATAAGGTTTACTATGGAGGTTGCCAGGGTTACTATCAAGCCTTGAAGGGTTTTGGGGTTTGCCAGGTTTTCTTTCGTAGTGTAGAAGTTTTCGGTTTGTTTCAAGGGTCTTTTGAGCTTCTCTGCGGTTTTTATGGGTTTTAAAGGGAGTTATAGGCTTTGCAGTATGGGGGTCTACAAGGGTTTATGGTGTTTTGGAAGAGGGTTTGGGTTTCAGGATGCGGGGATTCAGGCCCTAAACCGAAACCCTTCCGAGGCAAACCAAGGAGCCTAAACCTTTGCAGCTGTAAGCCTTACCCCCGGACCCCAGAGAGCCCACCAGCCCTATAGGCCTTAGGGTTTGGGGTTCGGGGTTCAGGGTTGAGGATCTCTACTCATACTCTACTTGGAGGATCATGGGACGTAGTAATTCTGGTTATAAGTACCTTAATTGGGGTTATAAGTAGTTATAAGTATAGTTACCCCAATAATAACCCCAGTTACTAAGTCCCATGATCCTTTAAGTAGCTCAACTTCATTCATTGGAACACCGAAGTCTGCTCTGCGGGACCTGTACTCAGGGACCCACACCAAGCATATTTACAGTTTCCTCGGTTCGACATGATCGAAAGACCACATCGTACCACACTTCATGTCTTCCATCCTGCACTCTAACTCAAAGCAATCCCCGACCGTGTTTCGTAGCTTGTGTTTTGCACGTGTTTGGAGAGTTTCCACATTCGCCCGTTTGTTTGAGGCACGGGCACTAACCGCCGTAGCCATCATGTCCGAAACGTTGGAGCGCTTTAGTGGCCTGGAGCTGCAGGGGCTTAGCAAACTTTGAAGCTCTTAAAGCCGCGGACGAGGCGTGCGATGTGACGCGGCCGAAGAGCCCGCACGAAAGTGGAGGCGAGGTGGTCCAGTGGCCACGAACTAGCCTGGAACAGCTTCGAAATCCCGAATCCCACAAGTAGGATCCCGAATCTCGAACCCTAAATCGTCCCAGAATCCTCTGGAGCTACGAAAGGGGCCTCAGTACTTACCTATACTATTTTGGGGGATCCTTATTTAGCTATAGTATAATATATAACCCAAAACCCTATTCTAACTACGAAGGCCCCCCTATATTAGGGCCTTAGGAGCTAAATGCCTCATGCAGTTCGAGTCCACTTCGAGCTCGGAGTTCTCAGCATCCAGCAATGCGCAAGAACTTAGTGTACTAATAGTACAATTACCTACAGTATGTTTGGGGGTTCCTTATTATAATCATAGTATAATGGGCACCCAAACCCTATTCTAATTCTTAAGGCCCCTGTAGTAGAAAAGCCAACATCCTCGACCGCACGCCTCAACCCATTAGGGTTTAGGGCTTAGCACCAAACCCCAAATCCCAAACCCAAAGTCAATTGTGTGCCTGGTTGCTGCTGTCGACGACGCACAATCTTCAGTTCGAAACCCAGGTCTCCGCCCTGAGTCCTAAACCCTCCTTAAAGGATCATGCGACTTAGTAACTAGGGTTATTCTTGCGGTAACTATACTTATAACCCCAGTTAAGGTATACCAGAAGCCAGAAAGTTGGAACATCATTGGCCTCATGCCCTTACAGTAATGTATAGGGAATCCCAGCATGAATCCTCCTAAAACTATGTTCCAACTTTCTAGCTTCTACCATACTTCTAACCATACTTACTAAGTCCCATGATCCTCCAAGTAAGACTCAAGACCATCAAACCTCGGTCTAACGCCAAAACCCTAAACCCCAACCCCGAATCCTAAGCCCTACATCCTCAACCCGGACCCCTGAACCCACATCCCTAAGGCAACCCTAAAAGGAAGCAACATAGGTGTCGGAACAATTAGACATGAACTCAAGCTTGACCTCTATTTTTTGAGCAGTCCCATATTTATCCTAAACCCTTAACGCCTCAAGCCCTAAAGCCTCCAATCCTAAACCCTAAAACCCAAATGATTGGGCCCTGAACCCTGAATCCCCATTCTGGGAGGCTGGTATCGAAGCGACGCAAGCTCTGGATCCCAGCTGAACGACGGCAGCAAGGCCTCGACCTGTTTTGGGGGGTTGGGGGTTTTGGGATTTAGGGGTTTAGAGTTTAGAGGTTTAGGGTTGAATAAATTGAAGGTTTGGGGTTTCGTGTGTAGGGTTTGGGGTTTCGTGTTTAGGGTTTTGGGGATTAGGGTTTCGGTTGGAATAGAGAGGTTTCAACAGTTGGTGTCAACACCCCCTGGACTGTAGTCCTCGTACAGGTTGAAATACTTGGAAAAGCTAATACTGCAGGGTTTGCATTCGAAACCCGGTTCGGACAACCAAGGCCGCCCTATTTGAAGGGCCTGGGTCTTAGGATGCAGGGTTTAGGGTTCGGCGAGCCGGGTCTTTCGTTCTGTGAGAAAGTCGACAACAATGGGAGTTGGGCCTTGGGGTTCAGGGTTTGGGGCTTGGGGTTTTGAGGTTTAGGGTTTAGGGTTTAGGGTTTACGGGTTAGGGTTTAGGGGTTTTGAGGTTTAGGGTTTGGGGTTTAGGGGTTAGGGTTCAGGGTTTAGGGCTTGGGGTTTTGAGGCTTGTGGTTTAGGGCTTCTTGGTTTTAGTGTTGAGCGGGTTTGAGTCTGGGTTTCCTCTTTGTTTGGCTGCTAGCATCGGGCTGTTCGTCTTTTGCTGCTACTACCACCACTACTACTACTACTACTACTACTACCACTACCACTACTACTACTACTACTACAACTACTACTAATATGACGGCCGCGACGACGACGACTGCTACTGCTGCCGCAACGATCTCCTGTTCAGTGGTTTTGGCAGCTGCTTCTGCCCAAGATGGGTCCTTCTGCATAATCTAGGGGCCTAAGTAATTACCTATTATACCATTTTGGGGGGGTTCCTTATGATAATTCCTTACAGTATAACATATCCCCAAACCCTATTCTAATTATTCAGGCCCTTTTAGTAAGGCTTTGAGAGAGGCAATCGAGTCCTTTCGCCCTTCGACTGCCCTCAATCCTAAACCCCAGGGACATGGATAGCAAACCCTAAAGCCTGATACAGGGGTCTGAATAACTACTAATATCATTCCTCAGGGTTCCTATGAAAAAACTGTCGTATATTATACCCCAAAACAATATTCTAACTATTTAGGCCCCAATACTAAACCCCCATAATACCTCTTATAGTAACCCTAACAGGACCCTCCTTAAGAGCCCTGTTTAGGCCCCAATATTCTAACTATTTAGGCTCCAGAGCCTGCTCCCTGGTAGGCCCGATTCTGGGACAGCATCCGCCTGTTCCCAGAGATGTTTCACGGGCTTGGCGAGGACTTGGCACCTCGGAGTTCAAAGAAACCTTTCCCTAAACTCCTAAACCCTAGAGGTTGATATAGAGGCCTGAATAATTCCTATACCATTTTGGGGGTTCCTTGTTGTCATTATAGTATACTATACCCCCAAACCATATTCAAATTTTTCAGGCCCCTATATTACGGTTAAGGGTTTGGTTTTTGGGGGTTGAACTTATGCTTGGGCCAGAGTAGGTAAGGACATGTAAGATGACTAAGTGTAAGGGTAGCCAAATACCAAGGACCCTAAACCCCAAAATCTACACTATTAAACTGTAAGCCACGTAAACTTGAGACCCCAAAGCCGTACCCGAATGTGACAGTGAGGGTGGTTTATCACACGTCTTTGGAAATTATGATACGACAATCCCAACGAAATGTTAAAACATAATATGAAATTTCTTACTTTGGGTTAACGTGGCTTAGAGGTGAAGACTTGCTCCAGTTCCGAGCTTTGGTGTTCTAGTTACGGAGCCTCCAGTACGGGTCTAGGGCGCATGGTGTTAGAGTTTGAGGTTTAGAACCTAATTCCTTCAGAAATGCTCAGACCGGAATGCGCCACCAAAAAATCTCTCACCGCAAACGTGAGTTATGTAAAACCTCAGCCTTCAACCGCTTGAAAGGGCCAACGAAAGCCCGAAACCCTAAAACCCTACGGTTTAGGGTTTAGGGATTAGGGTTTAGGGTTTAGGGTTTATAGAAATTGTTAAGGGTTTGGGTGCCAATAAGTTTTGACCGAAACGTTTTGACCGAAAGTTTTGTTAAGGGTTTGGGTGCCAATAAGTTTTGACCGAAACGTTTTGACCGAAAGTTTTGACCGAAACGTTTTGACCGAAACGTTTTTTTTTTTTTTTGTGCGAACCGTGTTTTGGAAATGGGGGTNCCTGGGTGGGGGGGGAAGGGGATGGGATGGGGCGGTATTTTCTGGGGAGTGTTGCGAAAGGAAAGGTTTTGTGACAGGAACCTGGTTCTGGGCTGGGCTGGGCTTGAAATTGACGGTTTGGGGGGCTCAACGCCAGCAACAAAAAGCAATTTCTATTTATTTCTTTCTTGAGGGTTTAGGGTTTAGGCAAGTAACCCCAAACCGTAAACGCCCAAAAAAGGAAGGAGCCTGAATAAATCTATATATGCACTTTCCCTCGTACATTTGCATTTCTGCATGTTATAAAAGTACATCTCCACACTTCTATTTATGTCTGGAAAACAGATTCTTGATTCTGGGATCGGAGCGGGGTTTCGGGTTTAGGGTCTAGGGGCCCTTCGAGTTTAAAGATCAAAGTTTCGGGCTTGGGGCTTTTGGGGGTTTCGAGTCTGGGGATCAAGGGGTCGGATTTCGGGGTTTGAAGGGTTTAGGAAACCCTAAACCCTAATCCCTCAAACCCTAATCCCTAAACCCTAAACCCTAAACCCCTAAACCCTAATCCCGCAGTTCTCCCTCTTAAGTTCCTAGCAGAAAAGCTCGTAGAATATGCGCCAAAGCCCTCTTCTAATGCTCAAGGCCCGTAAATTCTCGCAGCTCCTTTTCTGACCCAGGCCAGGCGTGCTGTTAGCGCTTCACCTGTCCTTGCTGCACCCAGTAAAGTCCTCCAGCCACGGTTGACAGCTCAGCCGGTGCTTGTGGCTGTTCGCGTTTGAGGACGGGGTTCGGGTTTAGGGTGAAGGTCTTCAGTATGTTTTGTGGTTCGGCGTTCACGGTCAGGATCAGTAGCAGCTGGGCTGGATAGCTACAGTGTAACGGCACAGTCCTTGTTCGGGAAGAGGATGCGTTTAGACTGTGGAGGGTGGACATGCTGTTGAACGCAGGCGCCGCAGTGTGTTATAACTTTGCTTTGCAATGGCTGTTGTCGGGCTTGCTTTGGAACATTTTCGAACCGTTGTGGGGTTGCGGCCGGATTGTCCAGAGCTTCTGCTGTGGCTGCCCTCACTGCCCAAGAAGCGAGCAGAATTCGCACATGAAGTTTGACAACGAGCCTGTCAACAAGCTGTAGATTGCTGCTTTTTTGCATGCTTTTTCCCTGCAGACTTGTAATTGGAACCTCCCTTGTTCGTAACTGGGAGCTTGCGATCCCTAAACCCTAAACCCGCTACCTTCGGCTTTCAGCTCTGATGAGCCAGGAGTTCGAGGCGCGGGTGGTCGCGCCGCTTGGTTTCGGGAAGCCCAGGGTGGGCAACAAGTATGTTTTATGCCTTACCGAAGCTGCCGGGGTTCAGGATTGCTGGAATTTATGGTGCTCCCAATATGCCTGGGGTTCTAATGGTTCCTATCACAAATGTCGGAAGACACAGCCCTATGGCTAACTTAGAGTTCGCAAAACTCTGAGGGCCTAAACCCCAAACCCTAAGCCCTCAACCCTAAAGCCGCAGCGGCCGCAGCAGCCCGAACAGCAGCAAAAGGGGTGTTCAAAAGCCCACCTCTGAACCCTAAACCCTACCCCAAGCGTCCCACACATCCCATGGACTCTTTTGAACCTGACTTCTTTTGTAGCCAGGAGGATGTGCTATTGGAAGCCCGACAGTCCCAAGTTTAGGGTTTTGGGTTAGGGTGAAACTTAAACCAACCCTAAAGCCAGAACGGAAACTCTGAAGTGTGCTTCCGGGCGTCCCAGGCTGAACTATTACACCGGAAGAGGCAAGATGAACTGGCACAAGGACGACTACAACTTCGCGCCTCGTCATCTTTTGGTGTCGGTTTGAGGGATCTACAACGGTTTTCGTCATGCTGAGGGTTTAGAGTCCTTAATTTGGTGTTTAGGCTTGAGGGCTTAGGGTGTTTAGAGCTTATGGGCTTCAGGGCTCTTACCTTGAGATTTGGATATTGGCATTGCTGCATATGATTGCTGCGGCGTTGCGGTTTAATGCGTCGAGCCCTTGACAGTAGCGGGGTTTCACTGTAGTGGGCTCGAGGCTTTAGCCAATGCACAAAAACTGCTTTGTTTGAGGACTGCGAGATGTCAAAACAGTCAGCCTTTCCAGTTCGATAGGCCGTGTACTGCACGAGAACAGCAGCTACAAGCGGCAAAGCTCTATGATCTGATCGCATTCAGAATGCCAGGAAGGCCATGGTAACCAGTACCACTGGCCTTTACAGCAACAGCAGCAACAGGCCCTGCAATGTCAATCACATTGGCAAAACCACTGACAGCTATGATGACAACAGCAACGAAACCGGGTGTTGTGGCTAGGGCTACCAGTTTGACACGACTTGGATGGTGACTCCTCTTTATGTAGCTCTTTCTCATATTCCAAGCTCCCCGTAACACTCGCTATTCGGAGTGGAGCGGATTCGATAGTTACAAGGTTGGCATGAATATTCCGTGCTTTGGGTTTCTATGCGTTGGGTTTCGGTTTAGGAATTATCGAGGTTCTGGGCTGAAGTTGGGAAGCAGGCGGTTGCCAGGTGGGACAGTGTAGTGTAGTGTAGTGCTGATGTCAGACGTCCACCGCCTAAACTCCAGCTGGATCTACGGGGGTGTGGGGAGGGAAGGGTGAGTCTCATGTCGTGTGTGAATTTTCATACCAGGCCAAGCAGCACCGGCCAATTGTCATGGCCAGCATCGGCGCCAGCGCCGACTTTGGTTTCAAGATGAAGGCCGTCGCCATGGGAAGCTCGCGTTTCGTGTCCGTAATATAGGGCCTGAATGCATCGGCTAGGTTTGGGGGTATAGTATAGTATCAGAATATCGTGATTATAAAGAAGTGGAGACTGTTGCAACTTATTCCGGCCGCTTTACTAAGCATGCGACTTTCCAGAAACGCCTTCGGCCAAAGTCTTTGAGCCCGACACTTTAGCCCCTACACCTTAAGAGCGAAAACTTCACCCTAAGCTCGAGAACTTGACGCCGTAAAGCTTTTGTCCGATCTTTGCTAAGGGTGTAAGGGGATTTTTTTGCTTTTGGCGCAGGTTTCCGGGCTTCAGAGCTGGCAATGTTGACTTCAGGGTTGCAGCTTCGGTTGAGAGTTTCGGATTTTGTTTGTCAGTGACTTGTTACCTTGGGTTCTTGGTCTCGAGTTTTGACTCGTCAAGCCTCTGAGCGTTGGGCCGTCGGATTCATGCCATCCACTGCCCTGGTCGCGCTTGAAGGCCAATGACCCGGACGACTCGGTTCGACTGGAGTCAGGATGCAGCTCTCCCATGGCAGCGAGGGTCGACGGACGAGTCGTAGAAGTGCGTTCAGAACAGTAGTTGGTCAGACTTTCTGGGAAAAGAAGGGGGGAGCCAAAGCAAGACAAACAGGAGCCGGCGAGCTGTAAAGATGATTGTCATAAGTGTTGAGAAGAAGAGTAACCAAGAAGAGAGATAAGTGTAATATAGGGGCCTAGATAATTACCTATACTATTTTGGGGTTCCTTATTATAATTATAGTATGATGGACCCCAAAACCTTATTCTAATTATTGAGGTCCCTACATGAACTGTCATACTGGCTATCATGGTCAAAGTCATTGCTATCGTCCTTGTTCATACGTAGCGTTAGACAGCCATGGTTGAGGCCAATGAGTCGAGACTCAGATTGTAGCTTTTGTCGGGCACGAAGCGGTTCAGCCCTTAAACCCCAAACCCTAAGTAGGGCTTTTTCTGCCTATGCTATGAGGAGACGTTATCGTTTTCGGCGGTCCCGCACGAGACCTGGTCCATGCAATGCTACGCGTGTTCCCGGAGACCTGCCCCTCAGTGCCTTCGGCTTCGACGTGGTTTCGGGTCCAAGATTTCACAGGGTGAAAAGCCTGAAGCCTGAACCTAGTGTCTCCTAAACGCTCAACCTCAAACCCTAAAGCCTGAACCCTAAACCTTAAACCCGAAGCCTAAAGCTTAAGCCCTAAACCCTAAGCCTTAAACCCTCAACCTTCAACCCTAGTGCAAACAAAAGCCTTAAACCCTAGACCAAGGAGCTCAATTTACCTTCGCCGCCTGGACCCGGACGCGTCAGTATCACCTGGCGCGACGTCGGTCCTGAGGCCTCCAGTAGGGGCCGTAATAACTTGAACAGGGTTCCTCTACGGTTGAAGGTTTAGGTTATAGGGTTTAGGGTTTAGGGCTTAGGGTTTAGGGTTTAGGGTTTAGGGTTTAGGGTTTAGGTTATAGGGTTTAGGGTTTAGGGCCTTAATACTCAGAACAGGGTTCCTTTCAGGGGGTCTATAGGGGTTACTATAAGGCATCTTTAAGGGGGTAGGGTTCCTTTAAAGGGGTCTATAAGGGTTACTATAAAGGATCTATAGTGGTACAATAATGTAGAGGCCTTAAGAATCAGAAAAGGATTTTGTGGTGATGCGGGCGACAGCCTGTCGACGAAGAGCGAAACGAAGGACGGCATATGCATCCTCAAAGAATGTGTAATTACGCGTGTAAAGAAGATATCTATAACTTGCTGCAAATAGATTGCAGAAGTCGAAGCATTCAGGTTGTTGGGGGATTTTCTCCTATAATTATCATAATGGACTTATGGGGTATATTCTACTATAATTATCATAAGGAGCCAGCAAGAAGAGTATTGGTAATTGTTTCAGCCCTTATATTAACAGTGCCGCGATTGCTACGCCCTCGCCGGTCCCAGGGTTCAGGATCTCGATACCTTATTTTGGGGTCCTTACAATGGGGATCCTACTATTTAGGGTACTATATTAAGGCCCCCTATTTTCGGAAACCCCCATATGTGGCTTGGCTGCGCCGAAAGCCTGGTAGTGCCGAACTAGGGTTTAGGGAGTTTAATCTGGGGGCCTTAACAATTGCCCATATTATTTTGGGGATTCCTTATTATGATTGTAGTACAATGGGCCCCAAAACCCTATTCCAATTATTAATGCCCCTATATTACCGTTGAGGGCTGAATATGAATACTTTTTGTCGCTGCTGCTGTCATCCGTTTGACGATGCACATGGTGATGACTAGTGTCATTACGTTTGTCTCTGCTACTGCGAGAGGTTTTGTTCTGGAGTGTTTCCTCAAGCCCTTGACGTGAACCCGGGACCACTGCTAATCAGAAAACAACAGTTGTACTATACTGTATCCCAAAGCCCCGTTTTAAATAAAGATTGAGGGCCCTTAAGTGCCTTGCATCTTGTTCTCAAGCGCCGAACAAGTCTCAGTTTCGTACACCCAGAGACTCCAAAACCCCTGAATTCAGGACTTAGCCTTTTTGCATATCCGGGTCCTATTATAGATTAAAGGATATTCCTTGATAAAGAGGTTTTGGAGTCTTTTGGCGGCCCATACAATGGCCCGAGCTGCCATTTCCGAAGCCCCATGCCCCTAGGCCCTGAACCACTGAAACCCCCTACCCGTAAACCTCTAAACGGCTAAGGCCCTAAACTAAACCCCAAACTCCTCATCCTTGAACTCAAACTCTTTCTCTCAAACACGCCTAAAACCCCAAATCCTAAAACCCCGAACCCTCAATCCCGCATCCTGAGTCTTAGCTCCTAACCCCGAACCCAAACCGCTAAATCCTAAACCCTAACTCCTAAACCCCTAAACCTTAAACCCTAAACCCCGAACCCAAACCCCTAAACCCTAAATCCGCAGCCCCGCGCCCCGGAGGATGGCCTTACCTTTAATTCGGATGAACGACTGGGACTGTGCCTCGACTTCGCAGATTCAGAAAATCCGAAAGGTTGTCTGGGACATTTGGTGGGGTAGGTTTCAAGAGTCAAGGATCTCTCGCCCTCTCTTCCCTCCCTCCCTCCCTCCCGTCCTGGCTCTCTCTCTCTCTCTCTCTCTTTCTCTCTCTCTCTATCTGCATTCATTCATACATAGATGGATCATGCATAGATAGATATACATACGCAGGGGGTCAGTGGGGTTGATGGTGTTGGGCAGCAGACGGAATTTGGAGTCTATCAGGGATGACATAGGGCTTGGGGGAAGAAGGACTCATGGGTTAGGGTTAGTGGATAAAGTAAGTGGCTCGAGGCTTGAGATGTTGCGCATGTCAGATTGGAGCTTTGGAAGCTTCTCGTCAGACCGCATCAGTCAGTCAACCAATCATCAGTCAAAATCAGCGACGACTTCGTAGCTTCTAGCGTCTCCCGAGCTTGGGAAAGGTTCAGGTGGGACCTGGAGGTTCGGAGGCAAGGACGACTTGACTTTGCAAGGTTTTGCTCGAGGGTTTAGGGTTGAGATGCCTGAAGACCTCGAAAACTCCACCTCACAACAGTCCTTTCTGTTAGGGTTTAGAGTTTAGGCTCCGTGTTGATGGAACCTGCCGAGGCCAAGAACTTCGTGTTGGCAAGGCTGAACCCCAACGCGGCGCCCTGAACACGCCTAAACCCCAAAACCCTGGAAGCCGGCACAGCACTGAGCTAAGAAGCCTCCAGGGATGTCGTAGAGGTCTGTAGAGCGTGTTATGGGGTTTAGGGTTTAGGGTTTCGGGATTAGGGTTATTTGTCTATGTTGTCATGTCTTGGTCTCGAGGACAATCACAGAAAACACGCTGCCACGCTACTTGCCGAACAGGCCGGGAAGTTTTAGTTCAGCCTTGAGCCACAAAGCAAGTTGCAGGCATCTTGCAAACGGTCGGTACCGACAATCATACAATCATGGAGATGTTCCGGTGGTACAGTGAGGCATATGGTATCAAACTTGTTGTGGTTTGTACGAGGTACTCGGCAACAGCTCACATTCTTCTGATTTATCGTGCTGTGTGATCAGCACAGTTCTCATTGTCAGTTGTTTGGCCGAAGAGGGCAGAACCAGTCCCCAAAGCTTTAACTGGCCCATAAGCCCAAAAGAGGGAGGCAGTGGTAGGGGGCGAGAGTTTCGAGGGCATAGGATTAGAGTGCTGGTTTAGGGATTTGGGGTTGTGGCTCTTGAGTTAGGGTTCAGTATTTAAAGGTTTTTCAGGTTTTGGTGTTTTTAGGGTCTACGCTTTTGGGGCTTAGTTAGGTGTTGTGTTTAGGCTGTCTTCATTTGGGCTTGGAGCTTCAGGGTGTGGGAGTGAAGTGTGGGGTGATGACGAGCTGGTGGCCACTTGTGGAAGGAATCATGTTTGTGCTGCCCCTTTCTTAAGGACCGGAAGAGTTTGACAATGCCCTGGCAAGTAGCAACGTAAGCTCCTAAAGCCTAAAGGGGTTGGGCATGGACTTCTGACATAGCTTGGCTTCAAAGATCGTCAGGGAAATAGCACCGGCATGTCTTTCGTGAGTGATATGCTCATATAACAATAGATTCGCTTTTTATCGCGATGGAGAGGGGAACCAAACGAACGGCAGAGCAGGCCGCCGACAACACCGAGATGCCCACAGTAGCCAGCTTAGAGGAGGTCGGCGATGTGCGCGTGGAGTTTGGAGAAGATTCTGAGAGCTCTATGCTGGCCAGCTCTCATGTGCTCCGCGTGGTTTCTCCTGTTTTCAACCGGATGCTTCAAAGTGGCATGAAGGAAACACAGCAAAGCATCATCCGGGTGAATGTGGCCAGCAAGGAGGAGTTCATCACCTTCTATAACTTTCTTGGTCCTGTGGCATGGAGCACCGATCAGGTCACGGAGGCAAATGTTGATTCGCTTGTTACAATCAGTGACTATTACCAGGTCGAGATCATCAAACGAACCTGTGAGGATTTGCTGCTTACTCTTCCGGTCACTGGCACTCGCCTCGTGCAAGCTGACAAGCATGGCCTCAAGAGGCAGTTTGAAAGGTGCACAAGGCATTTGGCCAAGCAGAGCACCAAGGAAGACCTGGAAGTTCTCCACCAGTCCGCGCCTTACATCCTTCTGCAGGTGGCCCTCAAGAAACAAGAGATGTTGAACCCGCTGATGGCGATGAAAGATGGGTTCCTGAAGTGCATTGCTGAGATACAAGAGGCGCCTCAACCGCCGGATTCGACCCGGCGGTTCTTTCAAAGCGACCGCCGGTGGCTAGAAGCCTTCAGATGTTTTGGAGACATGGGGAAGGTCTTCATGGAGACTGAGAACAAATGAAGGCCTCAGCTGAGGCCGAGTATGTGCATAGCCTTATTCATTTCTACTACACTCGCGAACGGACCGGTAAAAGACATATTTGGGCTGAAGGTTGGGTTTGGGTGTTAGGACTGTGGGTTTCTTCGGCTTACGTGTTCAGGGTGAGTCTGTAGGGGATTAGTGGAGCGTGGGCTTTGAACAAGCATCTAGCCGCTTTGGATTGATATGTTGTGAGTACATACAACTCCCGGCACGTCCCAATGCTGTCCAGCGTCACAATACTCGGGATTCGTGCTTCCTAACTGCAGTGTGTAGAAACCTGTGCGATAAGGTGCGAGAACTTGGAATGTATCTGGACTCTCCATTGTATTCCCTGTTTGTGGCTACTGTTTGTCATAGGGTTCTAGTGGCAGAAGTGGTCAGCCAAAAAGGGTTTACATTGGATAATACATTAATGTATGTTTGCACATGTCTCCAGGACTTACGTGTGTAGCCTGCTCCTCACTACAATACAGCAGCTCTCGGTTTCGGTTCTGAGGTGAGAATGCCAAAACAAGGGCTTTGGAGGGTAGGATGGGGTGATCGAGGGGCAGCCCCTTAGTGTCCTCATCTGATTATGCTACAACGAACCCCAAACAGCTATTTAAGCACCTACGTTTAAAGGTTTCCAGGGTTTCGGGGTTTGATTTCCTTTGGTGGTTTGGACTGAACCTCAAGGGTTCAGGGGTTAGGGTTTAGGGGGTTTCGTTTTTAAGGGCTTTTAGTGTTTAAGCGTTTAGGGCAGTTGAGGGTTCAGGGTTTCGTCTCGAGAGTGGTCTGGTATGCAGTAATAATTATAGGGACATAAATAGTTACCTATTGTGGGGGTTCCTTACTATGGTTATAATTTATAATGTACCCCAAAGCCCTATTCTAATTATTAAGGGCCCTATGAAGTAACTTCGAATCTTCCTTGAGCTCTTTCTACCCTGCCGTGTGCTTGCTGAACCACCAGACGCAAAACTACAAGAGCTCTGATCGCTGAAAGCCCAAACTCATGCCAGCACACCTCAAAAAAGCCCCCTAAACCCTAAACCCTAAACCCTAAATCCTAAACCCTAAACCCTAAACCCTAAACCCTAAACCCTAAACCCTAAATCCTAAACCCTAAACCCTAAACCCCCAAAAAAACCCTAAACCCCAAATCCCAGGCCAAAGGGTGGTGGCAAGGGCAAGAAGGGCTACAGCAAGGGATACGGAAAGGTGCGAGACACAGGACTTCTGAGTGAGGGCTCGAGTGCAAGTCTTAACGGCTTGGGGTTTAGGACTCGCTTCAAAAGGGTGTAGAATCGCACGTACACAAAGTACCGTCGGAGTCTTCATAGTGATAATGTTGATTTCTGGCACTGAAGGCACGGGCTTCGATTGAGCGGTGGTGATAGCATTTTGCGCAGTTTGTGTCTTCCACGTGCTAAGCAGTTTTTTGCATTTGTCCAATTTGAATATACACGGACTTTCGCGAGTGTACATACAACGGTCTAGCTGTCTATGAATACAGCCCCTTCAGCCAGCCCTTAAACCTTTCACTGGAATAGACAAGAGAAGATCATCCGACGAACATTTGGATCTGTTCTAGGTGCTGGTCTTCCCTTTGAGGCTGCTGGCAATCCTCGTGTTTGCAAAGTTGAAAGGCCCCCTGGGTAGGCACAATACATGGGCAGCGGCCCGGACTTTCACAGCAGAGCCATTCCAAGTAGGGTTCAGGGTGTAGGGTTTAGGACTCGGCCATGGACATCCAAATCGTTGCAGCTATCTGCACCTTGGAACCACGATGCGAGTTTACACTGCTCAAAACATGGTGTCAGCGCTTCCTTCTCCTTACGAAAGATGCCCTCAATCCCTTGGCGTCTGAGATACTACTGTTGTTTTATCGGTTGTTGTTTTATTCGAGGCGCAAGCGTGCACTTGCTGGGTCGGTGAGTGTGTGAGAGAGGGAAGATGACAAGCACGCCCTCGTGTAGTCGACAAGTTTGACGCATACGGTCACTTCAGAAGGTGGCGATGGCTTGTGGTGAGGGAAATGTACATGCCGGTGCAGGGGTGGGCTGGGAAACGGAATCTTCCATCAAGTCGGAGCAGCTGTGAACTGAAAAGCTACTGGCATAGAAGCCTAAGTAGTTACCACTACTATTACGAAGGGCTCTCTGTTATAATTCTACTGTAGCATACCCTAAAGCCTCGTTCTGCTTACAAAAGGCCCCTAAATCAAGCAGTTTGCCTCATGATGGTTTTGACCCCCCCCACCACCCCCTTTCAGCCCTAAATCCTTAACCTTAGACCTTAGATCTTCAACCCCAGGCCTAAACCCTAAACCCTAAAACCCTAAACCCTAAAACCCTAAAACCCTAAACCCCTAGACCTTAAACCCTAAACCTGAAATCCTAAACCCCTAAAATCCTAAACCCTGAACCCTCAACCCTAAACCCTAAACCCCCACCAGAGGCCCGGTGAGTTCAACTCCAGGGAGCCTGTGGAGTGCGAGAGACAAAACGGGCGAATGCATTCAGAGCTCCAGGGTGTAGGGATCAGGCTCTGGGCTTTGGAGTACCATACTTTAATAATTTTTTCTTAAAGGAACCACTATGAAATAAGAGTTTATACTATTTTTTTCTTCCCTGGTTACTTAAAAGCCCAGGATCAGGGTACAGGGGTTCAGGGTTTAGGGATTAGAGATCAGGGTTTAGGGGTTCAGGGTTTAGGATTTAGGGCTTAGGGCTTAGGGGGTTCAGGGTTTAGGGATTAAGGATCAAGGTGTAGCGGTTCAGACTTTAGGGATTCGGGTTCAGGGTGTAGGGGTTAAGGGATTAGGGCTTTAGGGTTTGGGGGTTCGGGGCCTTTGGGTCTAGGGATTAGGGATTAGGTTCTAGGGTTTAGGGGTTTAAGTTTAGGCTTTGAGGATTAGGGCTTAGGGTCTAGGGTTCAGGGGTTTAAGGATTAGGGTTTGAGGTTTAGGCTTTAGGGTCTATATCCTGAAACCGTGAACTTCAACCTTAAAACAGCTTAACCTCTGATCTGCAGGTCCTGCGAAGCCCTGAATCTAAACAGCAAAAGCCCGAAGCCCCAAGAATTGAATCCTGAAGCCTTGATGCGATTTCTGAGGACTCCGGGCTGCAAGACGGTTTCCGGGGTTTAGGGTTTAGGGGTCTAGTGGTTTAGGGGTTTAGGGTTTATGGTCATTTGGCTCAACAATGGTGGCAATCTTTGAGGTTAGATCTTCTTGCCTACGCTAATGTTTCCTGACCGATAAGACAATGTATGCCTTCTGATATTCTCGTATGCATGCGTACATGCATGCAAGGGTGCATACTACACATAGAAATGTAGCCTGTATACATATATATATATATATATAAATACGCAAAGATCAACCCAAAACCCTTCCGACCCGCGGCTTTTCTCTTCAAATGGGGCTGGCGACAGGCTGGGGCATCAAGCAGCTCGACATGCTTTGGGCTATGCGTGAAGTCTAAGCAGTCGTGAGTTTGTAGTGTAGTATTCGCAAAGGGCAAGCAGGATCAGGGCTCACTGAGAAGACACACAGCTTCACCGTTTGCTCCTTTCGGCCCCGCCGCGATGGTCATCAAGGCTTGGCCGGTTCCAAGTTTGTTGATACCTCCTTTCTCTTTCTGAGTTTGCCGAGCCCAGTGTCTGATTTTGCAAAATGCTGCTGGAGCCACAATGGTACGGACATCCCCTTATAGTCCCATGTAGTTGTACTCTGCTAGGGACCCAAACGTCTATTGCCACTGTTAAAGCCCCTATATCATAGAACCCTTATCGAATCCTCATATAAACCCAGATTCAGACAGGCTCCTAATTAGGGTGTTTTTTTGTCTAGGTTCCCGTCGTTTCCTCGGGGCTGAAGTGTTTCTAGCCTCGAAGTGTGAGACTTCAATTAATCCTCGGCCAAATAGCATTCTTGGCCTAAGCCAGGTTTAGGGTTGAAATTTTATGATTTGGGAATCGTTGACTGTTGCACTCCCCACCCCTCCCGTAGTTTGCCTCAGCTTTTTTCTGCGATCCAGAGCCCTATCCTGCTAGGAATCCCTTTTTGAATCTTCATCCGTCAACTGGACCAGGAGAGCCCAGCAATTTGAAACATTTCCTTGCTGCCAGGCCCACATCAAGAAGCTGAAGCCCTATGTGCCTCCGCTTGAGGGACGTAACCCCAAGAAATTCGCCGAGGCCTCAGACAAAGGTCTGAGATCTTCGGATGCTGAACCCAAACCCTAAAACCCTAAAGCCCTAAAACCCTAAACCCGAAACGACCCAAAGTCCCTGAAGCTTTGATCCCCGTGGTTCCGACTTCCGACTCGCAGAAAGGAGCTCTTCGTTTGAAGCACCACTTCTTGTCCTTCTCACCGATTCCCACCCCCAGCTTTGCGGCCGGGTTTGAGACCCTGGACCCAAAGCCTAAATCCTAGCACCCCAAACCCGGACCCCAAAAGCGCTGACACAGAAGTCTGAACGATTGATGATGCGTATTACATTTCTTGTATGATATAAGTCCTTAGCCACAAAGCCCTGAACCTTCAACTGTGAACCCTAAACCCTTCAACCTTGAACCCTGAACCCTAAACCGTTAAACCCATAAACCCTTAAACCCTAAACCCTTAAACCCTAAACCCTAAGCCCGCCTTTAAACCCTAAACCCAAAAAGCCCACTTTGAGTACACCGAGACACTTCTGGACTTCAACGAGCGCACTGCGGAGGTGCCGGAGTTCGTGAAGGAGGCCCTTTGGTGGGCTAAGGATTTTTGGGTTTAGAGTTCCAGTTTGGAGTTTAGGATGTGGGGTCGATTTAATGCTTACGGGTTTAGAGTTTGGGGTTTAGGGTTCAGGTTTTTCGGGTTTGACAGTTCACGGTTTCAGGGTTTCGAGTTTCGGTTTTTGGGTTCAGGGCTTTAGGGTTTAGAGTCTAGGATTTAGGGTTCGTAATTTTAGGGTTCTGCTTGTCGCTTGTGGCACGCCGCCAGTCCGCTTCAAGCCCAGTTGATCCAACGGCTATCGCCACAAGTCTAAACAGATTCGGCACATTAGTCAAACCACGCCGGGAGGCCGACATAGCCACAGAAAGTGCTAGGAAGACAGTCATACGCTGAATTGGTATTTGGATTTAGGACTTTGTTCAGGGTTTCAGGGTTTAGAGTTTAGAGTTTGTTTTTTAAGGCTCTAGGGGTTTAGGGTTTCAGGGTGGGTTTCCCATTGACAAAATGAGCCCTGCAAAGGTGCGCGGTTCAATCACTTGACGAATCCGTACAAGAATCTAGGCGCCTTACTTGTAGGGAGAATCTAGGGGCCTTACTTTTAAGGAGAATCTAGGGGCCTTACTTTTAAGGATGATTTGGTCGTTGCGGTTCGGGTTTAAAGCAACAGTCTTGATGGTTTGGTGTATAGGGTTTAGGCTGCGAGCCTTTGGGGTTTCACAGGCTTTAGGGTAACATAGGGGCCTTAATAATTGTCTACACTATTTTGGGGGTTCCGTAATATAACTATGGTATCATCTACCCCCAAAAGCCCTAGTCTAACTATTAAGGCCCCTATTTTATAGTACCCTTATAGAGTCCTTACAGTAGCCCGTAAAGCCCTTTTGAAAGAACCCTACTCTAATTCTTAAGGCCCCTAACATGAAGAGCCTTAGGGTTGAGTTCAGGGCCTTCCTGGCACTCTAACCTAGTAGAGTAGGTAACCTTTAGCCTTTGCTCCAGTTTAGGTTTTAGGGTTTAGGGTTGGGGTAGTATAGTCCCTATATAATCCTTATATTATGAAAAGGTTAACCTTGGGTTCCCCATGATACCCGAGAAGTAGGCTAATGGTAGGCCAGGGCTTCGGGGATTCCTCCTGTTGGGGAGCCAGGGCTTCGGGTTGTGGGTTCCAGTCACCAGCTTCCAAAGGCTCACTTTAGGGTTTAGGGTTTAGGGTTTAGGGTTCAGGGTTTAGGGTTTAGGGTTTAGGGTTCAGGGTTCAGGGTTTAGGGTTTAGGGTTTAGGGTTCAGGGTTTAGGGTTTAGGGTTTAGAGTAGCCTAATATAGAGGCCTTAACAATTACCTACTATTGTGGGGGGGGGGTGTTCCAGTCACCAGCTTCCAAATGGGAGTTTCCGAAAATTAGGGCTACCTTATTTGGGGGTCCTGGTAATAAGGATCTACTATTTAGGGTACTATATTTGGGTCCCCTATTTTCGGAAACTCCCAAATGGGTACTGTAGTTGTCAAAATTAGGGTCCCTTTTTGGGTGCCCCAAATAGTAGGTGCCGTACTATATTCGGGACCCAAAAAGGAACCATAGTTTTGACAACCACCCAAACGCTCACCTTATGAATTACCTATACTATTGTGGGGGGTTCCTTATTATAATCACAGTATAATATTCCCACCAAACCCATTCTAATTATTAAGGCCCCTACAGTATCCAAACCCTGATGAAACTGCTATGAAACTTCGAAGACCCTACCTCCACAATTTTTTCATAAGATGCTTCCAAGAAGACTCTGGAGGGCCCTGCTGAAGCTCTGGCAGCCCGCAGGCGATGAAGGATTTCATTGACCACGGGGGGCAGCGCCTCCTTGATTCGCTGTGGGCTGATCCAGCATTCGGGGTCAAGGATCTAGGGGCGAGAGTTTAGGGTTTAGGATTGTGTTTTCAGGAGTTTTGGAGCTGGTTTCGGGTTGCGGATTTCGGATTGGGGTTTACATCTCTTCAGGGCGGCTGTGCTTAGTGCAGACCCGAGCGAAGGCACCATCAGCCGCAGCAGCGCGAACAGCAGCGCCATCATCATCATCATCATCGCCATCATCGCCATCATCGTCGTCATCGTCATCATCGCCATCACCGCCATCATCGCCATCATCGTCGTCATCGCCATCATCGCCATCATCGCCATCATCGTCGTCATCGTCGTCATCGTCGTCATCGTCGTCGTCGTTGTCGTCGTCCTCGCCGTCCTCATTCTCATCCTCATCCTCGTCCTCCTCATCCTCGTCCTCAGGATCTCCGTCGTAGTCGTCGTCGTCGTCCTGATCATCATCGTCACCGGCATCGTCACGCGCGATATCATACGTCTTCGTGCATGTATGCAGTGCCCGATTTCGAGTTGCTTTTCCAGCCGCCTGAGGCCATGTCAACTTTGATTCGAAAAGGTGCTTCCCAATGCATAGCCCGGGGCCGTGGGCCCAAGCACTGAGCAGAACTAAAAAAGTCCTATGAGAACCCAGCTCAACATCTACATCTACATATTGGGTAGTTCGGGTCCCTTTTAGGATGTGCGGTACTATAATTATTTGGACTCTAAACTTAAAAAGGGACCCCAATTTAGAGAACCAGCCATATGCTTCCCTATCCGAGATCTTGGGTCCTCTATGGTAGCCCGGTACGGAAGCCATTGTCCCTTGACTCCTCAAATCCCAAATCAAGGTAGCCAACCATCAAGTCCAAATCCCACACCCTGAACCCTAAACTCTGAACCCTATATTGCAAGCCCTCTCTGAACCGATGGCAGGCTGCAGAAATACCCGTCGTACGGCGGTTTGCAGGCCAAGTGCCTGGAGACTTGGGGGTGCATGAGGGGGATTTAGGGTTTAGGATGAAGGGTTCAGGAAGTTTCGTGGGGTTTGGGGTGCCAGAGCTTCGATTTTTCGAATATGGGAGGTTTAGAAAGGTTCTCTGAGTTTTGCAGCGTTTTATTATGGGATTTGGGGGTCCAGAGTTTGTAATTTGGGGTTTCTGGTTCTGCGATTTAGTAGAGCTTGGGGTTTGGATTATTAGCTACATGCATGGTTTTTCAAATTGCCCGAGGTTGGGGTTTGAGTTGAGGTGTCATGCCTTATTTAGTTTTGGGTTTAGGGTTTATAGAAATTGTTAAGGGTTTGGGTGCCAATAACGTTTTGAGCGAAACGTTTTGAGCGAAAGTTTTGAGCGAAAGTTTTGACCGAAAGTTTTTTTTTGGAACCATGTTTTGAATTTGGTGGGCCGGAGCTGGGCTGGGCTGGGCTGCGCTGGGCTGGGCTGNGCTGGGGGTGGGCTGGGCTGGGGGGGCTGGGGTGGGCTGGCAGCTGGCTGCGGCTGGGCTGCAGATGGCCAACAGCAACAAGCAATTTCTATTTATTTCTTTCTTGAGGGTTTAGGGTTTAGGGTTTGGCATTTAGGGCATTTCGGGCTTCGGATGAGTTCGCAAGCCCGGGCATAGTCAACATACCCTAAACCCTAAACCCTAGAGAAGACGTGGGAGGCCGACATCGCAGCGTATGCCGGGGTGAAACCGGAGGAGGTCATGTTCACGAACGGCTCGGCCCTGAGAGGGCTTCAGGGTGGTCGCTGATGGCTTTGGGAGTATTCAATATGCTGTTCTTGGCAAAGAGCCCGCTTAGAATTATTCCGGGCCCAAATACAAAAGCCCGGATCTTACGAATACTATTCTGCAGGATTCCTTTTAACATTTACTGATGTGAACTCTGAGGGCTTTAAGCGCTTTAGTGTCCGAGGATTTTTGAAGTTTAGTGTGTGCAGGGTTTTGATTTCTCTCAAGGTCTTGCTAATGTAGAGTTTATGAGTTCTTGGTTTTGGGCATGGAGCCTCGCGCAATACTGCAACCTCCCGCCAGTATGATATGGGGTTCCTTGTCGGCTAAGTTTGAAGGTCTGTTCGCGAGCGGGGTCCTGGGTGGTTGGGCTGAAAACCTTAAAACCCAAACTCTGAATCCCAAGGCCTACTGTAGGAACCTGATTAAGAAACCCTGGCCCTATAACCCCGAATATATTAGGATCCATACAAGGAACCCTCATGAAGGCCCAAGATTTCTTAATCAGGTTCCTACATTACCGTAAACCCTCAACCCTAAACCCTAAACCCTCAACCCTAAACCCTAAACCTTAGAGCCTCCACCGGTACTCACAGCTTCACACAGGCTCGGACCAGGGTATCGACTTGGTCATCCGATGCTGCTGCGAGAAAGGATCGGAGGTGGGGATTCGGGGTTTAAGGTTTAGTTGAGAACTACAGCTATCTTATGACCCTGCGCGTGGTGGGGTGTGAGCTGCCCTTAGTCGGGCTTGAAGGTACAAAAGCTATGAAAGCACTATAACTCCACATATGATTACCCACCCATGGACAGATGCTCTTGTAAGTTAATGGCTTAGGGCTCTAGGGTTTATTGATTGAGGGCTTTCGGATTTTGAAATTAAAACGGGGTTTCGGGTGCAGGGGGCCTGGGGGGTGGGAGCTTGAGGTAAAGGCGAACGGCATGTTTAGGATTTGCATAACCTCTCGAAGATGCCTTACATCGTCAGCAAAGCCACAACTCAATGTCGCCAGGTGATCATTCCTTCTCCGACTTTTGCGATGTATGAGCAGGCCTGGTCCTGAATTCGGTTGAAGTTTTCAGACGCTCCTCAGCATTACAAGGCTTTCTGTGGCGATTCTTCTAAGCCTTGACTGGCGAGGGACCGGTCGTGTCTTACACGGTGCTGCCGTTGCGGTGTTGGTGGCGCTGCTGTGGGTGGCGCCAGCGGCACCAGTAGCAGGAGGAGGAGGGCCAGTAGTAGTAGCAGCAGTAGAAGTGCTGGAACTACCAGTAGCGATACCACAGAAGCAGCAGCAAACATGAACAGCGAGAGAGAGAGAGAGAGAGCGAGAGAGAGAGAGAGAGAGAGAGAGAAAGAGAGAAGGAGAGAAAAAGAGAAAGAGAGAAAGAGAGAAAGAGAGAAAGAGGGAAGGAGTGTGTGCAAAGGTATCTTATGTGACTTATGTGCACATCTGTACTTGCACATGCATGGATGCGAGCATCTATGCAAGAGCATGTAAGAGCATGTGCAAATGCACATATGTGTACGAACATGCCTGTGAATATGTATGTTTATATGTATGAAACAGAGTATGTGTTCGCCTCGGTGTGTACAATTCAACATGGACGTCCAGGCTTCTGAGGCAGAGGGTCTGGTGATCCGCCGACCGCACTTCACCAAGGAGACATGAGATTTCCTTGAGCTTTGAGTGGGTGAAGGTTGTTTGGGGGTATTAGAGCTTTTGCTTCAGGTGCATAAGCTCAGTGGGGCTCTAGGTTTCGGCTGTGCTTTAGACCTTAACCCCGAGACCTTCCGGCTCAAGAAAGTTTCGGGGGCGGCGCTTGGTTCAGTTGTTTGTGGAACTTGGAATCCCTGCGTTTGGGATTTGTGGCGGTGGTTTCAGGGGGGTGGGGGGTGGGAGATAGGGGNTGCCTTCAGACCTTACCCCGAGGCCTTTCCGGTTAAGAAATTTTCGGGGGCCGCTCTTGGTTCAGTTTTTTGTTGAACTTGGAATCCCTGCTTTTGGGATTTGTGGCGGTGGTTTCAGGGGGGTGGGGGGTGGGCGATATATATATATATATATATATACATATATATATATATAGATATAGATATAGATATCTCTGTGTGTGTGTGTGTCTATGCGTATGCGTATGCATATGTGTCTGTATCGAATTGGGGATGTGGAGCTGCGTGCCTCCGATCTGCGGCTGCAGACTCTGCGCTTGGAAGCAAGGCTTTTGTGGTTTAGGGTTTAGGGTTTAGGGTTTGGGGTTTAGGGTTTAGGGTTCAGGGTTTGGGGTTTAGGGTTTAGGGTTTGGAGTTTAGGGTTTAGGGTTTAGGGTTGGGGCGGGAGAAGTGAACGAATAAGTGCACTCCTTAGCTGCTTACTGGGTTCTTGTTAAGGATATTCATGTAAGTTACCATCATAGGGTATAGGGTGACAATCTACAGTGTCCACTGATATTTCAAGTAGGCTCTTTGAAGCTCTGCCCGAAGGTTTGAATTCCGAACCCAGCGGCCTTAACCCACAAAACCTACCGGGTAGAACCCTCCTAAGCCCTGCCGGCCCTGATAGTGACCCTTATAGTACCCCGTAAATAAAGGAATTATCCAGCACTCTTAACCCTAAACCCTAAACCCCTGAACCCCTCAACTCCAACTGTCTGCATTCGATCTGCAGGACAAGGGCTTCCCTCTGGAGGAGGCTTGGGGAAGAGTGGAGCTGCGCGGGGTTTGGGGTTTAGGGTTTGGGGGTTCAGAGGTTTAGAGTCTAGGGGCTAGGGATCCGTTGAATACTGAGTAAGTGATTTTCCCTATAACTAGTCCCTATAAAACTATTGTTTTTTATCACAAAACCCTGTCATATTTCTTGAAGCATCTGTATTGGGGTCGGTAGGTATGTTGGTGTAGCTTAGACATTCTGGGTTGATGGCTTTGGGCTTTGAAGTTTGCAGCCTCCGTTCACAATGATTCTTGTACGTACCTTTAGCCACGAAACTTCACTAAGTCGTAAGCCCTATCAACCCGGAGTCTTGACTCCCGAAGTAGTCATGAAGTGTTAGGCTGTTCCCTTCTACTTGGTTTAGGGTTTAGGGTTTAGGGTTCCTTGCGTTTCGAAATGTCCCCAATTGCTTCTCATGAGCGTCTACCGCCCTTGTTGCCATCCAGGGACTCCCTCCGGGCCAAGAAGCTACTTGTAGCACAGGAGCCTGAAACACCGGCACTGCCGTCCTTGTGAAACTCTGAGTAATTGGGAATATTGTCCCATGATGTCAGTCACCATGATACTCAAGTTACAATATATCCTGTGCCCCGCAACCGTGTGTCAACCATGGAGGCCCCTGTATGGTTCAAACGGAGCCGTCAAAACCCCTACATTTGGATCTAGAGTTTGTTCGATGTGGCACTTGCTTGAGCGCGAGGTGTTAGCCATTGTCAATCAGAACACTTCGCTGATCGTTCTGAGCTTCTTTCCTGCATACAATGGAGAAAAGTTTCGAAACATGCACTCGCTTTCTGGATATGAATGTTTGAGGGGTCTCCATGACTAGTTTCCGGGAAGCAGTTGGGAGCCCTACACCGGAACATTAAGGAAAAATCATAAAAGAATCTTATGAAACGTTTGACCTCCTCAAGCCTTCCGCACGATGTCTTACTGAGCGCTGCAGGCATTCTGAGCCACATTGCCACACCGTTCAAGCCAAATTTACATCTCCCTGTGCGTCTACAGTTGCGCAGAAAATCTACTCCTAAACCCTAAACCCAGGCACTACACTCCCAAACACCACGACTCGTGAACCCACGCCTTTCCCTTGCGGCTTTCTAAAGTCCGGGTTGGGGTTTGAGGCGAATCTAAGTCAGGCCTGGGGTTTACGGGATGTTTAGGGTTTAGGGTTTAGGGTTTAGGGTAGTTTAGGGTTTAGGGTTTAGGGTTTAGGGTAGTTTAGGGTTTAGGGTTTAGGCTCTGTTTTCACCGTTGTGCATGGACCCGAAGACATTTCCGCCAGCAGACAATGACACCCCAGCCAGAAACTAGTTCACAACTTGAAGAGAGGTGCATGCGGAGTTGCACGCTGAAAGCTTTTCACGCTGAAAGCTTTGAATGTTCCTTGGGAACGAACGTCGTTGTTCATTTCGTTGTTGGTTTGAAAAACAATCAATCAATGCTTGATTGAATTTACTGTGGAAGTCTTGCCGAGCACGCTTCTGTCGTAGGGACGGTTTTGGGCATATTGTTGTTGGCAGCTTTGGCAACAAATCGGCAGATACCAGGACAACAAATCTCGGGTCGCTGATCAGCAGTATCAACAGCTTTCATACTGAGCCCTCAAGCGTCTGGCCCCAAAATCAGCCTACAGTAGAAGCCCCAAAGTTGGAAATCCAGTAGCCTCAACCCTTAAGAGTAATATATAGGGAATCCCAGCACTATTTGGCCTTAGTCCGGTTTCCAACTTTATGGGGTCTACTATAGGCTTTGGGGCTGCATGACCGTACCATAGGACCCTATTATAGATCCCTTATAGACCCCTCTAAAAGGAACCCTTTTAAAGGAGCCCTATAGAAGGATCCGTAGAAAGCGCGAAGCTCCCCAGTCGTCGTCCCCGGACCCGGAACAAAGCAAAACTGAGTCCAGGGCCTAAACCCCTTTAATGCCCGTATCACGGCTGTAGACCCTAGACCCTAAACCGTGGACCCTCAGCCCTACACCATAAACCCTATGCTTAAACCCTCAACTCTATACCTAAACCCTGAACCCTAAACCCTCAACCCCTACACCCTAAACCCTACACTTAAAAGAGAACCCTAAGCCCGCCCCTCAAGCCCTAAAACTGCGCAATGCGTCGGCCCAGGCAACCCGAACAACCCCACGGGTACTGAGATTCCGCGGGATGCCATCCTCGAGGTTCAGATACATGCCGGCTTGAGGGTTTAGGGTTTAATCCAGGGTTAAGGAGGGTTTAGGGTTTAGGGCTTAGGGGTTTAGGGTTTAGGCTTTAGGGTTCGCCAGCGCAGTGCTGGCGCCCCGATCAATTCCGCTTTCTGGCACTTTGAAGCAGTTTCTGTTCCCTAGGGGTCACCCCTAATCATCTAAAGTTTTGTGTTAATTCTATTTTCTCGTTTTAGTGTTTGGCGTGGCCTCGGCGCCCCTAATCCCTAAAGTTTGAACTGCATTCTCTCGTTTTAGTGTTCGGGGTGGGCTCGGCGCCCCTAATCCCTACAGTTTGAACTGCATTTTATCGTTTCAGTGTTTGGGGTGGGCTCGGCACTCCTAATCCCTAAAGTGGGAAAAAGCCAAAAAACCAAATTTGGGGGCTTGGAGGGTCAGCCCTGCCTGCCCTGCATGCCGTGGCCTGCCCTGCCCGCCCTGTCCTGCCTGCCCTGCCCTGCTTTGCCCTCCTGCCCTCTCCCTGCCCCTGCCCTGCCCTCTTCACTGCATCCAATTTACTTAAACCTCCGTTTGGGTGAATCGCTTCAATTTACTTTAAATGTGTTGGTTGATTTGCTTATATACTTCAATTTACTTAAACTGCTCTATTGTATGTAAAGAATTGCCAGTTTACTTGAACTGAGTTGTGGTTCTCGGTTGCTTTCCTTCAATCCTGCCTTCCTTGTGCTCGTTAAAGAACAACCTGCGCTGGCGCACTTAGGCGCAAGCCTCTAAAATTTAGGGTTTGATTTAGGGTTAATGAGGGTTTAGGGTTTAGGGTTTAGGATTTAATTCGGGTTTAGGGTTTAGGGTTTAATTAGGGTTTAGGGTTTAATTAGGGTTTAGGATTTAATGTAGGGTTTAGGGTTTAATTAGGGTTTAATTAGGTTAACTAGGGTTTAATTTGGGTTTAGGGTTTAGTTTAAGGGTATCATATAGGGGCCTTAACGATTAGAATAGGGTTCTGAGGCATATTATACTGTAATGTTGCTACGCATGATGCTCTTCTGCATATGGCTGCTAGTCGTAGCACTTCCATCATAACAGTTGCTGCTCCAACCCTTGTCAGAATTGACTATCTTTGCTTATTTGCCTGCCGCAATAGGCCGGCCGATACTGAGCGAAAATTGAGGATCCCAAAATAGTCGATCGTGCTGCTGATAGTGCTGATGGTTCTGCCATCGGCGACGGTGATGATGCTCATGGTCATGCGCATGGCCATGGTGATGACCTAGGTGGTCGTGGTCGCTGTTCATTCTCAGACAATATCGGAAGCTTCGCCACGGTGAAATACAGTCATGTTCATCTTCAACAGACGGTTTCCGGCATAGTCGCCAGAGAAAACCTCGCCATCATCATATTCTTCGGTTGCACAGCTCGTCGCCGTTGTCGCCGTTGCCGTCATCGTCCTCACCTCCACTACAGTCTTTGTTGCCTGTCTCGTCATCTTCATCATCATCATCATCAACACCAGCGTCGCGGTCATCGTGAGCGGCATTGTCGTCGCCAGCGTCGTCATCGCCATCATCATTGCACACATCAACATCCTGTTGTCATCATCGTCCTGGCGAATATATACCGTGTGGTGTGCTGTGCTGTTGTTGTTCCTGTCTTCATTGGTGGTGGTGGGGGTAGAGGTATGACTGCAGTTGCTTTTCGCGGGCCATCTCGGTGTTTTTCTCTGCTTACGTGCTGGCTGGCATGGCATCTTGGAATGCCGGCGAGGATAATTTGGAACCGATGCTTTGATTCAACTGGAGGCTGTCCTGCTTCGTGGTTTTTTTGCCAGTGAGGCGTCGAGTCCCTCAACATATCTGTCATCCGTGCCTTTTGGAAGAGGCTGCGAAGGTACATTCATGTTGAGACTCTTGCAAACCTGCGCAAGACTAAAGAGCACTACTGCCTTAATCCGAATCTTGGTCTTAGTCCCCCAAAGTAACCCTACACGCTAAACCCGTAAACCCTAAACTCTAATCCTACCGAGAGCACACGCACCTCGTCGCAGGTGCTGCGGAAGTGTCCAAATGTCGGCGTGTTGGTCGACGAGTGCTACTTCGAGCTGCGCGGCTTTTTTTTGGTTTAGGTCTTCAGGGTTTAAGTTTAGAGTTCAGGGCTGCATGGCTTAGCTTCTCCAGACAGCAGCTGCCTCGCAATACTCCAAGCCTTGACTTCCAAAGCCACAGGTTTTTGTTGGCTGTCTAGCCGATGTATCTATCTGCCATCTATCCATCTGGCTGGCTCTCTGGCTGGCTGGCTGGATGGCTAGCGAGCGAGTCAGCTAGAAGCTAGTTCTAGTGTAATCCCATGTTTATGTTAACGGTTGTTCTCTGTCAGCATCCGCACAAACTTTAAGCAGGCGTATGCGTGCACTGAGCGCAGAAATCCGTCCTGTGTGTACGTGCGTGCTGGTCTTGGGTGCATGTATGTATGTATCTGTACATATGTGTCTTGCTGCAGGTACCTGTGCATTCATGTATGCATGTGTTATATATGTAATTATGCAGACGTAGCTATGCATGCACAGCAAGCCCACTCTCACACATATAATCACAGGCATGCATCGACGTACTTGCAAATCTTTGCACAGTCTTGACAGAATAGTCACATGTAATTACGTGTGTATATTGCATCACGTGCTCAAACAGGTAGACCTGTAGAGGTAGATCCAAGTGTATTTCGATCAGCTTCTCAGTAGTTGCGTGGGTAACCTTTAGCCTTTCTTGGGGTGCTATAATCCCTATATGATCCCAAAGGGATGCTATACCCCCTGCATAACCCGGGTCTTATAATCCGCAATCCCAAAAGATAACCTTCACCTCCCCTAGGATACTGGACAACCCTAAACCCTAAACCCCCAACCCTAAACCTAGGACACTGGACAGGTAGGACTTAGCATTGAGGACTGGAGGGTTGATCTTGCCCGAAATGCCAAGCCCTGCAGCTAGACCCTGACACGGCTGCACCGGACCTTAAACCTGGGATACCGACAAGTCCGCATAATATCATATTGTATTATGTATTCGATGTTATTGTGATGGTGTATTATAGTATATTACATTACAGTATGGTCCAACATGCTGAAGTCTACTCTCACCGGTGGCTCCTACGTTCTGCGCCCTTCCGCTTGTGCCCTAAAACTTTTCGACTGGCCCGCGGAAGCTTCGGAACAAGTAAGGTTCATGGATCCGTCTACGACCGTCGCGAACGAGCTGGGGAACTTCCCCAACCTCTTTGTTTGCCGGACTTCGGGGCTTGGGGGGTTTAGATTTATTGTTGCCGCGCTTTGCGCTGAGGGCCTCACACGTATAAACATGTCATCCCAAACCCTAAATAACCTCAAGAACCCCAAAGAGGCCTAAGCCCCTAAACTGGACGAGGCAAGAAGGCGGAAACGTTCCTTGAAGTTTTGTTTCCGGGCATAGCAGTCTGCAGGCATGCTCCAGAACCTGTTCTAGCATAAGGGTTTCAAACGCATTACTTCAGGCCCCGCATGCAAAAGCTGAGCCCCGACTTCTGAAGTGCTCAGTCACTCTACGCAAAAGCACAACAGCGACAAGACTCAAGAAGCCCTTGTGGAAGGTTGTTGGATCTCCTGTTAAGTTAGAGTGCCCGGCCGTGAATGAGTTGACGCAGCCGCCCTTCTAGTGTCAACACTTTTTCGGCCGACCTTGCATTCTTTGCCCTTTAGCCTTCTGGGCTTTCAGAATGGTCGTTACAAAACTGTTGGTGCAAGACGCCGACAAGCTAAACCCTGCAGCTTGCATCCCGAGGTTTACGGCCCAGGAATGCCCCAATTCATGAAGAAAAATTCATCCAAAGTCCAGCCCCAGACCCCAGCCCACCCACCAGCGTTTCAAAAGAAGAGACTCGGGCTAAACGTTTCGGTCAAAATGTTTCGGTCAAACTTTCGGTCAAAACTAGCGCACCCAAACCCTTAACACTTTATATACACTCAAAAAATGAGCCCTGAACCCCTAAAGCCCCTGAAACCCCTAAACCGAAACAGCAGGACCTTTTCGAAGACTTGGGGTCGCCAGCTCAGGATCCGGTGAAGACTAGAGAATCCTAAAACACAAGTCATGGCTGAGGGTTTAGGGTTAAGGTTTTAGGGTTTAGGGCTAAGGTTTCGGGGTGTAGGGTTTAAGGGTTTAGGGCAGTACTCCTGAGGGTCCCTTACAAGGTTTCCATAAGGCTATCGGATATGAATACCTAGTAGCAGTATTCCTTAGGGTTCCTTTATAAAGGGCTTCCAGAAGGGTTTCGATAAGAAAGGGTTACTATAATTTGCACAAAAAGAGTTTGGAACAGAAGCCGGAATATTTACCAACGTTGTTCTTCAGGAGTCCTTTCTGCTAAATTTTCGGCCGTTCTGTTCGTCACGGCCCGCTAAACCCCCCATGAAACTTGATGCTTTGAGCTTTCGATCCTTTGCATAGTTTTACGGTTTAGGGGTCGGGGGTGTAGGGTTTGGGGTTCAGGGTTTGGGTTTTAGGGTTGGGGGTTTGGGATGCAGGGTTTGGGTTTAGGGTTTAGGGGTTAGGAGGGCTTGCAGGCTCGAGGGTTTACGACTTCGGCTTCTTGAGTGTGTGGGACAAGAACTGCACCCAAGAGCTGGCAGGCCGGCAGAGCTGATCTAAGTTCCAAATACTGAACCGAAACCCTAAACCCTAGGCTCCTAGACCCAGACCCTAAAACCCCTAAAGCCCTAAATCCTAAATTCCCTTAATTTAGGATTTCACTGCGGTAGGTGAAGGCAGGGTTTGGCAAAAGCCTGCAAACCTAAGGGTTTAGGGTTTAGGGTCTTAATGTCTAAGCTCCAAACCCTCACCCCTGAACCCTATACCCTACACCTTAACCACCCTCAGCCCCAAACCCGAATCGGAAGCTCGCCAAGCCCGGAAGCCAATGCTCCAGAAGTCAAAACACGGAGGCCGATCGGTATTAAATAGTAATCGTAAAAATATTGACCATAGCGGCAACGCTCATACTAAACTACAACAGTAGTAATACTTGTCATAATCGTAGTGAAGGCAATAAGAATAATTAGCTACTTGATAATAGTATATAGCCCATCCACAGCCCATACATGCTGTATGACAAAATAAAAGCCGACACCCTCACTCAGAGCCTCCAAAACCCCCTTAATTAAGGAATATACCTTAAAATATAATAGGAACCCAAATTAGATTTAAGGTATATTCCTCAGTTAAAGGGTTTTGGAGGCTTTGGGCACTTGTACCCCGAAGCCTGAGGCATCCCGTCCCTACGACTTGGATACCTGATGTCCGCACCCGCCAATATCTCGGCGCTGTGCTGCGTGCTCCGGCCACACTTGGGGGTTTTCTGGTGGAGGGTTCAAGGTAGGTGATATTCTTACCTTTGGTTAGTAGGGAATGGAGAAATGGGGTACAATTATAACTACTATTACTACCATTCTTCCACTCCCTACTAACCAAAGGTAGGTATTTGGCTGAGTGAAACCCTAAACCCTAAACCCTGAACCCTAAAATAGGGACCCCCAAAAGCACATAAGCATAAGCATTATCACGGGATATCCCTACCTTATTGGGCTTCACTATAAGGGGGTTTATATGGGATATCCCTATCCTGATTTTTGCTTATGTGCTTTTTTGGGGCCCTATAAAAGGAAGGCGTAGAGTTGCTTTGGATGGACACGTTTTCCAGGTGTAGGGTCGAGGTTTATTCGCCTGTAGAGGCCCTGGTGTTTGGGTGGTTTTTTGGGGTAAACCCCGAAACCCTAAACCCTAAACCCCTAAACCCTAAACCCCTAAACCCTAAACCCCTAAACCCCTAAACCCTAAACCCCTAAGCCCCTAAACCCTAAACCCTAAACCCTGCTAAGCACAGTGCCGCGCCCGCAGCCGCAGTTCAAGGAACTCTGCTCTGATTGGTAAGGCCCACCGTGGTCCGGCCCACCATGCTACACACCGGTCAGCTCGACCATCCCAAAACAGCCTAATATAGGGGCCTTAATAATTAGAATAGGGTTTCGGGGCCCGTTATACTATAATTATGATAAGGAGCCCCCAAAATAGTATGGGTAATTGCCCCTATAGTAAGAGCTTTTGCTTCTAATTCCAAAGCAGACAGAGGCCCCGGCCGATGTGCAGACGTCCCCACGTCCCGCCGACCGGAACCTGAAACCTGATTCTCACTTGCTTTTAGGGTTTAGGATTTAGGGTTTAGGGTTTAGGGCTTTTTCCGTTTCTGTATCAGTACCTTGTATCTTCGAGGTTGCTTGTGCTAACTTCTCTAGTAACCTCACCCAAAAGACCCCAAAGCCCTAAACCCATACCAAATACCTATACTATGCTATGCTATGCTATGCTAAATACCCTAAATCGTAAATCCCAGATCCCGAAGCCCTGCACATGACAGGTCCGGGGTCCCTATGACATCAATCAGATCGCCGTCGTCGCCATCCAAGCGGCGATGAAGAAGCCGCAGTATGTGTGGCTTGGATCAAAGGGTTTAAGGTTCAGAGTTTACGTTCCTAAATCCTACCTACCTTCATCCCACCCCGTGTTGGGCGATAGTTGGGGTGTGCAGTTTAGGGTTTAGGGTTCAGGGTGTAAGGTTTAGGGGTAAGTCAGGGTGTGCACAGGAGGCTTTGGGGTTTAGGGTTCAGGATTCAATTTGAAGGCTCCAGGGGCAGAGTTTTGCACATTGGGTTTTACGGCAGTACGTTAGGGTTTAGGGTTTACGGTTTAGGGTTTAGGGGTTTAGGGTTTAGGGTCACAGTTGATGCTTTGCTCCCCTGTTATCCACTGCATCTCCGTACTCGGCGCCCGGTCAACTGCAGCCATCCAAACCTAGGGCCCCAGAAAAGCAAATAAGCAAAAATCAGGATAGGGATATCCCATATAAACCCCCTTAGAATGAAGGCCAATAAGGTAGGGATATCCCCACAAAATGCTTATGCCTTATGTGCTTGTTGGGGGTCCCTAAACTCTCAACCTCAAACCTTCAACCGTCAACCCTAAACCTCAAATCTGACACCTCAAACCCTAAATCCTACACCCTAAACCCCCTAAACCCCCTAAACCTTAAACCGTAAGACCTAAACCCCTCCATAACCTAGGGATCTAAGACTCTAGGCCCTATAATATAAACTTTTCACTTACATCTCTTAGGTTTGACTATGTCAAGGAGGTCAATGAGCGATCCAAGCCGCTCTTCGAGGCATTTTCCTTCGCTTTTGAGGCTTTCGATAGGTTTTTGTAGGGTTTTTGCAGGGGTTACAATAGAACTTCAATGGCTACTTGTAAGGGTTGATTAATTCATTGGTGAGATTTAGAGGGACATGCATTAATTAGACTCAGGTTGGAGTGGCGTTTTGAAGGCAAACTTCGTCCGGCGAGTGTGTGTGCCCCGCTTAGGACACCGTAAAGATGGACACATGGTTGTAGCCCAGTCCATCCCTGCTTCACGCCGCAGTGCTTTTTCTGCTTCAGCGATTCGTGGCATTGTGTGTTCTTTCAAAGTTCGCTCGACCCAGAAAGAGCAGATCTCGAGGTTTCTTGTTTGTTACATTGTTGGTGATTTGGGAATTGGGAAACAGGGTTGAGGCGAGGGGCGGGTGCTGTGCATTCAAGCAACCTTGCTGAGCTGCTTGTGGAGTTCTCCGCAGGAGTTCCTCAACAAGAAAGGAATCGGCTACTGGCCGACCGTGGCGAACTTCATCTTTTGCTATTTTCAGGACCGGGCGGGGGGCTCGATTTCTTAATTTTGAAGCGCACCTTGTTTTAGTAAAAAACGTCTCGGGATTTGAGGGTACCCTGGATTTCTTAGCCCAAATTTCTTGATTTGAAACGGCGGCAAAGAAAAGAACAAATTCAAGAAATAAGAGCATATAAAGATTTGAGCCCGCAACCCTTTCCATTCCAGCTCATTCGCTTATCCACTCGGGCATGGCATCCTTTAGAGTTCTGGAAAGCCATCAAATCGATCCATTTTTTATGCAGCTTGTATTCAGCCCTTACCAGAACCCCCCAAAATAAGAAATCGAGCCGCTCAATTTCTTAAATTTAAGAAATCGAGCCCCTGAATTTCTTATTTTGGTGGTTTTTTGCCTATAAGAAATTGAGGGGCTCGATTGCTTAAATTTTAGAAATTGAGGGGCTCGATTTCTATTTTGGGGGGTTCTGGGCTTGCCTAATAAGGGCTTAATAGCAGCTTTGGAGGGCTCTAGAGGCTTTGTAAGGGCTTTGCGCCGAGCTTTTGGAATACGAGATCTACTCCCGGAGTTTGTTGGCTTCCTTTTTTGCGCGAACAAAACCAGCGAAGACAAAATGAGAAAGAGCAAAATAAGAAATTGGCACGCCGAGTCCAGAGTACCCTGGATTTCTTATTTACAAATCGCGCATTGTTTTGTATAAATTTTTTGTCGCATGGCTGTCCAAGGGGCTCAATTTCTTAAACCAATGATTTCTTAAGCAGTGCTGTTGCTGTGCCGTACCACCTAGGCCCAACAGCATAAACCCCAACCCCCAGACCCTAAGTCCTGAACCCTCAACTCTCAACCCTAAATCCCAGCTTCAGGACCCAAAGACTACTGAGGCGAAGCTAAGAGAGCGCGGTATCCTGGTGCGTCCGAAGAAGGCGTGTCCTGGAGAGTTGAGTTTGTTTCTATACACCGGTTTATGGTTTAGGGTTCAGAGATCGTTCATTGGGATTCAGGGTCGGCTTGCGGTTTTGGGGTTTGGCATAGATGTATCCAAATCTTCTTGGATATCGGATAGACCCTAAACCCTTGTTGGGGAGCAAGTTCGGGCAGGCATACAAAAAGGCCGTCATCCCAACTTAAAAAAAAACCCCAAACTGCCTTAAACCCGAAGCCTAAAGCCTTGAACCTTCAAAAGTCGCAAGCTGCATGGAGCTCCGACCCACTTCCGTGTCAGGCAAAGCCCTCTAATCGCTGACCCACATTAAGCCTCACGAAGCGCTGGAAAGCTCATGCGCGACCTCCACTGTGGCAGCCACGGTAGTCCAACACAATGTGGATTTTTGTGAACCCTACGACTCCTCACAACTTCACGCACAGAAAGCATTCCGAATCACTGCAATAACAAGATTGCTGTGGGATGTGGTGTTCGATTTATGAAGGGCCCGACAGCATGCTGCAGGATGCCAACGACACCCTGGGCCTGCGCGTGAGCTTCGGCACGGAGCAGCAGATGAGAGACACTATCAAGGTGCCCAGCCTGACCTTATGTTCACTCCGAAGCTGTAGGTTCGTCAGCCACAAGCCCAAGCCAGCTTGGCATTTTAACACCCTAAACCCTGAACACTGGAACCCTGCAGCACCAAAGCCCCAAAGCCTCAACGCCCCGGCCCTAACGCACTAAACCCGCAAAGTCCTTAAACCCTCAAGCCCTACAGTCCTTAAGGCCCTAAAACCCTGAAGTTCTTAAACGCTAAACCCTTCAAACCCTAAAGCCCTAAGGTCCTAAAGCCCGAAAGCCCCCAAAGCCTTTCAGCCGGAAGCCCGGAGCTCTGCCACAACCAGAGGCGATGGAGGAGCTTCTCTGATGTGGAGGACGCTCATGGGGCTTAGGATTTCTGGTTTCGGGTCTTGGGGGTTTGGGGGCTTGGGGTTTGGGGGCTGAGGATTTCTGCTTTAGGGTTTTGGGGGTTTAGGGTTTGGGATTTCTGGATAAAGTTTAAGGTTTAGAAGGAGGGGTTTAGGGGTTCTGCTCTCAGGTTTAGGGTTCAAGGGAAGAGGCCGACGGCCTTGGCCCCGTCAGCATAGCTGCATGATATGTCCTCGAAAGTTTCAGCCTGTGTCAAGAATGTCAGTGTGCCTCTGAAGACCCTCCATGTAAAAAATAGTATATACTTTGACCCTAAACTAGTCCATTTAGAGGTACTTTAGGGCCAAAGTGTATACTATGTGGGTACATGGAGCCTTAGGGAGAATCGCTGCCTCTTGATTTGTTTCAGGACGCCACTCAAGTCTCCGAATCTTTGCAGCAGCATGGCCAGTCAACAGGGTGCCAAGTGCCAAGCAGGCTAAGTCCCTAGCTAAGACTAATACTAACAGTACGACTAATAGTATACCAAAATGATATTATTATGATTATTACTTCTAGCACTGAGCGTAATAGCAGTACTACTAATACTAATAGCCAACATGTTGCGGGTATGGCTTCATGGGCCTTGCCGCTGCGACGTGCCTTGTTGCAAGTCTAGCCGGAGGCGCCGGAAAGTCTGTTTCGTGAGGAGAAGCCATGTTCTGGCATGCTTTTGCAGCAGCGGCCTAGTGCTCTACGCCCTGTTTTTGCTCCAGCTCGACACTGCATACAAAGAGCACTGGTTAGCAGGATCCTGGTCGGCCGTTCAGTTGCCAGTATCCGCGCACACGCCAGAAAAACCGGATGCCCTGAAAAAGCAGAGGTCAGTCGATCTGCAGGCAGAGAAGAAATCGAAGCCTTTGCCGGTACAGGAGGTGACCACAGCTGGACCGGCGAGCATCGTCGCACCTACGACTCCTGCGCCCTCCTCGTGGAGGTTGCCACTGGATTGGCAGAAGACGCAGCTGGGTCCAGGGTTTCCGGACGAGATTGATTCTGCATGGAGCGACATCGGCGTGCTGGAGTCAGGGGATGTGCTGCGAATTGAGGCTGAAGGTTTCAACTCCAAGGACAGTCCCATCGCTGTTTGGGGATGGTACCTGAATGTATGGAAGGGAGATGGAAGAAATTGGGTAACCAAGAAGGGTAACTCTGAGCCTTCTCGACTGTTGCATTTCAACCCGCGGCCACGAGGTGGTGGGTACATCGCAATCAACAATTTTTTGAAAGGAACTGGTTGGGGAAAGGAGAAGGACGTCCCTATCCCGGAGCCATGGAAGATGGAGAATGCCCAGAAATCCTTCGTGCTGGAGTTGGAGCTCGGAGAAGAAGCATGGTTGGTGAAGCTGAATGGTCGCCAGCAGCCTGAGATGTCTTACAAGCGCGAGGGCGATTACCGCGAACCTTTAATCCTGCAGCTTTACGACCTCATCAATCCCAGCGTCACTCTGAAGAAAAGGGGAATCGCTGATTCATGCGCTGTTGGAGTCATGCTGCTTGCACTTTAACTGAGCAAGCCCTACTGAAGTTCAACCAAAACTCTCCTCTAGCCCTCATCCTGTGAAGCCCACCCTAAACCCGAAACCCCAAACCCGAAACCCTAAACCCCTAAACCCCTTCAGCACTAAACCCTAAGTAACCCCAAACCCCAAATCCCCAAACCCGAAACCCTAAATGTTAGCCCACAGCCGAGAGATCCCTCTAGTCTCACTCCCTCAGCTCAGCCCTTTGCGCCCAAGCAAGAGTTCAGCCCTTTCAGCTTCCTACTGAAAGACACAGACAGAAGCACAGCGCCTAAAGGATCCCAAACGGTTTGGGGTTTAGGGGTTTAGGGTTTAGGGAAAGCTTGCTTGTCTTTCTTTAAGGGCTTGTGTTGCTGTAGTCTTCCGTTCGCACGAGTATCTGGGATGGAATATTTAGGCATGATATCCTTCTGTAGTCCCGATCAAAGGCACCATACTTTTCCCCCAACTCCTATTCTGATTGTTCAGGCCCCTACTTATTCTTTTTCAGGCGCCTACATGATGCAACCATAACCCCCCAAACTTCAGCCCCTAAGGGATTTTTGGAGTCATTATTGCTTCCTCTGACAGTTTAATGCGTTTTCTTTTCAAGACTCGATTGTTTTGGGTCTATGTCGGGGGTCCTTCTCCTGGGAGGTCTTTCTCAGAAGGATTCGTTCATTTTGGGGGTCGAAACTGGAGAAGGGTTGAGGTTTTAGGGCTTAGAACCTCCCAAATAGGAGACACCGCAAACGCAATTTTAACCGAATAGCCGTACCAGTATTAGTTATTAGTTGCGAATCACAGGACGTTGAGTTGAGCTAACCCTAAACCCCAAACCCTATTGAAACCCGAAAGGATGTGAAAATTGCCAGTCGCCCTGGCAGGAGTTGCGTCGAAATCTGATCTGCGAAGCTTTCGTATCTGCCAGGGAGAGCGGTTTGCCACTTTTGGGTTCAGGGTTGAGGGTTTATGGATGTTTAGAGTATTGTTGGCCCAAAATTGTTCGGTTACAAGTTCCCTGTGCTCATGAAGGGCGAAACGCGGGGGCTTGGAGCGTCGCCAGTACGCCCGCAGGTTATCTAGCATCCTGATGATTCTTTCGGTGCTATTTCCCTCTCCCCGCAGCTCTCAATATTGCTACTAAGGCTGCTCAGACGATCGATTCTAACTATTTACAGACTATTTACCAATCATCCTTGCCATTCTGATTATACGCATTATTCTACGCAGACTCTCTTGTTTCAAACCCTGGCCTAACGGTGATGAATGGATGCCTGAACTCGTGGCACTCCGTAGTTCTTTGCTGTTTCGAACTTTAGCCCGAACTCCCCAACACACAAAATGCCCTGCACCTTGAAATTCTGGATTCTACGTCTTGGCACTCTGAAAAAGCTTGAAACATACGGCTTGGGGTGGAAGGGGAGATTGAAACATGAATCCTAGCAGTCTTGGGCGCTTAACTTTCACATCCTAGTAGATCTCTGACCCTGAACCCTAAACCCTGGCAGATCTCTTGTTTTTGGCTCTCGTTGTGTGCCAATTCCTGCGGACCTCAGGGTTAGGCATAGTCGGGGCTTCCCTTGAGCATCGGATGATACAGAGGTCTGAACATGTCAATCAGGAGTATTCTCTCCTCGAACTCCCTATACACGGGGTTTAAGGTTTAGTTAAGGGTTGAGAGTTTTTTGGGTTATACACTGATATCGTGAGGTTGTAATATACCCCAAGACCCTCTTCTAATCATTGAGGCCCCTATAATGGGATGGGGAGGGCTTGCGCATGGTGGGGTTAGGGTCATCTGCTAGGGCTCAAGCTTTGAGTATATGGTCCAGCGTAGAATTGCTCAGGCTGTACCCTAAACCCTAAACCCTAAACCCTAAACCCTAAACCCAAGTTCCTCAAGCGGTTGCAAGCAGCACAGGGCTACAGCAGTAGACACCATGAGCACCTCTCTCGGCATAAACCTGAAACCCTAAACCTTAAATCCTAAGCCCTAAAACCACAGCCCTATCCCAAATGGGGGGGGGGGGTCGGAATCTTGTCTCGGTTGTTATTGAGGAGAGGCTTTGGCTGATAGGAACAGCTGCCTTCTCACGAAAGCCCCCGACATGTCTTCGCAATGCCCTGCGGCAGTCCAACCTGTACAGTTCGTTTAGCGTGGCTGAAAAACGTGGTGGTCGAATCCATGGTTTCAGTCTCCGTGCTTTAGAGTTGGGGTCCTGCACTGAGTGCGCACGAGTGCCTCGCATGCATGCTTCTAGTACTTGGCACTGCAAGCGGCAATGCAGAACACCGCCGTTATTTCTGATTAAGCATGTTGAAAAATGCCTTGTGAGCCTTTGTTCTACTTACCATCCAGCTTAAAAGACGAAGCCCCTAAACATGACTGCTGAGTATGACGTGATGTGAGATTTGGCGATCAGCTATACTTCCTTCACGCTATTTCTAGTTTTAAGCTCGGCACGTCTCACTTGAGAGCCTGCTCAGCCCGCGCAATCATGGCCAAGCATCAGCCTGCTTCTCAATGCAGGGTCTGGGGCAGGCATGGGGTCAAGGGATCTATCGAGTTTCCTCCCGACTGCCTGGAATTAGCAGCTTAGGGTATGAGACACGTCGAGCTAGTCTCGCCTCTGCCAACCTCAGTAACTTGCATAACACGACCATAAAAAACCAATCACTGCAACGAAAGCTCGATGTATGCGAGGTTTTGTCCAATGGATAATCGAGAATATGCCTAGGTCGTCTCACCCCTGTCATCTATAGTTGGCCGCTCAAGAGCACGAAGATGATTTCTTGTTTGCGTTCATCGAAATGAGAGTGGCAGGTCTCTATATCCATGCCTGTTCTTGAGAGGATGAACCCCACACCGTCCAGATTCGTGGCACATTCCTGCCGCAAGACTTGGGACCTGTCGTAATGGTTAACTTATGTCAGGGATCCCTGCGCATGCGAACCAGCGGCCGAAGCCCCTGGATATGGGATGCAATTAATGTTACCCATTACCGCCTATTTAGTCCCCAAATAAATGTCGTATAATGTGCACCAAAACCACATTTTGTTTGTCAAGGCCAATACACTCTCCTGGGTTATGCCGCATTCCGTCTCGTCCCAAGAGTTGTGCCATCAGCAGCATATGTGGAATCAAGCATCTTATTCACAGCCACAGGTTGCCAAGAAAGGGTTCCAAGATGGGTGTCAACTGATCGTAGTAGAGGATCTTTACATCCAAGCCGCACATCAAATCACAACATTATTCCTTCTGCTTTGCGTCTCGACCCAGGTTAAAGCCAACTAAGCCCGTGCCTGAAATCCCAGAGCGGAAGTCTGAACAAGAGCCAGGTCTGCCCTGGCTGTGCCGATTCCGCATTTGTTATTGCGTTGTGTCCCGTCCTGAGCTTTGTGTTTGGGGGTTGTGGTTTCCCAGAAGCCATTTCTTGCCTCCCTGAGGTTTGGCATCTGATGCGTCGGAAATTGCGACATTGCATCGCCCCAGGGCCCGGCAATCTGGTTTCTATGCGCCACGGACCGTGGAGCAAACCTAGCGAGTAGTGTGGGGTTAGCAGGGTACTTGGACAGAACACGCCGTCCGAACCTTTGACAGCAAAGTTCATCGGTCGTGGTGTGAAGCCAGGATCCACTTGTTGCAAGGTAAAAAATAAGATAGCAGACAACCTGGCATAAGCCATCCATGGAAGCGGCACCCTTTTGCAGGTCTTCAGGCAGCAAGATCAGGTTGCATGGCGCTGCTCGAACTCTGCACGAGTTGCAGCGCTTGGATGCTGCTCTCTTTGAAACGTCCCCGTCCCAGCTCGTTGCCCATCTGAAAGCTGGAAGGCGTTAGGGGGCGGGCACAGGTACCCGCAGCTCGCAGAAGCTAACACGCACTTCCTGCCATCAGCGCGGTCTCACATCACCCTTAACTCGCAGCCCGTTGCTGCTATGCTCGGGGCATTTGTGCCAAGGAGGGGGTCGATGTTGATGTAGCGGATGCAGTGGCCCTGCAGTATTCGTGCAGGTGAGATGCTGTCGGCGCATCAGCCACTTAGCATGCACCAGGTTGACATGCCAAGGCAACACCCTCGATCTCCGCAGAAGAGAGGGGCAACTCCAGGATCTGTGTCGTAGCTGTTGTCGAGCACCTGCCTTTGCAGCGATGGCTGGCCCAAATGCTCACAAGCACGCCTGCTTAGGCCAGTGCTCAAAGCTGCATACTCCCAAGAACTGGTGCCTGACCTGACGGCATGCATCTCGAGCGCTCTCGTTCAAGCCTTGTCTCCAGGAGAGGGAACATGCAAGTGCGCTGCTGAGATGCCCCGGGCCCCATTTCGAAGCCAACCCTGCTTGAGTGGAGGGCTTGTAGAGGCCAACTGCAATGCTGGGCTGCATCTTTGTGGAGCTGCCGTGCTGCTGCAGGCTAACCAGACGAAACTCTACAACCCCTGAAACCCGTTGGACAAGTTTTTACCTGCACTTCGAGATCCTGGAAGCTTCGTATGTAGAGAACCATTAAGCCGGAAAGGGAACTCCCAAAGCCTTGGCCCAGCCCTTGGCTGCATAATGAAGCTTCTCCTGAGGCTTGGGCCAACAAGAGCTTTCTTGAAGAAGGGGAAGCACAGACGCGGCCACGGTGTCCTCACCAGGTGTACGCAGTGTCTTTACACCTTGCTTTGCCCGCTCCGGTGTCCCGGGAGTTCCCATTCAGGTTGACGTGGCTGCCAGCCAGTTTGGCTTCATGCTGTCCTTATTTCCGATGTGCAGCCAAGGAGGCCGCTGCAAGTGCCCAGAAGAATACAAACAACGCCTGAGGTCGGCTCGGGATACCCCATGGAGAGCACCTGCTTCGACTCACATCATGGCCCTAAGGTCTTTGAATAGAGAATGCATAGACCTGGTAAAAGTTGCCGACCCATGGAAACCCTCCGTTTCCGAGGATGTGTCCTAGTTTACGTTCGGCCATGCTGATGTGCTCAAGGTTTGTGGGCTGGAGCTGTAAGTCCAGCGCCTCTCGCCAGCTCAGAACCGTCGTGTGCTTAAATTTGTACCTCACTCATCCTTTGAGTGCTGCCCCGGGCATTCGGCGTCATTCCTTGGCTGTGCGCTCCCGGAGTGTCAGCCGTGGTTTGGGCTCCGCAACAAAGGTGCACAGCCCGTAAGGCGAACTATCGGCGTTCGCGAGTCTCTGCCTCTCGCGCTGGCATCTCTGGCCAGCTTGCCACTGCTGAGCCATAAGGGAGTCACGAAGGCTGAGCAAGAGAGGGCAAAGCCAAAAACGGACATACTGTTGACCCCAAACTTTCGCGCTGGGTAGCGGTACTTGGGGGGCTCGGGTTGGTCTCTGGTGCTACGGTTTACGCACGAAAAATGCGACTCCTTACAAAAGCGAGCAACGGTTCTTTTGAAGATAGTTGCTCGAAGGGCGTCCCCACCGTGCTGGCCCCAGCCCTCTCAGAGTGGATGGCGCATGCAAACCTTGCACAATAGCTTGGGGCATTCTGTGACTCAGGAGGGCCTGAGCGGCATGCCGGAGGCTTCCATGCTCCAAAACGCCCGCTGCGCAACAGACAGCAAGCCATGCACAGCAGCGGCCACCATGACAGTGCTCCTGTGATGTCCAGCTGGGCAGCAGCAGCACCTAGAAACTAAAGGCTTCCTAAGTAGCGATACTATACTATACCGACTATACCCCAAAACTCTATTCTAAGTTAAGACCCTTTTACTATGTTCAGTTGCTGAGCCGGCCGGTACCTGAAAGGCCGGAAGTTGTTCACGCACCACTTCTGCGCCCATCTGCCGGCTTGAGAGAAGATGTTCGCGGGACCGGTGCAGGTTGGAAGGCTCATCATTTCTCGAGGATAGGATTCGCAGCAAACATGTTCAAAATCTAGTTTTAAGATATTGGTGTCTGAATTCCGTGCACACCCTGCAACCCACACCTCAGCCTCTGGACGTCTGACTCTTGCAGGCTACAGGGCTTTCAGGGTCTCTCTCAGAATCCAACTCCTGGTAAGGACCTTTCGTCCTCAGATGGGTCAGGGCTAAGGGGCTTCATAACACTGCGGCGCTTCGAGGTGCCGCAGGATCTTGCCAGCGACCAGCCCCTTGGCAGGGTTTAGGGTTGAGGGTTTCTGGCAACCCGACCTGTGCCAGACGAGTAAACTCGTCGACGAGCCTGAGTCGATGAGGCCGACGGGTGCTGCCTCTTGCTGAGGAATCTCTCCGGAGATGCTTAAAAAGCTTGCATCTTGAGGGAGGGCATATCCAGGAAGGCACCCTGAGAGCAATGCTCAGGTGGCTACCCCTGCAGGCCACAGGATCAGAGAGCTTTCGGAGCGCAGATGCAGAGTGATGCCAAGCAATGCCCGCACATGGTTCTTGGAGCCTGGTGCCGCATTTCTCCCAGCAACTTTCTCGGCCTGTTGATGGTTTCTCTTCTCTGCAAAGCTTCAGCTACTTCAGCCGGTGTAGCCGTGCCGGAGGCACGGAAGGTTAAAAGCGTCATCTCCTCCAGTGAGAGAGCAGCTGGGAACTCGCCGCTATTGGTATCCTGGGGCTCTCACCTCCCATAGTCTCCAGCTGATGGTGCCATAGTAGGCATTGAGCCCAGAAACTCCAACATCTCGTACATGTAGCTTCGAAGCAGTGCCCCGTTTGTTGAAGGTCCCTAGCATGGTCTGATGAATATTCCTTGATTAGCCAGATGCAGTCGAACTCGCGGGGTCAGCCATAAGGGGGTCGCTGCACTTGCTGCTGTTGCTCGTGACGGGCCCCTTTGAAGCCTTGGCATTGGGGCTTTGGCTCTCACACTGAGGCTTCGGGATTGTGAGCAGTGTCCAGCAGCGCGCCAAAGGCGAGTCCGTTTTGGACGAACGCTGGAAGCCGCCACAGATGCAGATGCTTCCAAACACTTGCAGAGCAGTTCTCAAGCAGATGCCAAGTGCAAGGGCTCAAGGGCTCCTGTAGGTTGGGGATAAGTATAAGCTTCCCTTCTTTCTGGTCCGCAGGGCCGGTTCACCCGGCATGATTTGAGCTTTCACTCTCGCAACTCTGCAAGTTCTGGCACCAATTTCTCTTCCTAGCAGTCCCAGCCTTGCCCAAACAGCAGGTTCTTTGAAGGTGCGGTGCTGGGATGCCTTGACTGCCGAGTGCTATGGAAACGCTGCGGTGAAGTCACCAGTGGAGCTGGATGACGGGCTCATGGCGTCCGAGGATGCTTCTTGTGTCAGATGTAGCGTCCCTTAGCTGGGAGAGCGCTGATGTGCCGATCCAACCACCTCCACGTTTGAAGCCTCGAAAGGCGGTGCTGATTGAAGCAAGGGTTGCTTCCTTCCGAGCAAGCTTCTGGCCACCGGCAAGCCCCAAAGCCTTTAATTCGCTGAACCCGTAAACCCCAAGACCTAAACCCCGGGCATTGAACCCTGAACTCGTGGTCCAATGCCCAATCAGGGCTTTATTGCACGAGAGATCTGCTCAGGAGCTGGACGTGCAGTTGCTCCGCCGGAGTGTGTTGCCCAGAACCCAACGACAACCAAACCACCTCGGGCCTGCGGTCTAGGTTTAGGTGTTTTAGGGGCTCTGGCTTGCGGGTGTAGTGGAGAGCTCGAGAACACAATCTGCTTGAAGTCTGGGAGAACGCAAGAGCCCTTTGCCTGAGAAAGCTGCGCTTGGCCTGCTTGGCTTTGGAGCCTTCGGCTTGCAAAGCAGGCCCCGTCCTCCCATGCTTGCCAAACCACTGAGGCTTCTGCCCCCGAATCCCACGAGGGAATCTAGACTCTCAGCTATAGATCGCTGAAGGCTGAAACCCCAAATCCATCCGAAACCATAAAGGGCTGATTGTTTCCTGAAACCTGCATCCGAAAAATCGCGGGTAGCTCCGGGCAAGACGCTGTCATGAAGTTCAGAGGCTCTCTGCTGGCTCGCTGGGACTCTGTGCTGCCCGTCGAGCTCTGCAAAGAGCCTTCGCAGGAAGCCTGGTGGGGAGGGAAGGACTCTTGTCGTTGATCATTCTATGTCTCGTGATGCTGTGAGGCCTGCTTGTCCAATTCGAAGCCGGCCCCTTCTCCGCTGTTCATACCAGAAACCGGATCTTTCTCGAGCATTTTTGCTTTTTTTGCTCCCAGCAGCGGGCATTGCGTGGAAGCTGAAGGGGGCTGCCGCTGCAGGGTGGAGGCCTCCTCATCGCAAAAGTAGAGCTTGAGGGTCCGCAAGGCAGTGTAAGGCTCCCGAGGCTTGGAGCCTGCAAGGGAAGACTATGTTTTTCGATCTCCAGGCTCGGAAGCCCAAATCTTTTCTGAGGAGTCGAGGAGGCTAGCATCTTTCACGCAGAAACCTGCGGGAAATGATTTGATAGGGTATAACTCAGCTCGAACTTTGAGTGTAACCGAGCAGCGTTGCCTGTCTGAACCCTAAACCCTAAACCCCTAAACCCTGAACCCCTAAACCCTAGGGCTTTGGCAGAGCTCTTCAGGTGGCCCTAAGCTCAAAGGGCCCTTGAGCTTGCCCATCGACTTTCGGTTCCGCCTGCACTCCCCTGTGTGCCGGTGTCTCCGGGCTGGATACCCTTGTGTGGGCTCCTATTTTAGCAGCCCAAAACCCTACTCAAACCCTAAACCCCAAACCCCTAAACCCCTAAAGCCTAAACCTTAAACCGTTAGCTTGTGTGGAGCTGCAGTTGGCGGCTGGAAAGATGCAGGAGACATCTGCCCTTTGCACCGGCAGGGCACACACCGCTCCATAGTCTTGACAGCATGGCAGTCTGAGGTGGCCGAGACCCTAAGCCCTAAACTCAACCTGTTCTCCTCTAGTCTGAGCTTACACAGACAGCGGCCCTCCTCAGGCAGCTCGGGATGAGGTCCTAGTCATGGAACGCTACGTCCGGGTTCAGGGGAGCCCGATTTTCACGGCAGATGGGTTTCCCAAATTAGGGTTCTCGCACCTTGTCCGCGACAGTATCACAAAGTGCAAGTTGTGTTGTTCTTGTGATGAAAGAGCCTGGACCCTGAACCTTAGCCTTAGCCTTGGGACATGGAGTTTTCGATGACACGGACTCTTGACTGAGCCGCACGGCAGGGATGTCCCATGTCTGCATCAGAAACAAGCAGTAGACCTCAAACGCTAAACCCGACAATCCCAAACCCTAAACCCCAAACCTTTCTTCCTGGAGTTGACATAAGACGCAGGCTTGGGAAGGGCTGTAGAACGGCGTGGCCCTCCGATGAGCAGGCGCTTCTGAGGCCCCTAGACGCTCCAGGAGCCCCATTTCCACTTCTCGAGCCCGAAGTTTAGGGTTTAGGGTTTAAACCCTAAACCCTAAACCCTAGGGTTTAAGGATCGATTAGGGATTTTCCCGGCTGGAAGCCAGTTGACAAGAGCGCTGCTCTGCACCAAAGTTGCGAAGTTGCATACCGTAAGCTTGAGACAAGTCGGCTTTGTACACTCCTGACACCTTGAAATCTGGCCGCGCATGGATTCGGCTGAAAGCTGCAAGAAAAAAGCTAAGCAGTAGCCTTCTTGCCTTGCTAGAAACCGGAAACACGAAAACCCGAAATGTATTGAGGGCAGGGCTTTTCCCAGGCTCCCTTGCGGCCTTGCCAGGCTTCCAGATTTGCTCTGTGACTTCAACAGGGCTTGTGGGACCCTAATATAATACCCTAAATAGTAGGATCCTTATTCTAAGGACCCCAAAATAAGATACCCCTAATTTTCGGAAACTCCTAAATAAGCAGAAGCTCAGCTTGAGAACTTGAGAGACAGGCTTGATCCCCTCTGCTTCTTCTTGCACGCTTTCAGCCCTAAGCATGAACCATCGAAACCTAGAGGCCTGCCTCCTATGGCCACCTTGGTCTCCTTGAGCTTCAAGCAGGATGCTCCCCTCATGTGAGAGATGCCTTTGCTTGAAGAGGCAAGGATGCCTGCAGCCACTGGACCCTAAACGCTAAAGCCGACGAGCCCTAAACCCCAAACCCTAAACCCGCCGAACCCGGGAACCCTAAACTCTAAAGCCGGCGAACCCCAAATCCTAAAGGCGCCGTAGTTCAAATCAACGGAGCCTTGCGTTGAGGTTCCAGGAGGCAGGAGCGACTTTTCACCGACTCTGCGGATGTGCCCCCCCCTGGCTTCGGTGTTCCAACGGTGGGTTTAGGGTTAGGGGTACAAGAGAGCCAAGTTAAGTCATGCTCTGGTCATAGAGCCCGAGACGTGAGGTCGTTGGGTTTGCGATGCGGGATTTTAGCTGGTCTGTCAGATTGGTGATGCCTTCACAGCCACGTCTGAGCCGCCACGACAGGTTTTTATCCCCGCGATCCTCCCTTTTCTCGCTCCCACGCGGTTCTCTGAATGGCCGGGGTCTCCTCCCCTGCCTTGCCAAAACGACATCTGCAAAGACGGCCCTCGAATCGTTTCTTTCACCAAGGGGGTCGAGTAAAAATTGACGTTTTTGGGCTCTAAACCCTTGAAAAATCGATGGCAGGCGAGGATCCGGCAGAACCTTGCAACTCTGAGGTCGTGGAGCTGATAGAGTTCAGCTAAGATATATTCAGTCGGCTGTTTGAGTTGGGGTGTAGAGTTCGAGGATTGGGGCATTTGGCTTTAGACGCCAGTCACTCTCGATCCGATCATCCAAGTCTGAGCTGGTCTCCTGCATCTCAAGAGATGACAAATAGGTCCGACAGTTTCCGGGGAGCTCTTGGCTCGGCCACTTTGCAAGGCGAGGTATAGTTGGCCCTTGCATCATATTTCTTCGGCGACTGACGTCTGCAAAATTGACAGGAGAGACCAAGTAGAGCTGGACGCGCCCGTCTTCGGCACACGCAACCCTTCAGTGAAAGCGCAAGCGAGATTTCCCAAGGCGTGATGCTCGTGAGAGGGCTTCGGGCAAAGTTCGGCCTGGCACCGGCCATGTGCCGCAGTCGGTCGAGCATCTCTTCAGCCATCTCCGAAGGTCCTGAAATCGAGGACGAGGGGCTTCGGGGCTGTGGAGGTGAGCTTCTTCGGCTTCAAGTTGGAGGCACCGGGCTGCCTTGATGAGTGTGGCATGCCGCGGGGAGTTCCCTGTAGTTTCGAGGGGTCTTGGCTGCAGTGACAGTTAGTCACCAGAGGATTCCTATCTTGAAGCAGTCCCACACCGACCTGGGATGGGACAGGCGGCACCTGCAACCACGCCTCTTCCGAGATTTCTTGTAAGGCAGGCCTCATGTGGAAAAGATGGTTTGGTCTGCTGCAGAGGATTCTGCTCTCGAAGAGATTGAACTCGGCTTGCAGCTTGGCAAAGTCCTTCTTGACTTGGCCAGCGAGCAGTTCTGTTGGTCCGGGGCTCCGTGCTGCTTATATGACGCTTCGGACAACATCGCAGCACGCAGGCAATGCCCTGTGGCCCTCGAAAGCGTCACAACCACGGCACAGCTCCTGAAGTTATCGGGGCCTTTTCATTGATTCTGGAAAACAGGATTCCGGCCTGCCGGGCCTTCTCGGTGCTTGCTGGCAAAAGCCTTGCCAAGCACCTCACAGGCGTTTGCGTAGCAGAGATATTTGTCAGCTCCAAGGAGTTTTGCCGCCTTTGCCTGCGAGTAGTGTGGGCACCACGCCATTACTTCGGGGCTGCCATTAGCAGGAGGCGATCAGTGTGTCATCAGCTGGCAATCAGTCCAGCTCTTCGATGCACCTGGAGGATTCCACCTCTAAACTCTCCACCCCGAGCCTTAAACCCTAAACCCTCTCTGAACCCTAAACCCTAAACCCTAAACCCTCTCTGAAGCCTTGAAGACTCCCAGCTTCTCTCTGGGCTGAAGTCGACTCATGCGCCTTTGAGGGCCGATTGCCTCAAGTGAGAGGAGAACCCGTAGAGGATGCCCCTACAATGCTCGTGGCCGCGACAGCTCCGAGCAGCTCCACAGTGCAGTTTTGGTTATGGAGGGATTTGGGAGTAGCTTTGGAGCTGGTAGAGCGGAAGCTTGTAGCCAAGTCGGGACCCATGGCTGCACTTCGCGACCACCCCGTCCTACACGTGGCATTGCTTGGCGCCAAGACCGTGGCAACCTCCATGGATGCGTGCACACTGCGAGCCGTAAACATACCCTAAACCCCAAGCCCTAACGCCCGGTGTGCAGTCTGCACTAGCAGCGCCTCACAGATGCCTCTGCCAGTCACGCTACAAGCCGGCGGCAGTCCTAGGATGAACAGGATAACTGGTTTCACTCCTGGGGGCGCTCAACCAAACCCCCTGCATAATGCCGGAAGCTGAAAGCCCCGTGCCGCGTCAGTCCCATGTGAGACGATCAGATGAATCCGATGCTGCCGTTTTGAATGCCCGCGATGTGGACTGGGCGCGTCTTGGAAAGGACCTTCTGCCTCCGTGCCGGTGCCTGTGGCATGAGGCTGCCAACCCTCTGAACGGATCATTTCGAACTAGGGGACCAAGGTAGCAGGCTTCTCCTCCACCTTCGGCTGTCGCACGTTTTGAATGGTAGAGTTTCATCTCATGCAGACTTTGAACAGCTGGCCCATCAGGGAGAGGTGGCTAAGAACTGTCAGCATGCTTGGTCTCGATGCATTTGCACACAGCCTTTCTGATGATGGCGACATTTGCCGCAAGAAAACACCGATCTCACAAGCATGAAAAAATCAAGCGAGCTTTTGGGTGCGATCTTATAAACTCAATCTTGGCGGGAGATGGCAGACCTATATAATTGGGATAGGTCTTCTATAAGAGGGCTGCGGGATGATAAAATTTAGAATTTAGAATGATCTTGATAAGAAAAATATAGATATTATCTTCGGACTTCTATGAGGGTTTTTACCGCCTCTTTCAGGGGAGCCTGTAAAGGCTCCAGTGAGGGTATCAAACTATTCCAAGAAATAATACATATCTTTATTCAAAAATGTTATTTCAAAAGTCTTATAGATCTCTCATTGTTCCATTATTTGATCTATTAATTCTCTTCTTTACATTTCATGCTTCTTTTAGAAATTAGGAATATGCTTACTTTGTATTATGAGGATTATAGAGCAATTATAATTCGATCTTTAAGATATGATACTACTAATCTTCATTATTCCCTTCATCACAGCGGGGTGTTTATTTTTACTGTCGCCCTCCGCCCTTCTTTCTCCTCCCTCCCTCCCTCCCTCCCTCTTTCCCTCCTCCTCCTCACACACAATACGCGAAACATAACACACACACATACACAACAGACAGAACACAACACGTGACAATACATCCACACACACACAACGCGCACACAACGCGCACACACACACAACACACGCACACAACACACACACAACACACACACACAACGAACACACACAACACACACACACAATACACACAACACACGCAACACACACAACACACACGCACAACACACGCAACACACACAACACACACAACACACACAACACACACAACACACACAACACACACAACACACACAACACACACAACACACACACAACACACGCAACACACACAACACACAACACACACACAACACACACAACACACGCAACACACACACAACACACACAACACACACAACACACACACCACACACACACACAACACACACAACACACACACAACACACACACAACACACACACAACAAACACAACAAACACATCACACACAACACACACAACACACACAACACACACAACACACACAACACACACAACACACACACAACACACACACAACAAACACAACACACACAACACACACAACACACACAACACACACAACACACACAACACACACAACACACACAACACACACAACACACAAACAACACACACAACACACACACACAACACACACAACACACACAACGCACACAACACACAACACACAACACACACAACACACAACACACAACACACAACACACAACACACAACACACAACACACAACACACAACACACAACACACAACACACAACACACANACACAAGACACAAGACACAAGACACAAGACACAAGACACAAGACACAAGACACAAGACACAAGACACAAGACACGAGACACGAGACACCAGGCACCAGGCACAAGGCACAAGGCACAAGGCACAAGGCACAAGGCACAAGGCACAAGGCACAAGACACAAGACACAAGACACAAGACACAAGACACAAGACACAAGACACAAGACACAAGACACAAGACACAAGACACTAGACACTAGACACTAGACACTAGACACTACACACGCTACACACGCTACACACACTACACACACTACACACACTACACACACTACACACACTACACACACCACACACACCACACACACGACTCACACTACTCACACTACTCACAATACTCACACTACTCACACTACTCACACTACTCACACTACACACACTACACACACTACACACTACACACACTACACACACTACACACACTACACACACTACACACACTACACACACTACACACACTACACACACTACACACACTACACACACTACACACCCACGCACGCACGC